>SJYF01000021.1:2900588-2912672 GCA_006410515.1 Procapra przewalskii | reverse complement strand
GTACCTCTCCATTTTGAAGATATGTAAGATATTCCTTGCTTACCTATGAACCTATTACTTACAGTTTGGCAAAAAATAATAATTGAAAACTTGGAACTAAAAATCAAATTTCTTAAAGCTGAGATCAAGAGATTTAAAATAATCACCTTCATATAATTATTTCATTGTTTTACTTTAATGGCTTTAATCCCTGGAGAAGTGAAAGGCTACCCAGTCCAGTATTCTGGCCTGGAGAATTCCATGGTCTATATAGTCCCTAGGGTTGCAAAGAGTTGGACTCGACTGAGAAAATTTCACTAACTCAATGGCTGGATAGTCAAGACTGTGTGGATTTCTGCCTTACCTACTGCAATATCAGTGTGGCTGATCAAGCAAAGGCAGTCAATAAATATATACTGAGTGGTAAAATGAATGCATAAATATAGTATATATACATGTA
This sequence comes from Procapra przewalskii, assembly GCA_006410515.1. Classification (NCBI taxonomy): domain Eukaryota; kingdom Metazoa; phylum Chordata; class Mammalia; order Artiodactyla; family Bovidae; genus Procapra; species Procapra przewalskii. The sequence goes on along the minus strand of SJYF01000021.1, from coordinate 2,912,233 downwards.
TCTGTACACATGAAAATCGAAGCTTGAGATAAATAAACTAGATTTCTAGCTGCAACAAGAAGACATTGTATCATTGTTAACTAAGGTAACATTTGTAAAGCAAAACAGTTACCTGTTACTGACAAACATTTATGACTGATGAAAACTAAGCAATTTACTTCAAATGATTCAGATGTAAAAACTGGAATAGCAGAACTGAATGGGCTTCTCCTTTATCCTGTGAATGAGGTTTAATTCCATCTTTATCAAGTCAAGAGCAGCGTATATCTCAGTTATTCTTTGTCTTTTGCTCCTGCCTTGGCTGCCCCTTCTGGAGGCATCTGTCACACTCTATTCAGTTCACTCTGCATTCTGCTAGCGCTCTGAGCTAGCTGTAGGGTATCTGCTTAGGAGCAACTAGAGTACTCCCGATAGGGACAAGTTACAAGCAGGAAAGAATAAGCGAAACTACCCGCAGAGGTACTGACTTCCAACAATTCTGCAGAAGTGTGAAGACTTTCAGTAGAAAATAAAACATCCCATGCTGGGTCTGGCTCCAAGCCTCCCCCAAGAACTTTCCACTTAGGCAATCTTTTTTATCCTGTGAGCTTAGTGTTCTTTCTGAAGGAGTTTAAGTCTCATATTAACAAATTGTCTTAATTATTTTTAACCAAACTGTTAACTACCTGCAGTGAGTGTAGAAAAAAGCTCCCAACAAGTTTTAGTTTTTCTTTCTAGAGGAAATTAAACAAAGCTGTTGACAATTGAATATGGTTTCCTCTGGGAAGGAGCCTGGATTCCACTCCCTAAGAGAGACTGAACAGCCAGTTGGGCAGCTTACAGGAAAAACTATAAAGGATATGAGCTTGCCCATAGTGACAGGCTTTATTTATTATGAAAGACTTCTGTCTGTTATTTTGCTTAAATTTTTAATGTGGTAATCACCAAACAGTGTCAACAGGTATGTTAATTTCAGTGTGTTCTGTCGAACTCCACAGAGCATATAGATGTGAATATTTTACTACAAAGGACCCATGTCAAAGAAAATGAATCTGATAGGTTTCATTTTGCCCACTGGTATGGAAGTATTCATTTAAAGCTAATTATGTCCAAGAATTAGTTTCTTTTATTTAATATAGACTTGTAATTGTATCATGTCTTTGCAGAACTATATTCACTATTCTAAATAGAAAAATGTTGAGAAGTTTAAAATTATAAGATATTACATCCATTGGTGTTGACTATAGAAGAATCACAATCTTATTAAAATGTGAAAATACATACATTAGCACCATTCATTCCATATGATGATTTTAAGGAACATGAGGCTCATTCATTTTTCATCATCATGTTGATGGTATTAAATATGATTTTGTTTTATTATACTGAGCACATTTGTGCACATAACCATAATTTTCTATTATTCTATGATGTAATGGTAGCTGTTTTAGTCTGCTGTGGAAATTGATATCCTTAGTTTGTTAGTTGAAATCAGTTTGGAATATTTCCAGGTCTGTTTTCTCTAGGACAGATGCTTCTGGGCTGTTAAGAGATACATATGGCTGACCAATATGGCTTCATGCTCCTTTCAATTTGACTTACCTTTAGACACGTTTCTTCCTGACTCTTCCTTTTCTTAGGATATTGACCTCAGACACCTTGAAATTAGAAATTCTTTCTCTGCCCTTTGAGATATAAACCTTTCCCCAGCTTCCTGACCATTTTACAGCCCAGGGTTATATTTTACAAGGACCAGGAGCCAGCCTTTTGAAATGTAATCATGTAATCATTGAGGAAGACAGAGTTCATCTCTCTGTTTCTATGGAATGGGAGTAGGGAACCTAATTTCAATAGAATAATTGAAAATCAGCTAACATGGATAATCTAGTCATGGATCACCTAACATTAAAAATCCTCCTGACTTTTCTTTCAGAGGGGTTATGTTCAACCTCTCTCCCTTATTGTAATAGTCTTAAATAAATTCTTCTTGGCTTTTTAACTCCATTTGGTGCATTTTTTTTCTTTTTTTAGGACATGGAAATTTTGACAATTAGGATTATGAGAGAGACAAATCATGAGTATTACATAAAATGCAAAAAATATGGTGGGTGGTTTGCACATGGTAAAATAACTTGCCAGATCTAACTTGCCAGATCTTTACAGTATTGGATAATGATAATGACAGTACCACAGTTACATCACTTTTCTTCACTTAGGAATCTTATATTCTTCATTAAATTTTAAAATGGGGCATTGAATAAGGTTTCTATGATCTAGAGGCAAAACAAATTCAATAGATCTAGAAAGCTTAATACATTTTTTCTTTTTCTTTTAAAAATCAACAACACCTTAGAAATTGCATCATTAGACAAAGACAATAAGCTTTGAATGACTGCTATGATGTCACTTTAGCATCTCATGTTAAATGTGCACTCTCCTGGTCCTGATACTTAGACTAGAATACATAGTCTGCAAGCATTCTGTTGGTGGAATGCCTGTTGAAAGCTCTTTGTCTAGTTTGTATACTGCTGACTATGTCATTTCTTGACAGAACTCTATGGCTTTGAATTTTCTAGAATTAACACGAGAGAGACACTTTGGATCATTTCTTTATCCCCTTATTGTCCTTTCAATTTGTTCCTTTTGGAAATGATTTGTGCTTGCCAAGTTATTTTCTGATTCCCCTGGGGCTTGTTTGCCATCCTATTTTGCTTTATATTTAGATATTTTTAGCAAATAACATTATTCAGTGCTGTGGCCCATGGTGTCATATGCATGCAGACAGCACTCAGATATTCTTTCCAGTCCCTGCAGACCTATGAAATGGCTTGATGTTTGCATAATTGTCTGTGTGATATTCAGGCATGGATGTCTTCAAATTTCCCTGAATTTAGTACAGATAAAATTGGGTTGCTACTGGTTGGTTCTCTAGTATAAATGCTTAAAATATAAACCATGCTGGTAACCTTAAAGTGGTGATTTTCTTTGCTTTAAAAATCACATTTTGACTTTTGGTTTACTGTAAGCTTGTGTGTGCATTTGTGTGCATGTATGTGTGTGTTTTACTAGCCATATGATTTCATTTTTGTACCAACCCAGTACACACTAGTCGCATGAAGATTTTCTGATTCTGGAAGCATTTCTGTCACAATTTACAAGCACTGACCTCTACCTGCCACTTTGCAATCTGATTCGAATAGATCACAAGCTCTTCTACACCCTGTTCTTTAGCTAGGAAATCTATTCTTTTATGCATGAGAACTTTAAAATTACTGTTGATTTGTAAAAGATTTAAAAAAAGAACTTATTTGTTTGATTTAGCCTTTTAAATATTTATTGTATCTTCTTTTATATTGTCTGCATAGCACTGTGGATGGACACATGAAGGACACTCATAAATGTAAATTGAGTAGATAGATAGGCCATTTGAAGTGTTTGCAGGAAGAACCATTTTACAATAAGAAGGGCTATTAATGAGTCCATGGTGATTCTGCATTTTGAATATATGTATACCTATCCTATCTTCCTATCAGGCAGTCAAGGAGTGTACAACATTTTGGATACTGCATTAAATAAATGGAGTAGAAGGAAATTCTTATGAAATGGTCTCAATTCATTAATCTGGTAAAGTTTAGGTATCACTTTAACTAAAAGGGTATTTTGGATGATAACTGGTGCTTTCTTCCAGCCCTTTAGAGAAATGGGGCTTTACATTCCTGTTCGATAGCCTGAAAAGTTGAATTAGTTGAGTCTGCATTAAATAGAAAAATGCATTTACTTGATAGACCAGAACATAGAAACATCTGAAAGTAATGCTTGCCTTGCCAAATACGCTTATGAGATTTCTGAATCTGATCAAGCTTTCCTGCTATGAGTTGAGACTGTAAACACATGTGTTGGTTAGAAATGGTCACCACAACTTGTAGGAAACGGGGTCACAAGTGATGTACAGAGTTCTTATACACAGGGCATTCCATGCTTGGCTTCTGGAGTTACTGATTCATCAAAAAAGTCTGGGCATGTCTGCTGTCTCCCAAGAGGAGCCTTCTGACCCTGGGATGCTACTATTTTAACTAAGCTAAAAGAGCAGCCTACAAAGTAAGAATGCATGCGTGCTAAGTCACTTAAGTTGTGTCTGACTCTGTGACTCTATGGACCATAGACTTCAGGCTCCTCTATCCATGGGATTCTCCAAGTGAGAATGCTGGAATGGGCTACCATTTCCTTCTCCAGGAAATCTTCCTAACCCAAGGACTGATCCACATCTCTTACATCTCCTGCATTGGTAAGTGGGTTTTTACCCCTGGTGCCACCTGGGAAACCAAAAATAATAATATAAAATGGTAATTCACAAAACTAATTGAATTATATTTTTCATGGTGCAAGGACGATTAGATCTCAGTATAGTAGCACTTTGGGTTGCGGTCTTCATTTCCTTTGAGATAAACTAGAATACATGAACCTTGCCCCACGAGGGGAGCATTGGTAAGCATGGTCAGAACAATCGTTACAGCTCAAGTGCACAAAGAATGCTAGGAGCAGTTTTATATACTGGGTTTAAAATTTACTGAGATGTACCTTGTTGCATTATTTCCCAGTGTTACATACACTGCGTGATACTCCTTGGCATTTGCTTTGTAGAAATAATATATTTCAGGGTATGTTTTTCCATTTTATTCCTCTCCTTCTTCACCCTTTAGCCTTTCAAAGTGTCATTCTTTCACCCTTACCGGGGTCACCTGTGAATTGTATAAAATTCTTCTCTTCCATTTATTTTCTATGACTACCTAACGACTCAGAAACGAGTGAAGGGCTTTCCTGCTGGCCAGCTCAAGCATCAGTGTTCACACAGACTCTGTTATCCTTGTCACGGTTTTAGCCACAGGTCAGGCTTCTCTGAGAAATTCATTTAATTGTAGCAGAACAATAATGTATTAGGGACCTTAATTGTTCAGTTTGTTTTATATTCTACAAAATTGTATACCAGATGACTGAGTTGTTACCAAATACATTTTTAAGTTTACAAATGAAAGGAAACTAAAATCAAAAGGGGCTAAGCTACTTGCCCAGACTCATAGCTGGTAGGAAGTGGGAGAAAAAAATTTTTTTCCAAGTCATGCTCTCTCCATTGAACTCTCCATGCTCTCTCCATTGAGCAGTAAAACCTCTCAGTATAGGTTAGAAGGGAAACTGATACCTTGATAGCAGAATATTCATAATGCATCTCTCACACAAAGTGTGGAAATGGGGTAGAGATTTGGACTCATAAGTTTCTGGGGATCCATAATTTTGTAAATGTCTCTCCAACTTTGATCATTCCTCAGGTCCCCCAAATCCACACATAATTAGGTATATATGAATATGTATATATATATGTATATATATGTATATATATATATGTATATATATATGTGTGTGTATATATATATATATATATGCGCTTGCCAGGTGGCACTAGTGATAAAGAATCTGCCTGCCAATGCAGAAGAAATTAGACGTGAGTTTGATTCTTGGGTTGGAAAGATCCCCTGGAGGAGTGATCCCCTGGAGTGGCAAACCACTCCAGTATTCTTAACTAGAGAATCCCATGAACAGAGAAGCCTGGCAGGCTACAGTCTATAGGGTTGCAAAGAGTCGGACACGACTGAAGTGACTTAGCAAGCACACGTGCATATACACACACACACATATATTTGTTGTTGTTCAGTTGCTCAGTCTTGTCAGACTCTTTGCAACCCCATGGACTGCAGCAAACCAGGCTTCCCTGTCCTTCACCAACTCCTTGAGTTTACTCAAACTCAGGTCCATTGAGTCTATGATTCTATCCAATCATCTCATCCTGTCACTCCCTTCTCTTCCTGCCTTCAGTCTTTTCCAGCATCAGGGTCTTTTCAAATGAGTCAGTTCCTCACATCAGTTGGCCAAAGTATTAGAGCTTCGGCTTCACCATCAGTCATTCCAGTGAATATTCAGGACTGATTTCCTTTGGGATGACTGATTTGATCTCCTTGCTGTCCAAAGGACTCTCAAAACTCCTCTCTAGCACCACAGTCTGAAAGCACCAATTCTTCAGCACTCAGCCTCCTTTATGGCCCAGGTCTCCTACCTGTACATAACTATGGAAAAACCATAGCTTTGACTATACAGAACTGTTCATGCTTAAAAATGCTTTTTATATTTATTTTCTATTGGAGTTTAATTGCTTTGCAACGTTGTGTTGGTTTTGCTGTGCAACAGCATGAATCAGCCATATGTGTACATATACCTACTGCCTCTTAAGCCTTCCTCCCTCCCCCCAGCCCACCCCTCCAGATCTGCCCCTCAATACCACCAGGATAAAGTAAATAATTGTTACTATGGTCTGTGGGTCTTTCATAAACTTGTCCCTCTCCATATGCATCTCTCAATACTGCCATCCTCATATTGTAACCTTCTACCAGGATGCACTATCTGCTTCTCCTGGTTTCCATATTCTGCTTTAGAGTCTTTTTACAAGTTTCCCCAGTTTGAAGCATTCACATTTCCTTATTTTCTCCTTCAACTGGATAACCCCTAATTCCACTAAATCCTAGTTTCAGTTCAGTTCAGTTCAGTTGCACACTCATGGCTGACTCTCTGTGACCCCATGGACTGCAGCACATCACCCTTCCCTGTCCATCACCAACTACTTCCCTGTCCATCACCAACTTCTGGAGCTTGCTCAGACTCATGTCCATCGAGTCAATGATGCCATCCAACCATCTCATCCTCTGTTATCCCCTTCTACTGCCTTCAATCTTTTCCAGCATCAGGGCCTTTTTCAGTGAGTCAGTTCTTTGCATCAGGTGGCCAAAGGATTGGAGCTTCAGCTTCAGCTTAGTTCAGGCTTTGCATTATCCTAAGTGAACACTCTGATTCCTCATAGTTGGGACAGGTTTCTGTATTTGCCAAACATTATAAATGTCTTTTCACCTATTGGATTTTAAGCTTCTTGAAGAGAAAGATCCTTGTCTTTTTCACCAATGTGTCCTTAGTTATATTACAATGTAAAAGTATACAACAGATGGCTCAGTGAACAGATGGCTCAGTGATAAAGAATCTGCCTGACAAGGCAGGAAATGTAGGAGATGTGGGTTTGATCCCTGGCTTGGGAAGATCCCCTGGAGTAGGAAATGACAACCCACTCCAGTATCCTTGCCCAGAAAATTCCATGGACAGAGGAGCCTTGGTAGGCTATTATCCATGGGAGTGCACAGTGTCAGACACGACTGAGTGATGGAGCACATACACGTGCATATGACAGATGCTCATTATATGTTTTAAGGTAATTGTCAAGGTAAAAATGAAAGATTCCAAACAGCACATGTACCAGTGAAATCCACAGAAACCTTTAAACTCGTAGGGATCTTATAATTTGGCCCCATCTCTGGGGAAAGTTTTCTGAATATGACCACACTTGGGAAATAAACACCTCATGGAAGTTATGGTTCCCACTACAATAATACTGGCTAGGCCTGTAGCTTAGAAGAACTCAACTTTCTAGGGTATAACACAAGAGACTGCATCATTATCTTCATTCCATAGTTACTATTCAAGGCCCGTTGGACGGTAGCAGGGTTCCTGGGGCTCATCTCAAGGTCTACATGCTGCAGCCTCTCTGGGAAACAGTGACGGGCACAGAGCCTGGAGTGCTGCAGCCCCTGGGGTCACAAAGAGTCAGACACAACTTAGTGACTGAATGACCAAAATAACATGTTCACAACGCAAGTCACGAGATGTGCACATGAATATACACAAATAATCTGGGAGATGGAGGTATAGGAAATCAAGACAAAGAGTGTTAAAGATGTTTTAAAGCTCTGGAATGGCATCAAGAACTGGCTGAGTCCAAGTGAAGTTATGGTTCACCTCATTACACATAGTATCATACAACATTTTGAAAGTCTGGAAGTCTTTAGGGTGGGCACACTTTTTCTTGCTTCACTTTCTGTGAAGGTTAAAAAGCAGTTATGAGAAGCTTTGAGATTTTAGAAAATAAATAGAAATAAAGAGAGAAAGGAAAAAATGGAAGGAAGGAAGGCGGGAAGGGTGGGAGGGAGGCAGAGAAGAAGGAAAGCAAATTTACTTCTCAGTTCAGCCAATTATCGGGGCCCCAAATGGTCTTTTATGTTGGGCTCCAATCTTACAAATGCCTCTGCCAGAGTTCTGTGATGGGATAATTTACCTCACCCAAATTAAGAAATGCTTTAATATAATTTAAATGCACATAGTCAGGAAAACCAATTTGAAAGTACCCTTTGTGTGGTATTTCAAGCTAGCAGATATCCAAACTTGCTGTCACATTACTGATCCATTAAGGGGCTATGGCATTTAAAGTTGTTCATTCAGAAAATTATGATTTGAAGCAGGAAATGAATGAATTATTACATTATCATCAAAAGAAAATATTATACATGAAAACAAAGAATTTTGGGGAAAAGCCAAAGCATCTGGGTCATTTTTTCTTTCTTTATTATTAATAAAGGTGAAAAGAAATTTTGACATAGAAGGTAGTTCCCCATATTAAAATTAGTCAGAAAGGAAGAAAGAGTGCATCAAAACAAAAATTTCCTATTAGAAAAAATCTGACCCCTAAATTCTTCATTTTGGGATGGTGGGAGGTGGGCGGGTGTGTGCCCATCCCTCGTGATAATCTGGAAGCACCCTCCCAGCACCCTTTGCGTCTCCCCTTGTTCAGCCAGCCGGTCTGTGCATATTTAATACCACTTCCATTTTCATGCCTGTGAACAAGCAGGTACTAGCAGCACATCTGGGAGCAGGATGTCTTATGCATATGCAATGTTTACCTGAAGACGAAAGTTTTGATGAACACTTGGCAAACAAATATTCATCTCATTGGAATACAATTTGTGAACTTTTCAGCAGTTTCATGAAAAACTGAAAACTACTTGAGAGGAATAAATGAGCAATTTCACACAACTCTAGTTTGCTTCCTCTTGTTCCCTGTTTTGCTGTTATGCATGGTGGAGAATCTTTTAAAAAATGCCTTATATTACTGACCCAGCACTTTCTGAAAGTGGTTTTGTCATCCTTCAAGTCCTTAAAGAATAGATGAAAGTAAAAATCTGAAAGCGTCTGCATTGAGAAAAATGAAAGTTGAAAGTCACAAGGAGTTAGGAACACAGACGGCGGCTACTGATAGACTTTCAACATCTAATAAACATTTCAAAATGGAGCTGCAATGAAAGAAATGGTTTGCTTTAGCAGAAAAAGAAGAATATTAGAAAATAATTCCTAGAAGAAATAGAGCAGATTTAGAGTTACTAAAATGTTGAAAGGAGGATTATAGCCTGGAATCCATAACTGAATTGGTAAAGGCATTACTCGATATAATATTTCACCTAATATTGAAAAATGAACATACATTATGTCCTAATGAAATTTAAGAATATATGCACAATTTAATGGCAAATAGACTTGAGCACAACCTGAAGAATTGTGCTCTTTCAAAAGACTGTGTTTAGATTAGATTTTTATCTTTTATTCTGTGGAGTAAAAACAGTATTTTCCAGACATCTTGGAAGTTAACTTTTATTTCTTCGCTCAAACATCAAACATGCTACCCTGTTGAAAAGGAATCACTGGTGATGAACCACAGGACAGGTCTCTGACTATGAGGAAAATGGTAAAAGAAGAAATTTTTGCATACTCCAAAGTCAAAATTCACATGTATCAATACACTTCCAAAACAGTTGTGCAAATAAGATTGGACTGTGATTTGGAAAAGAAAATCTCCAATATTTCTCAGTAAGAAAAAAGGGAAAAAGTACTCAGAGTCCATCACAACAGAAGTCCTTGACTTCATTTTCCAGTCTCAATTACAGAGAAAGAAAAGAGTCAAATTAAAAAGACGATATGGTAATATAAGAGATTAATATGATATTCTGTTGAAAAATTCTTAACTTTAGGTCATAGCATAGAGTATTAGGAGGAAGTTTAATGACTGGAATGTGACTTGATTGTGGTTCAGTTGAGTTCAGTTCAGTCGCTCAGTTGTGTCCGGCTCTTTGCGACCCCATGAATTGCAGAACGCTAGGCCTCTCTGTCCATCACCAACTCCTGGAGTCCACCCAAACCCATGTCCATTGTATCAGTGATGCCATCCAACCATCTAACCTTCTGTCATCCCCTTCTCCTCCAACCCTCTGTCTTTCCCAGCATCAGGGTCTTTTCCAATGAGTCAGCTCTTTACATTAGGTGGCCAAAATATTGGCGTTTCAGCTTCAACATCAGTCCTTCCAATGAACACCCAGGGCTGATCTTCTTTAGGATAGACTGGTTGGATCTCCTTGCAGCCCTGGGGATTCTCAAGAGTCTTCTCCAACACCACAGTTCAAAAAGCATCAATTCTTTGGTTTTCACCTTTCTTTACAGTCCAACTCTCACATATATACATGACCACTGGAAAAAACATAGCCTTGACTAGATGGACCTTTGTTGACAAAGTAATGTCTTTGCCTTTTAATATGCTGTGTAGGTTGGTCATAACTTTCCTTCCAAGGAGTAAGCGTCTTTTAATTTCATGGCTGCAATCACCATCCACAGTGATTTTGGAGCCCCCAAAAATAAAGTCAGCCACTGTTTCCGCTGTTTCCCCATCTATTTGCAATGAAATGATGGTACCAGAAGCCATGATCTTCAGTTTTTGAATGCTGAGGTTTAAGCCAACTTTTTCACTCTCCTCTTTCACTTTCATCAAGAGGCTCTTTAGTTCTTCACCTCCTGCCATAAGAGTGGTGCCATCTGCATATCTGAGATTATTGATATTTCTCCTGGCAATCTTGATTCCAGCTTGTGCTTCTTCCAGCCTAGCGTTTCTCATGATGTACCCTGCATAGAAGTTAAATATGCAGGGTGACAATATACAGCCTTGACGTACTCCTTTTCCTATTTGGAACCAGTCTGTTATTCCATGTCCAGTTCTAACTGTTGCTTCCTGACCTGCATACAGATTGCTCAAGAGGCAGATTGGGTGGTCTGGTATTCCCATCTCTTTCAGAATTTTCCACAGTTTATTGTGATCCTCACAGTCAAAGGCTTTGGCATAGTCAATAAAGCAGAAATAGATGTTTTTCTGGAACTCTCTTGCTTTTTTGATGATCCATTGGATGTTGGCAATTTGATCTCTGGTTCCTCTGCCTTTTCTAAAACTATCTTGAACATCTGGAAGTTCATGTTTCATGTATTGCTGAAGCCTGGCTTGGAGAATTTTGAGCATTACTTTACTATTGTGTGAGATGAGTGCAATTGTGCTATAGTTTGAACATTCTTTGGCATTGCCTTTCTTTGAGAGTGTTACATTAGTCTTATTCAATATTTGCTAAAATTCTGAGTTAAGACATTTGGCCGAGTCAGTTGACTTGATTTTTGAAATGACCTTCATCAAATTTGACAAAAATGTATGTATCAACAAAGAACCTAATGACTTATAATGTAAAAGACATCAATGGAATTTTACTTGTTTCTTCACTTCTATTTAACCATTTAAATTGTTTTAAATTATTATAAAACACTGGTTGTGGTGAAGATGAAATATTTGGGGCACTTCTATAAATATTTTTAATGTAGTGGAATATTATATGGCTCTTTGTAAACTCTTAATAATATAGTGATCTTTTCAACCCTGC
>SJYF01000021.1:2884730-2898120 GCA_006410515.1 Procapra przewalskii | reverse complement strand
ACACCCTCACTGTGCCCCCCACCCTTCCAAAGCGAAGTTTATGTTTTTCAAAACACTACAAATATGTCAGAATTCATTAGGAAGACTAATCTCAAGATGGCTTACCTTATAGCTCAGCTGGTAAAGAATCCGCCTGCAATGCAGGAGTTCAGTTCAGTTCCGTCGCTCAGTCGTGTCCGACTCTTTGCAAACCCATGAATCGCAGCACGCCAGGCCTCCCTGTCCATCACCAACTCCCAGAGTTCGCTCAGACTCATGTCCATCGAGTCAGTGATGCCATCCAGCCATCTCATCCTCTGTCGTCCCCTTCTCCTCCTGCCCCCAATCCCTCCCAGAATCAGAGTCTTTTCCAATGAGTCAACTCTTCGCATGAGGTGGCCAAGTACTGGAGTTTCAGCTTTAGCATCATTCCTTCCAAAGAAATCCCAGGGCTGATCTCCTTCAGAATGAATTGGTTGGATTTCCTTGCAGTCAAAGGGACTCTCAAGAGTCTTATTCAACACCACAGTTCAAAAGCATCAATTCTTCAGCGCTCAGCCTTCTTCACAGTCCAACTCTCACATCCATATATGACCACAGGAAAAACCATAGCCTTGACTAGACGGACCTTAGTTGGCAAAGTAATGTCTCTGCTTTTGAATATACTATCTAGGTTGGTCATAACATTTCTTTCAAGGAGTAAGAGTCTTCTAATTTCATGGCTGCAGTCATCATCTGCAGTGATTCTGGAGCGCCCCAAAATAAAGTCTGACACTGTTTTCATTGTTTCCCCATCTATTTGCCATGAAGTGATGGGACCAGATGCCATGATCTTCGTTTTCTGAATGTTGAGCTTTAAGCCACCTTTTTCACTCTCCTCTTTCACTTTCATCAAGAGGCTTTTTAGCAATGCAGGAAACTCTGGTTCAATTCCTGGGTTGAGAAGATCTACTGGAGCAGGAATAGGCTACTCACACCTGTATTCTTGGGCTTCCCTTGAGCCTCAGCTGGTAAAGAATTCACCTGCAATGTGGGAAACCTGGGTTCAATCCCTGGGTTAGGAAGATCCCCTGGAGAAGGGAAAGGCTACTCATTCCAGTATTCTGGCCTGGAGAATTCCATGGACTGTATAGACAATGTGGTTGCAAAGAGTCGGACACGACTGAGTAACTTTCACTTTCACTTTTCAATCTCAGGATATACACAAATACACCTGTGGTAGGGAGTAATTGTGGGCTTCCCAAGTGATTCAGTGGTAAAGAATCTGACAGTCAATGCAAGAGACGGGAGATACAGGTTTGATCCCTGGGCTGGGAAGATCCCTGTAGGAGGAAATTATAACCCATTTCAGTGTTCTTGCCTGTAAAATTCCGGGAACAGAGGAGCTTGGCGGGCTACAGTCCATGGGGTCTCCAAGAGTCAGAAACGACTGCACACACACTCATGCAGAGAGCAGTGTACCCTAACACACCCAAGTCATAATCTCTGCATCCTGAGAGTCCTACCCTACATGGTGAAAGAGACTTTGACAATTTGATTAAAGTGTTATTGCTCAGTTGGGTCTGACCCTTTTGCGATCCCATGGACTATAGCCTTCCAGGCTCCTCTCTTCATGGAATTCTCCAGGCATGAATACTGGCGTCGGTTGCCATTTTGTTCTCCAGGGGATCCTTCCATCCCAGTGATCAAACCTGTTTCTCCTGCATTGGTAGGCAGATTATTTACCAAGCCACCTGGGAAGCCCTCTGTTAGACAGTAATAAACTCCCTTAGCTTTTGTTTATCTTGGAGAGTTTTGATTTCTCCTTTACCTTTAAAGGAGAGTTTTGCCTGATACAGCATCCTTGGTTGACAAAAAGCCTTGGGAAGCTTTCTGGCTCAGATGAGCAACTCAGCCGTCACACTTTCTCACTGTGTTTGGTTCCTGTTGTGCTGAAGAGGTGTTTATAACCTGCAGATGTGGTGACAACTCAAAGAGAAAGGTGATGCCCCAGTTCCCTTCATTCGGGCCTGGTGGGCGGGGCTTTTAGGCCAGAGCCCTTGGGGCTGATACCTTCGGATTTCTGTCATTGGTTCCCACCCCGGAGTGCCCTGGTGACAGCGCAGACCTCCAGTGATGGTCAAAATAAGCTCAAATAACTCGATACAGGATACAGGATGCTTGGGGCTGGTGCATGGGGATGATCCAGAGAGATGATATGGGGTGGGAGGTGGGAGGGGGCTTCGGCATTGGGAGATCGTGTACACCTGTGGCTGATTCATGTCAATGTATGGCAAAACCAATACAGTATTGTAACGTAGAATAAAGTAAAAATTAAAAAAAAAAGAAATGTATAACTTAAAAAAAAATGAGCAATGGAAATTCTTTGGGTTTTACTGTGTAAAAACCTCTAAGAAAGCTATCAACAGCCTGCAACATCCACGTGTGCCACCAAGTGCGGTGGGCTGCGGGGCTCCGGCCACCGCCCTGAGGCTGAAAGGGCAGAGTGGCTCCCTTGGCAGTGCCCACGGCATCCAGAGCATCAGCAGCTGGTCCTCTCGCTGCCGCGCAGAGGGAGGAGCCTGAGCATGAGAGGCTCTCCCCGAGTGGCTCAGTGCGGTGCCACATGGGCAAGGGGCCTGGGGGCGCTGTAAACGCGCCGGCCCTCCTGCTGGCATCGTTTTGGCATCACAGCAGCCTGGGTGCCATGGCTTCCTAACTGGTCCCTGGAGCTCTCAGACAGGGGCCCTCATCTATAGTTTTCACTAACTCCATATCTCCGCAGGCAAGGGGGGCGGCTTCGCAGTTTTCCGTCTTGCCGACATCACACTCCTACGGGCTCACAGTTTCATATTTCTGAAATAGGGATGACTTTTTTCATGATGTCTTCTAATTAACTATTTCCTCTCCCTTTTGTGAGTGTGTAAAATAACATTATGTCTTGAAACAAGACTGATTTAAATTTGATGAAATACAGACATTTTATGAGTTTAATTGAAAAAATCTCAACCCCTTTATCTGTAAAATGGAGACAAGATAAGAACAAAGTTCACAAGGTTCCTGAGAGTTCCCTGCACTCAGCTATCAAGAAAAACATGTCTGTGCTTTTCCCTTCCCTCTGTCTCTAGTCTTCAGGGGCAAAAGCATACAAACTATTTAATGAGCTCTCTCAATCACCTCTTGTATTAGATAGCAAGTCCTCTGAACAATTAGAAAATATTGAAAAAAAATAAAAAGATCTCCCATAAATTACCAGAACTATAGGCATTTCCAGGATCTTTCACTTGGGACCTTGTGATCCCAGAAATTCACTGTTCAGGTAGCTTCTCTCCCTCATGGCTGTGGCTCTTGCCCTAGATCCAAATTCAGCCTCTTGAAATAACCTTTGATTTTTCTCTCCTCCCTATATGACCAATAATTCACCAATTTTTATTAAAACATCTCCAGTGTTTGTTATTTCTCTTTCAACTGCCACTATTTAAGCCCAGCATCATATATTGAATTACTGCAATAGCTTCCTGATTAGTTTTTCTCTCCAGGCTTTCCCTTCTGACCATTCCTACATCCAATGACATAGCACCATTTCTGAATTACCATTTTCATCATCCTATTTCTCAACTCAGAAAGTTCCTCTGGACTGTCCTTGTGGGATAAAATACAAATTCTTCAGCTTGGCATGAAATCTCTTCCACCACCTGACACTGTCCGCTCATTCGACAAATATTTATTGAGAGCTAACTGTGCGGTTAGCATTCTGTCTTTTGTAACTCCATACACCCTGCAGATTTTCACATTCTGGTTGGAGATTTTTTTTTTAATATTCCAGGTAAATTAAATAACAGAGCCAGATAACCATTTAAAAATTACTATAAGACTGTATATGTTATTATGTGCTTGTATGTGTGTACTTTATATAAATATGTTTTAGAAATATATATTGAAGCAGTAATAGCATGTTTTTTATGCTGCATTGCAGTTAATTTAGTTTATAATGCACATACACATGTTTTATTTTAATCCATCTGAACAATTATAAATAGTAATAAATTGATATTGAAGAGAGAAGGAATTTTATGAGAGAAATAATATATTTTTGCACCATAATCTCAAAAGCTGAATATAAATATGGCAGATTTGGAGGTTGTTATTTTGTCTGTTAAAGCAAGTGTTATGCAGGAGTGTTTTCCACTGTGACAGCTATAAATGTTATAGTATGTATCCAACATACTTCACTAGCTATTTTGACTGGAGCAATTTGATGAATTTGTATATTTCCTCTTTCTGGTCGCATGGCAAATCTCTAAATCTATATTATCTCTTCTTTCTTGCAGGTAGGTTGAGTCATGTGACTGACTTCTGGCTAAAGTATGTACATGGAGGTAAGACTAGCCCATTTTGGATCCATTGTTTTTACTTCCACTGTTCTCAAGGCTTCTCTTCATCTGTTAGGGTGTCTTTGGAAGCATGTGTAGGGTTATCCAACTTGCTTTAGACTTTGCATGTGTAAGAAATAAACTGTATTTAATTAAACTACTGAAATTTTTAGTTTTCCATTACTGCAGCATCCTGACTAATGCAGGCATATTCTGTACCAAATGCAAATTCTAATACTAGTTGTAATACTGTCACTTTCTTTAGTCTCAGTAAAGTATGTTAGAAAACAAGGAAGAACAGCATTAAAACAAAATCAACCTTGTATCAACTCTATACGTGTGTATGTACATGTGCTGTGCTGTACTTAGTCACTTAGTCATGTCTGCCTCTCTGAACATCATGGACTGTAGCCCCACCAGGCTCCTCTGTCCCTGGGATTTTCCAGGCAAGAATACTGGATTGAGTTGCCTTGCCCTCCTCCAGAGGATCTTCCCAAACCAGGGACTGGACCCAGGTCTCCTGCATTGCAGGTGGATACTTTACTGCCTGAACCACCAGGGAAGCCTGTTTATATACATATGGTTGTGTCTATATACACGGATTTGTGTATTTATATAGTTACACATTTATCCACGTGTGCACATGTGCTAAGTTGCTTCAGTCATATCCAACTCTTTACGACCCCATGGACCATAGCCCATCAGGCTCCTCTGTCCATGGGATTCTCCAGGCAAGAATACTGGAGTGGATTGTCATTTCCATCTCCAGGGGATTTTTCCCAACTGAGAGATCTAACTGCCTCCCTTGTCTCTTGCATTGGCAGGGGGGGTTCTTCACCTCTAGCTCCACCTGGGAAGCCCATTCTATCTACATCACTATGCAAATACATATATGTAGATATATGTAAATTTGCATGCACATATATTCAATATAGGTACAAAAAGAAATCATGTACAAATTTCAAAGCCATTATTATCCATAAATACACCAAATTCACTACTTGCTATATACTTTAGCTACATTTAATTCTTTCAGTCCCTATGATCTCCCTAAGAAGCATGTTCCCACGTGAAACAATTTTACAATGAGAAAGCAGGCAAAGAGAGGGTACATGATTAATATTAGCATCATGAGAGACACATTACTTGGGAGGCAACATGAAAGTAGGGCCTAGGATACGAAGAAGATGCTGGTCATCAATATTTTCCTGGAACGCTCTCTCCGTGGCTGACTGGCTCCTCACCCTCTGTATCTCAGATTTCCCTGCCACACTGTTACCGCCCTCCTCACGTCCTCTCTGTATTTCTAAGACAGTGTGTTCTTTTGTTTATTACCTTTCTCCTTTTATCAAGATCTAATATTTATAGGGCAGACGCCTTAGATGTGCTGGTTACTCTTCCTTAACACAGTGACTGAAACATAGTATGTTCTCAATAAATACTGTTTAATTGAATGAATGGATGAATGAACAAATTAATACTGTATTTTGTCAGGAGTCATTAAGGTGATTTAAGCTTTATAGCCCTGTGAATTGGGAGGAACTGGAGTGAATTCTTAAACACATGCAGAGCTTTCTTCTTTACAGATACCAACATCAATGTGGAGATTACCCAAACTTGATCATACGAAAGTATTAAAGTTAGTAGACTTCTTTGGAGCCTTGGAGTTAGAAAGTAATATAGAACATTTTCTGAAGGTGGAATTATTATCCTTACTTACTGATGAAGAAACAGAGGCTCAGAGAGTTCCAGATTTCTATAAAATCTCAGATTTGATTGTGGATTTGAAGCCAGGCAGTCTATTTCATAGCTTAGAACTCATCTTCTATTAGCACAAAATGGACACTCTATTAATGAGAGTGGTTAATGACAGTGGCTTCATGGAGATGAGAAAGGATTTGACCAGCTCATGAAGCATTCACACAACTTCCCTCCTTCATCAAATCTTTCCTGCTTCCCCTAAAACTGTTCTCAAAGTTATTGTCTTGGGGCTTCTCTTCTCATACTTATTATCTAATATATTTTCACATATTCACTTGCTTCTGATGTTAGTCTAGCTGTCATATCCTTCCAATGTGTCCCCCTTTTACATTTCACTAGTATATCCTGAAATAGGCTTTCACAGCTTTGCACTTCTAGTCCATGTTTTGCAAATGACCCTTTGCCAGTCTTAGTCAATGCTGAAAATTTAGGACAATTTAAAGTTTCTAAAGTATGATTGCAATAATCAGTTCAAAATCCTTGGATCTTTCCAAAATCTACAGGTAAAGTCCACACACAAATCATATTAATTCTGATATGTTAAGCCCTTTACCTCTAGTTCCCGTCCACCTCCTTTCTCAGAGCTTCTATCCACATACAACTTTCTCACACTAGGCTTCTATCTGAGCCATCTGCATGCCATTTTGCATAACGGAAACATGGCTAAAATTTGCACAAACCATCTTACTTCTGTGTATCAGTCTTCTTTATCAAAGCTCAACTCAGGAACTCTTTCCTAGATCCCTATTTACTGGCCTCTCCCTTCCCCACACAACACTGCAAACCACGGCTTGTGAATGGCCTCCTGTAAGAATTTGCACCATCTATGTAAGTTATGCTTTTTACATTTAACATTCCATTCCTGTTATTGGCACGTGGATCTCTTTTCCTTTTCTAAAGGATATGTTTTTCAATTTATTCTCATATCTCCTAGAGTACCTAGTAAAGGGCTATTTCTGAGCAATTATGGAGTAACCAAAATAGCTTACACTTCATGCTTTAGATTAACCAGGGATTTCTAATGGAAGGAATATTTTGACTTACGCAAATAAACAAAAATGGTAAAATTGATCTGCAAGGCAATGCTTTCCTGCTGGCATGCTCAGTCGCTTCAGTTGTGTCTGACTCATTACAACCCTATGGACTGTAGCCTGCCAGGCTACTTTGTCCATGGGATTCTCCAGGCAAGAATACTGGTGTGGTTTGCCATGCCCTTCTCCAGGGGATCTTCCTGACCCAAGGATTGAACCCAGGTCTCCTGCATCTCTTGCATTGCAGGTGGATTCTTTACCGCTGAGTCACCGGGGAAGTTCTTGGAATGTAATACTGAAATCTAAATATATTTTAAGCTTAGAACACCCAGGAGTAAAAGTATATTTCATGATTTAAAGGTGTTCAAAAGTAATACAAAAAAGGAGGTAATCAATCATAGATTCAAATGATTTCTAAACATATTAATATTTATTAAAAGCAAATCCTATCTTTAAAGTAATCCTTGAAGAAATTGTAGGACACATTTTTATAACTAAAGGGCTTGCTATTATTAGGCTATTATACTCTTCTATAATATAATGCCAATTATAGAATCATTTGCATAGCATAGTCATTAATTTTAGTGTTATCCTTACAAGTGAATAAGTTGTGTCTTATATAATGAGTTGCTTGATAGTTTTTTTTTTACATACCTAACTTGTAAAGGGTTCATATTAATTTACATAACAAAAACTTTTAAATGTCTATTTAATTTTAAAATACTTCAGACTTGAACCCACTCTTTAATGTATATTTAACTCTAAACTGATGATCTTTAACTCCGTATCAGTCCAAATATAGCACATTTATCATAATCCAAAAGGTGAAATACTTGCACAGATATTCCCTATACTAAGAGATGGATGTTCTTCCGTGTGATAAAACAGTCCATAACCTATAGATTAAAATATATGTTTCTTAATCTATATTAAAAACATATACATGTTTTTGAATCATATATATTACTGCCATTCTTCAGTAAAGCAGCACTGCTATCAAGACCATTCCAGGGAATCACAGACTTTAGGTACTCTTTTCCCCAAAAGTAGAAGATATCTCCTGCACAGTAGGAGACACTTCAGCCTTTGCTACAACTTATTCATACTCCCAACTGTGTTCTTTCTCTTCTCTCAATATAGAGAGATGTAAATGTGCTCGCCTTCTCCGTAACTGCCCTGTGTTCATGTAGATTTCCGGCCTCCTTGTGGAGAGCTGCCATTCTGGCGCCTGTGTTGACAAGAGCTCACACAAATTACAAATGTAAATGAGAACATTTCATGACCAAATTCAACACAGCTTGCATGTTTCATCCCCCAGATGGAAAAGAATCAGCCATTCGAACCAGTGCTTTTGGTAGTATCAACACAATTAATGAAGGTGCCCTAATTTTAAGCACCGTTGGCTAGCAAAATTTTGTGTTTCACCTGGTTAAACAGAACCGCATACTATAAGTTTACTTTTTATGCCTAATAAAATTTAATCTTTGAGTCAATCTTCCTAAAGATATTTAAAATAATATAAGATGGGGCACATAATTTTAGAAAGAGAATAAAACACAAATATGCCACATAGACTTTTTTTGAGAGGGTGAGGGATTAGAGCTGGCCACAGTTGCTCTAATTTTGTCTGTTCTTTGGCAAATAAACACAGCCTAAATGTATACAGAAATCTCTCTTTGCTGAGCAATTTCACTGCAGCCTATAATTGCACCACTATTAGTGATAAATTCTGATTTACAGCTTAATTGGCCAGAAGTGAATATAGCCTCAAGGTCATTGCAATAAAGATAGCAGGAACTTTAGGGAGGTACATAAGTTAGCCTAGAGATTGTCTGGTGCAGCTGGTGGAGAAGATCTGTTTAAAATATTAAAATACTACATGGGGTCATATTGTGTAGTGCTGACTCCATACATATAACACAAAAGGTCAATTTGAAGTGCTCACAGAGGTTCCACAATAAAATATCTCACATTTAACAACAAGCGTCTGGTGATTTTTTTCCTACAAAGAAAACCAATAATTATATGGTGTCCAAAGGGACTAAAAATGGACCAATTAAAGCTTCCCAGAAAGTTAAGTTTTAAAAGAAATGCAGCAGAAAATTGGTGAAAATAGAAACAAGAATTTATGTCACCTAGTATTGTAATATAGAACTGATGCATTTGAGAGAGCTTGTTATTTCTCTATAAAAATCAGAGAAAGCCCAGGATATTGGGAGTGATTCTGAATATGATAGCAGCAATAACAAAGGTATTCACAGGTAGGCTTGAAGCATACTCTTTCATAAAGTACAACAAAATATATGGAAGATACTTTTGCTTTCACAAGAAAACAGATCAAAGAGGGGAGATCTCATTGATCAACGGGCAACTGATTTTTAACTGATATTCAGGTCATGAGAATTTGAGACGTGATTTTAAAAAGAATATCATGTGAAATCACATCAGACTAAGAGCAGAATGAGGCTAGTCTTCAGAGACACGAGCAAAGTGAGAGAGTATAAGCATTTCAACTGTCTATAATTTAAGAAACACCCAGAAAGCTAACAAAACCTCTACTATTAATAGTATTGCCTGTCACCAGGGACTCTAGCATATTTGCTTTCTTAAAAAGGACATTAAAACATCTTTAACAGTATTCTAAAACTAATTATTGCTACTCTGTTAAATATGCATTATGCACTAATAATATGGTCTCCATTTAATAAAGTGCAGGCACAAAAATAGCTTCTTTTCATTGGTTTCACATAGTTGAATTCCCTTCAGTTGTTCAAAAAGGAAGGAAAAACCTTTTTGGAGAAAAAAAAAAAAAAAGTGGACTTTGAGCAAAAGCTAAGACTACATTAAATACTGAGATTTTTATTTCTGGGTGTTGATAATTGGGGATGGGACATTCTGATAAGAGCTTCCAGGAAATGAAGTATTTGCTCCATGGGCATGAATGCACTCTAAGAATGGTGTGTCACAGGAGAGGGAAAGGAAGGAACCATCCAGAAAGTGGATCTCTGGACACTTTGTTGATTTGAATTCCTTTGCTTCATGTACAGATTTTGTCCTCCCTTGAGATAAACTATAGTCACAAGATTCCCATACAGCTACAATTTTGGGAATTTATACGCAATTGTTGTTAGATTTTTGTTTTTCTCTCCTAGAGCTCTTTTTACCATGAGAAGCAGCCGCGAGAGGCTCAAGAGAGCCAAGAAATTCTATCATAAATAAATCCACAGGCAGGCAAGGACCCACTGATGACAAATACCCGGAAGATGTATGGCCAGCCAGCTGTAGTCACTTCTGCTCAGACACGTCTGAAACCGTGAGCCCAGACCCTGGAAGCGGGAGACTCCATAGGTCCCTGTCACCAGCTCATGTCTGCCTTGGAGGAGAATACAACTGGAGGAGGAAATTGTATAAAAAAATAAAACTAACACACAAAGGTGAAAAGGGGGAGAATTAAAAATTAGTCTAATAAGACATCTCAAAGGCAGAAAATTATGGAAGTTAGGGAAATCATAGATTATGAGTATGTTAGATTATGAGATAAGTGGTCAAATAAAAGACAGGGAGAGTGAAGGAGGATAAAGGGACAGGTAAGTACTTATTAAAATAAACCTATTTGCCTGGTATATGGGATTTTTGTAGTGCTAGACTGACTCAGAGGTGACATGGTGGGGAGTGATAAAAGAATAAAGAGTTACAAAAGTGTA
This sequence comes from Procapra przewalskii, assembly GCA_006410515.1. NCBI lineage: Eukaryota > Metazoa > Chordata > Mammalia > Artiodactyla > Bovidae > Procapra > Procapra przewalskii. The sequence continues at coordinate 2,887,293 of SJYF01000021.1, read as the reverse complement.
TCATGTTTCATGACACCCATATGGATTTCCACACCATTTTCACTTCTCAGAAATTGAATGGAGGTTCATACAGTGAGAACACTCCTAATTATATGAATTTAAATGAGGGTGCTAAAATGCACCAGCTGTGTGACATTGATGCAGGCTCTTTGAGTATTATTTTCTCCACTATAATATGGAATTCATTATACCTGTGAAATTGTATTATTTCAAGATCTCTTCTCATTCTAAATTCCTGTGGCTCCAAACATTTTCTCCCCTAATTGACTACTTTTTAAAAAGTGAGCATATCCTCCGTCCTCATCTTTTAAGTTATCCTTTCCTGAGAGGCTTATACTTACGGTGGCAAGAGTGGTGCTAAGCACGAGAAAGAAGTGCTTGCTTTTGTTTCCTGATTTTCTTTACCTGCGCACCTGAGCACCGTACCTGGGTCTAATGAGTTCTCAACTTTCTCCCCCTTGGAATCATACTCGTTGAGAAATACAATGCACTAATTTGTTCATCAAACATTTATTACGTTTGTGTTTCTGGATAGGGGGAGCAAAGACAAAACTTTCAGAGCACAGATGGAAGAAATTAATAAAGTCTAGATTTATATAGGCTTATATAAAGAGAAGGGAGTGGCAAGACATTCAAATATGGTAAATTACACTAAATACTGTATGTTGAGTGTGTTGAAACTGACCACATAAAGATATGGAGAAAGAACATTCTAACACATTCTGAGTAGAGAGGAGAATTCAGATTTGTACTTTAGATCAATTGCTGTGGTAATACAGAGAAAAGAGAAAGGATAATGCTGAGACGGGAATCAGATAATGGTTGTTTTGCAAATTACAGTGACTACACATAAAACGGGGCTTCTCTGGTGGCTCAGACGGTAAAACGTCTGCCTGTAATGTGGGAGATCCAGGTTCGATCCCTGGGTCGGAAAGATCCCCTGGAGAAGGAAATGGCAACTCACTCCAATATTCTTGCCTGAAGAATTCCGTGGATTGAGGAGGCTGGTAGGCTACAGTCCACGGCGTCACAGAGTCGGGCACGACTGAGCAACTTCACTTCAAACATAAAACAGCTGAAACATGGTAAGGATTAGTCTCTAAGCTCCAGAAAGCTAAGGACTCTATGGCCTTTATCGCATTTTGTTACTGGTATATAGCACAGAACCTGGTCCACAGTAGTCACCGACAAAATGGCTATTAAATAATACATATAATACCTGTAGCACAGTGTTGAGCAAGTATCCAGCTTTGGTTTCTTCTTGGCCTCATTCATGTTGGTCTAAGATGATTAAAGAAAGCAGAGAGGAGGATATGAGTTACAGGCAGGAAGTAGACCTTTTAGATAGGGACCTAGAGAAAGCTCTGGAATGCTGTTATTTCAAGGGAATGAAGGACATAGCCCTGTGGATGTGGAAATCATTCCAGGTAGAAGGGACGGTGGTGGGAAGGACTTAGAGAGAACATGCCAGGTGTCTCTGAAAAAAGGCAACTAGACTATCCCTCCAGATCCTAGGGCATGAGGCGTGAGACAGATGCTTCAGAGAGCTTATTAGGGGAGAGCTGGGTTTCAGCTGTGGTAAAAAGGCAAGGTGGATTTTCATATAAGTGATGATGATAAAGGCTATTCGGCTTATGCTTCACTTTGAGTTTCAGAGGGCACAGGGAAACGGATCTGGTAAATGGGTTGTGGGGAGGACAGGCAGAACAAGCATTGTTAAATCCTGTGAAGGTTACTCAAGGGTTAGAGGGTCTTAGAGGGTGGGTGATGGTCATGATCCAGAAGTTTAAGATAGTGGCAACCAACATAGCAAGAGTCTGGGCTGGGATGAGCCTACCATTCACTGTCACATTCAGATACTAATGGAGAGTTTGCAATAGTTAAGGAATTGCGGGCAAAAGCAAGAGGAAGTCTTGCCTCTTTGTCAGCATTTCAGCTAAAACTGCTACAACAGCATGGAGGTTGCACCGTGTAAAAACCAGTTTAAAAAAAAAAGGGAAAGTACACAAGAGTCACCAAATCAAGTGTGGCCTAGATTTAAATAAGTGGTGTGACCAAAACTGCCATGTTTGGTGGGGGCCAGAGCTAACAAAATTTACCTAGAGTAGGAAATTCAGAATCAGAAGAAATTTAGTACAAGCCAGTCAAACTAGAGTTAAGTTCTCGAAAGAGGACTGAGCTTGCAAAGATGAGACTGTTGCTGCATGTCTTGTAAAAGTAATTTCTATTGGGAACCTAGGTCAATTTCAGATAAGTATTTAAAATAAACTGCAAGGGTATTACCATCATCTTCCAATATTCTGAATAATTACTGAGAAATATGTTTTAAATACCAATCAAAAGTTTTTTATTAGATTAAAAATTAATTTTTGGAATAAAGTTAGTTTCTGTCTCACAATCAAATCTTTCTGTTTTGTTTTGGGAATTGAACACAATCCAGTATGAATTAAGCTTTAGACATCTGATTTGAAAGCTTCAATTATTTTCTTTTCTCTGCCAGAATATTCTCATTCTATAAAGCTCAAAGATGCTTGTTTCCTATTTTTTGTTCTTCAAAAGAACG
>SJYF01000021.1:2826220-2848989 GCA_006410515.1 Procapra przewalskii | reverse complement strand
TTTCTTCAAAGTAACTGGAAAACATGAAAATGGTTTTATAAAGAGATATATCTAAATGATAAATATAGGAAAACAGAGTTATTGGTGAATGCCCAGAAACTATCAAATACAGAATTCATAAACAGGCTAAGGAAAGAAAAAAATTAGCTTATTACAGATTCATAACTTTGAAGTCGCTTTATGAAAGAATGGAGGACTTGGAATGGAAGCAAAAACAGAACTGCAAAGAGGATGTGACTCACACAAAAGTCAGTGTTAACGTTTTTAATGATATAATTTGGGGCATTTGTATTGTGGATAATGTTTGTTAAAAATTGTATGGAATGTCATGACATTTATTTTCTGCCTAACAGGGGAATCCAATTACTGTTAGGACTCAATCTGGAATGCATTACTACTGCCTCAAAGCAAACTGGATGCATCAGCCCTCTTATTACCACAGTTGTGATTGAGCAAAATGCTGATCAGGCAGGATGCAGAGGCAAGTAGCCAGGGAACAAAGAATACACGTTAGAAAAGGACAAAAATGTACCAGCAACTGTTAAGTAAAGAGAGTACATTTCTTAATAGTTTGGCACATGTTTTGAGCACATGGTTGTAAATAATATTTCCTTAGTAATGAAACTGAGTGCATCTTCAGACGCACCAATAGGAAGGTAATATACCTTTAACTCAGTCTAGTTTTAGAGCTAAATTCTATATTTTTGGGTTTCCCTGGTGACTTAGTGGTAAAGAATCTGCCTGCCAATACAGGAGCTGTGTTCAGTCCCTGGGTCAGGATGATCCCCAGAGAAGGAAATGGCAACCCAGTCTGGTATCCTTGGCTGGGAAATCCCACAGAGAGAAAAGGCTGGGGAACCACAGTCCTTGGCTTAGGCGAAAGAGTCGGACATGATGTCACAACCGAACAGCAGCAATAACCAGTATTTTCATTTGCATAGCCTCAGGAAATATGACAAGTATTCAGCTAGGTATTGAAAATAAATTAGAAACTAAAGGCTGAGCTTGGGTCCTCAAACAGTGCAGAAGAGAGATAATTAAAGTATGTTGGCTAGGGTATCTGCTTCTGACCTTGATAAGTAGCTGGTATTAAACTAAATTTTATTAACTGTGCCAAAGCCTTTGACTATGTCTATCACAGTAAACTGTGGAGAATTCTTCAAGAGATGGGAATATCAGACCACTTGACCTGCCTCCTGAGAAATCTGTATGCAGGTCAGGAAGCAACAGTCACAGCTGGACACGGAATAACAGACTGGTTCCAAACAGGGAAAGGAGTAAGTCAAGGCTGTATATTGTCACCCTGCTTATTTAATTTATATAAAGAGTATATCATGAGAAACGCTGGGCTGGAGAAAGCACAAGCTGGAATCAAGATTGCAGGGAGAAATATCAATAACCTCCGATATGCAGATGACACCACCCTTATGGCAGAAAGTGAAGAACTAAAGAGCCTCTTGATGAAACTGAAAGAAGAGAGTGAAAAAGTTTGCTTAAAACTCAACATTCAGAAAACTAAGATCATGGCATCCGATCCCATCACTTCATGGCAAATAGATGGGGAAACAGTGGAAACAGTGGCAGACTTTATTTTTGGGATTCCAAAATCACTGCAGATGGTAACTGCCGCCATGAAATTAAAAGATGCTTGCTCCTTGGAAGGAATCTAGATAGCATATTAAAAAGTAGAGACTTTGCTGACAAAGCTCCATCTAACCAAAGTTATTGTTTTTCCAGTAGTCATGTATGAATGTGAGAGCTGGACTATAAAGAAAGCTGAGCACTGAAGAATTGATGTTTTTGAACTGTGATGTTGGAGAAGACTCTTGAGAGTCCTTTGGATTGCAAGGAGATCCAACCAGTCCATCCTAAAGGAAATAAGTCCTGAATATTCATTGGAAGGACAGATGCTGAAGCTGAAATTCCAATACTTTGGCTACCTGATGTGAAGAACTGACTCATTTGAAAAGACCCTGACACTGTGACTCATTTGAAAAGACCCTGATGCTGGGAAAGATTGAAGGCAGGAGAAGAAGGGGACGACAGAGGATGAGATGTCTAAATGGCGTCATCAACTCAATGGACATGAGTGTGAGCGATCTCCGTGAGTTGGTGATGGACAGGGAAGCCTGGCATGCTGCAGTTTATGGGGTGGCAAAGAGTTGGCTGTGACTGAGCGACTGAACTGAACTGAGAACAATTAAAAAAAATATATATATATGGAATAGCTATTTTCATATATTGAAAAAAAAGCAGCATAATGCTGTGTCCTATATGAAAAAAAAAAAAAGTTTCTGTCTTTGTTGCTGTTGTTGTTAACCTGGAAGTATTTACTGTATCCCCAACCCAGAGAGAGTACTCCAATCAGAGCTTTATAGTCTTGATGAGCAGACAGAGAAACAATTCAGGAAAGTTGAGGTAGTTGAAATTTGAGTTGCAGTGCAATTAAATCTGTATGAGAATCTTTTAAATCCTAGTGTTAACTCTTTAAGCTACAGATACATAGAATGAAAGGGAATGAATTCAGGCTAATAACTACTACCAGGAAAGGATTAATTACCAAGAAACTATAACCTGAAAATTCTTAGATCTCATGGGATTACAAGAATTCATGACATGAATAATCAGTGTCTAAAGACTCCATCGAATATAAATTAACATTCAATAGAAAGTTCAGCAAGGCCATAATGTAGGTATATGGCTAAACAAGTCCTAGAACAAAAGATACTTTATATTAATCCTCACAAAGTTCAAATGATTAAATGTATTAAATATTTGCCAAAACAAAATTCAACACTCTTTTATAAAGAAGAATACAAAATCCAACCACTTAACAATGTTTATAATCCCTATTATATTATATACATTTCTAGACATGTGAATAGGTAGCAGTTTATATCCCATAACCAGAAGGAAAAGTCATTCAGTAGAATGAAAGCCCATACATTGCAGGAGTTATATAAGAAGATTCTGACTTAGAAATAGTTATATTACATGCACAAACATATGTGTTTATATATGTGTATGATTAGTCCATTTGTTTCAATTATATATGAATCTTATCAAGACTATAAGACAGAGCTAAATTGAAATTTCATGTCTGAAAACACAAAATATGAAATAGAACTTCACTTTATTGCTTGAAAATAATTAGACACTACAGAAAATTATCAAACTAATGAATTTGAACAAAGAGCACCAGAAATTATCCTAAATTAAAATATAGATTGCAAAATGGCAAAAGGCAGAAAGCCCAGAATCTTAGTGGCCTGTAGATCAATATCAAATAATTCATGATTGATTTAGTGAGACTACCAGAAAGAGAGGATACGGAGGAAGGAGCAGAACATTTTTTGAATGTACAAAAATATTTCAGACTTCATGAAAATCTGAAATGGGCATATTCAAAATAATCAATATGCATGCACGTGAGCTCAGTGCTGTCTGACTCTGTGCATCCAAGGACTGTAGCTTGCCAGGCTCCTTTGTTCCTGGGATGTTTTTTCAGGCAAGAATACTGGAGTGGGTTACAGTTTTCTCCTCTGGGGGATCTACCCAATCTAGGGATCAGTCTTTTGTCTCCTGCATTGTATCCCACATTGGCAGGAGTCTTCTTTACTGCCAAGCCACCTGGGAAACCCCACTTAAACAAGATAAACACAAAGAAAATAATACCAAGATGCACAACGGAAAAATTTCTGAAAAAATGACAAAGAGAGACCCTCTTTAAAAAACAATCAGAAGGGAGAAGAGGACTAAAAGCCACACTCGTGTAAAAAGGAACAAATATCACAATGATGATGTTCTATTTTTGATTTTAAAAAGCAATGCGAGGCACATGAAAATGAAATAGCATTCCTCAAAGTATTAAATAAAACACATATTAAACTAGGTTCTGTATCTTACTAAATTTACTGCAAAATGAAGGAAAATTAAGCAATTTTTTTTATCATATACTGTGCCTGAGAGAATCTGTTGACAGCATATCTACACTACAAAATTTGCTAAAGAGTTTTCTCCAGGCAGAAAGAAAACAATTGGAAATGGAATTTAAGATGTGGACATAGAGAAAATAGTCCAGTCACATAGAGGCAGAGGAAACATAATTTTTTTCTCATTTTTAAAATTCATTCTCAAAATTTAGAACTTAAAGAAAAAATAATAACATACTAATGGGTTTATGATATATATTGAAAATATATGACAATTATAACATAAAGGACAGGAGGGGGAATGAACTCATGCAATTTTAGGAGATGCACATTATAGATGAAAAAGATTAATATTATTTGACATTTGAATGTGTATCAGTTACATGTTGTAAGTTCTAGAGAAATTAATAAAATGACAAAGGAAATAAATATTAATGAGTCAATAGAAGAAATAAGATGGAACACTAAAACAATTCTTATGTAACAAAATTGGATGGAAAAAGTAATAAAGAATATTCAGAAGTATAATAAAATAGTGTGATGACATATTTAAACCAAATCATATCACTAATTATAACTGATTCAATACTCCAATTAAAAGACAGAGGTTGTTCAGTTCAGCTCAGTCACTCAATCATCTCTGACTCTTTGTGATCCCATGGATTGCGGCACGGAGGCCACCCTGTCCATCAGCAACTCCCAGAGCTTACTCAAGCTCATGTCCATCGAGTCAGTGATGCCATTCAAACACATCATCCTCTGTTACCCCCTTTTCCTCCTGCATTCAATCTTTCCAATCATCAGGGTTTTTCTTATGAGCTAGTTCTTTGTGTGAGGTGGCCGAAGTATTGGAGTTTCAGCTTCAGTATCAGTCTTTCCAATGTATATTCAGGACTGATCTCCTTTAGAATGGACTGATTGGATCTCCTTGCTGTCCAAGGGACTATCAAGAGTCTTCTCCAACACCACAGTTCAAAAGCATCAATTCTTTGGAGCTCAGCTGTTTTTATAGTCAGAATCTCACATCCATACATGACTACTGGAAAAACCATAGCTTTAACTATATGGACCTTTTTTGGCAAAGTTATGTCTCTGCTTTTTAATAATCTAGGTTGGTCATAACTTTTCTCCCAAGGAGTAAGCGTCTTTTAATTTCATGGCTGCAGTCACCATCCGCACTGATTTTGGATCCCCCCCAAAATAAAGTCTGCCACTCTTTCCATGATTCCCCTTTTTATTTGCCATGAAGTGATGGGACCAGATGCCACGATCTTCATTTTTTGAATGTTGAGTTTTAAGCCAATTTTTCACTCTCCTCTTTTACTTTCATCAAGAGGCTCTTTAGCTCCTCTTCCCTTTCTGTCAGTCATAAGGGTGGTGTCATCTGCATATCTGAAGATATCAATATTCCTCCCAGAAATATTGATTCCAGCTTGTGCTTTATCCAGCCCAGCATTTATTGTGATGTGCTCTGCATATAAGTTAAATAAGCAGGGTGGTAATACACAGACTTGACATACACCTTTTCTAGTTTGAAACCAGTCCATTGTTTCATGTCCACTTCTTAGTGTTGCTTCTTGACTTGCATACAGGTTTCTCAGAAGGCAGGTCAGGTGGTCTGGTATTCCCATCTTTTGAAGAGGTTTCCACAGTTTGTTGTGATCCACACAGTCAAAGCCTTTACTGTAGTCCATAAAGCAGAAGTAGATGTTTTTTTCCAGAATTTTCTGTTTTTTTCTATGATCCAACAGATATTGACAGTTTGATCTATGATTCTTCTATCGTTTCTAAATCTAGCTTGAATATCTGAAAGTTCTCAGTTTGCTTATTGTTGAAGCCTGGTTTGGAAAATTTTGAGCATTACTTTGCCAGTGTGTGACATGAGTGCAACTGTATGCTAATTTGAGCATTCTTTGGCATTGCTTTTCTTGTAATCGGAATGAAAGCTGAACTTTTCCAGTCCTGTGGCCACTTCTCTGAGCTTTCAATATTCATTGGCATATTTAGTGTAGCACTCTCACAGCATCGTCTTTAGGATTTGAAATAGCTCAACTGGAAATCTATCCTCTCCACTAACTTTGTTCAGTGATGCTTCCTAAGGCCCACTTGACTTTGCCTTCCAGGATGTCTGACTCTAGGTGAATGATCACACCATCGTGGTTATCAGGGTCATAAAGATCTTTTTTGTACAGTTCTTCTGTGTACTCTTGCCACCTCTTCTTCATATCTTCTGCTTCTGTTAGGTCCATACCATTTCTGGCCTTTACTGTGTCCATCTTTGCATGAAATGTTACATTTGTATCTCTAATTTTCTTGAAGAGATCTCTAGTCTTTCCCATTCTATTGTTTTCTTTTCTCCTTGCTTTTCTTTGGAACTCTGCATTCATATAGATAAGCATTGTTAGATTGGATTTAAAACATGATAGTGCGTGTTCTGTCTACAGGAGAAAGTTATAACATTCTAAGAAACACAGAGTGGGTATATCAATAGCAGGCAAAGGAAACATTCTCTGGAACCTAGAGGATGTGTAAAGCAGCTACTCTGAAGAAAATAGTGCTTAATATTCAATCACCTTCCATATAAGATGTTAATAACTCTCTCCCTATATTACAGACAAAAAGTTTGCCACTCCTAATATATAAACGTATTTCTAAATTTCGAACCATCACTACCTTAGTGATTGATATTTCTACAGTTCTTTAATTAGTACAAGAGTCTCACTGATCACTTTTGCCTACGTTTCCAGCCCTGTCTTACATTTTTTTTCTCACAGGCACCTTAACTACGGCTACACTGAGTGACTTGCAGCTACCCAAAGGCAAATACAACATATTTAATCAAATATCTCGGTATTTCTATGTTTATTTTCTAGAATGTACATTCCCATTTCTACCCATTTATATTTCTTACAAATTCTTAAGTATTCAGCTCCAATATTACTTATTTCATGAAGCTTTCCTTTATGCCTTAATCTTAGGTTAGGCTTCCCTTTCATGAGTTTCTCAAATGACCCCTACTCCAGCTTTCTTTCTGAAACGTGTTTGTGGGGCTCCAGTAAAAGAACTCCTTGAGAAGAGAAAGGTAAACTCTTTTGCCTTTTTGCCTCTACTATTTAAACACCTAAACTCAATAAACAGTACAGATAGATGACAGTATTACAGATTTTATGGAAGCTAGGATATTAGATTCCAACATTTTTATTTCAGCACTGGTACATTACTTTGCAGGCTACACATTACTAAAATTGAAGACTTTTGTTGTTGTTTTACAATTACCAAGAAATGTTTGCAGTACTCAGCTTAACCACATTTCCACACTCCCCCATTCTATCTAAAAACAATGTTAACCTTCATGAAGCTTCAGCAATTTCCGGGTCACTCTCACTTAGAAATATAACAAGACAAGAGATGAAGAAGAGTTTTCATATTCTAAGAATAGAGAAACTTACTCTTAAAATATATCATTCCATTTTTCCATGTGAGAGTTGATTCCTTGAAATGAAAAATTTTAAATAAAAAGTATTGTAATGCAAATAACTGGATTACCAAATTTATTTTTTCCCATTTATTGTTACTATGTTTTGAATTCTCGTGATAGCAAATTCATTCAGTAATTATTTGAGAGTTTACCATTTGTCACATGCTATACTGTATGCTGATAATTTAGCAGTGGACATAGACAAGGAGAAAAGACAAGCATTGCTGTTGCTGCCGCTACTAAATCGCTTCAGTCGTGTCCGACTCTGTGCGACCCTATAGACGGCAGCCCACCAGGCTCCCCCGTCCCTAGAATTCTACAGGCAAGAACACTGGAGTGGGATTGCCATTTCCTTCTCCAATGCATGAAAGTGAAAAGTGAAAGTGAAGTCGCTCAGTCGTGTCCGACTCTTTGCTATCCCATGGACTGCAGCCTACCAGGCTCCTCCATCCATTGGGTTTTCCAGGCAAGAGTACTGGAGTGGGGTGCCATTGCCTTCTCCAATATATTCATGTTGTTGTTGTTTAGTTGCGAAGTCCTATTCAACTATTTTGAGCCCCCATGCACTGCAGACCACCAGGCTCATGTGTCCATGGAATTCTCTAGGCCAGAATACTGCAGTGGATTGCCGTTTCCTTCTCCAGGGGATCATCCCAGCCCAGCGATCACACCCATGTCTTCTGCACTGGCAGGTGGGTTCTTTACCACTGCACCTTCTGGGCAGCCCTCTGCAGTCATGATATGTGTTAAAAACAAAGCCTGGTGGATGCTGCTTGTGTTTGTTTTAGGAATGCATTGCTGGTTAACAAAACCAGAAAAATTACAAAAAGTTTGACAGTAGGTAGCAGATATGAGCTTGTCTTTAGTGTTCACTGAAATTTGTTTTTCATTCAGTAATTTACTCAGTTATAATAAACTGCTATCATTTTTAAATTTGATGCTTTATCTATTCATTAAGTTTTTAGCACTGCAGAAAGCTTTCCCCCGGGAGCGGGGGGGATATATGTATATGTATATGTATGTGTGTGTGTGTGTGTGTGTGTGTGTGCATGCGCATGTGTGTATATTTTCCTCAAGAAATACTTATATTTCTCCAGAATATAAGCGTTTCAACACTGTCCCTTAATTTTTAGAATTACTTAAATTTGGTGAAATGGATTTCTATGTTGAAGAAAAACTTCAAAAGAAACCTATAAAATTTAGAACTTCTTAGATAAATTCATGGTGGCAACTCATAGGAAGGACAGTAAAGAACTTTAAAAACTATCCCATCCTCAGTAAGGAGGGGACTAAGTGAATAAAATAGGGTATTATCATAAAAATAGATTTAAATTTAATTTTCTTGCTGTCAACTATAGTTTATTTTTTTTCATAATTATTTCATATTATTCATGGGAATAATTTCTGGTTCTAACCCTGGCCATGAAAAATGGCTTCAGATAAATTCGATAACTTCTACAGAAGGGTTTATGGAAAAGACTTTATTGGATAAGATGTGATCCCCATTGTCCCATGAGTGGTGAGAGCCTGAGACTCTTGGATTCTTAATGTGTATCTGAATTCCAATTGGAAATTCTTATTTTTGATTTCACTTTTTATAGGTAGGAGATCTATGGAATATTAGCCTACTTAATAGAGAATGAACAGGCTACTGGATGTCTGTTCTGCAATTGGAAATATACAAGGTTAGTATAAAAAGAAATTTTGGACAACTGGCTGTCTGAAAGAGTGTGGTACCCACCATTTCCAAGTTAAGCCTACTCTGGTCAGCCAAATCTATATAGGTTTCCAGTTTTCTACTTTACCCTATAGTAAAACTCACTTCTTATACTTAATAGTGTGTACACTCTTCACACAAAGAATTGTCTAAAACAAACCTTATTTGATCTCTTACACTCCTCTTAGATATGAACTTTAGCCAGTTTAGCAGTTACTCTTTCCACTGAGGAAGATTAGTTCCTTTAAGTCCCAGCTAGTCAATAATTAAGTGATCGCCTAAGGTCATTTTTGGAAATTCTTTCTTATTTAACTACTATTAGATATGTAAAAAAGTAATTCATCTTGAACTTGCCAAACTGCAAACATTTAGGAAAAATGTAGGGAATTTTCAAAATGAGTTAGTCAATGACAAAGAGAATAAACTGTTTCCTGAATGGATAAAAAAATCCTCTGATGAAGTAGAATAAATCTTTAAAACTAATTAATATAAAAAATAAAGAATTTCTCCCTTTTCAGTATTAGTCAACTTAACTAACAGAATATGTTAAACATATTTATGGCTTGAATGTGAAGCCATGCAAGGAGTGTGCCCAGCCATCTGAAATGTGTCTTAAGTGGACAAATAAAATTAGCTACATTGTTGCTGAATACTAATAATGCTAAGCATTATTTTCCCAGTAAATGTCTTTCTACTAAAATTTCTTTTAGAGTTTAACAAGTATCATTTTACTCATGAGAAAACAAATAATATTATATTTTCTTAAGACTTACTGCCTTGTACCACGCTAGCAACTAAAACAATTAACTGTCATTTCTCTTTATCCTTAACGAAAATAAGTTATGGTTTAAGCCAGATAAAGAGCAGAGATTCTAGATCTCCAGGGAATGCGCACATAACCCAGCATCTTCATTATAATATGTTGACTTTTTATTTTTCCCATCAAATTTCAAGTGCCTCTGAGTGCTCAGAAGTAATGAGGAATAAGCCTGTCTCATTTCCCCCATGGCATCTATTGCTCAGATGGTGATACAATCTTTTGAACGTAAACTCTTTATTATCAACACCTTCTTAAACTATTAAATATTTGGCAATAAACAAGATGTCACTTAATAACCTTAAACATTTACTTATTTATTTTTGTCACCAAAATAAATTACATAAGTAATTTGAACTCTGTTTAACTCAGTGACTCTTTTATGAAGCTTGATGGCAAAATGATTACTTAGAATATTCTCAAGAATTTTAGATGTCAAACTTGGAATACATTTTCTTTACTTATATAACACACTCCAAATATAATTTTCAGTGCACTTTGATGTTGATGTAGGGTTCTGATTTAAATAAAATATAAAGTGCCTCAATAAACAATTTAAATAGGTATCATTAATCCTGATTAAAACTGGTTAAATCAAAACAGTCAAATTGCTTCCTGCCCTGATTTCTGTGGCTATTCACTGACAGAAGCAGGGCTGAAATCAGATGTCTGATTCTGAAATCAGTTGTCAGATGACAACAACTGGGGGAGTTGCAATGATTTCATTTAAGTAACTCACAGCAATGATAAGTTCAATGGACATATGTGGCCTCTTGTATCTATGACAATAAGATGCCAGTATTCTCCATTCAGGAAAGGAGTGACCTAATTCAACTGTGCTAGGCAAAATGCCATGGCAACAGCTGGCTTCTCCCTCTAGCAATGCTTTTACAAGCCTGCTGGAAGGCCATCAGCTATAGGCCTTTCCCCCTTCTTTGTTCAAACTCTTTCTATTATTGCAAGTGAGTATCAGATGTTCTTCAGAATGTGATAAGGAGGGGAAAGTGGCATCTGCCTGTGTGGTGTTTCCTCCCATTAGCAGGAGAAAAGGAGAGGAAAAGGAGATGGCAGAACAAACCAGTAGCAAATAATAAAAGAGTTCTGGTGAAAATGATAAAGGTTAAAAAGTTCTGGTTGTATTAAGTGAATAAAAGATTTATAAGAGATGAAAATTAAATTTAGCAAGGATAGTAGCACTGAAAAATTGTGTATGAATAATCAGAAAATGAAGCAAATAATGATTGGAGGGAAGGCTAACTAGAAAAAAATCAGTAAGAAAAAGAGACAAAAGGAATCATTCTTATTCAATCCTCTTTCAGGAAAGCTATTAAAAACTAAGTAAAAACAGCCTGGCTCAGAGGTTAAAGTGTCTGCTGCAATGTGGAAGATCCGAGTTCGATCTCCAGAACGGGAAGATTCCCCTGGAGAAGGAAATGGCAACCCTTGGCAACCCACTCCGGTATTCTTGCCTGTAAAATTCCATGGATGGCGTAGCCTGGTAAGCTACAGTCCATGGGATCACAAAGAATCACACATGACTGAGCAACTTTTACTCCACTTTTCTTTTGAAAAATTTACAAAAACATTTAGTTGGAAGACAAGTGGAAATTGTAAATTATTTTAAGCATAAAGTAGCTGAAACTTGATTTAGGAATATTTTGTTAAGCCTGATACATGAATTATGTAGTAGTTAAAATATGTCTCATTGACACAATAGGTAAATCAATGATATACTTCATTGTCCTTAAATTTATACATTAGCATTAATGTATGTTTTATTATGGTACATAGCAAAATATTTCAAAAGATTTTAAGTCTGTTGTGTGAATGACCCATTTTTCAGAATTATGAGATTTATTTGTCAATTGTATTTAAAATTGCATTATTTAAATGCTGATAATGTATGCAAAAATAGCTTCCATAAGCCTTCAAGCTTATTCAATATTTACTTTAGTATTTAGTCATACAAGACACTAGAAACTTTCTAGACTTCTTAGTCATTAATCAAAGATGAGTAAAGAATCTTACACACAGAATATTTTATTAGTAGTATTTTATTGAGTGTGTATTTACACCAAGTAAATTAATCTCTTTTAAACTAGGATCCAGTTTTCATCTCCTTTGTCCACATTCCCTTGCGTGGGTCTTTATGCCTAGTAAACACTGCTGCTGCTTCTGCTGAGTTGCTTCAGTTCTGTCCAACTCTGTGCAACCCCATAGACAGCAGCCCACCAGGCTCCCCCGTCCCTGGGATTCTCCAGGCAAGAACACTGGAGTGGGTTGCCATTTCCTTCTCCAATGCATGAAAGTGAAAAGTGAAAGTGAAGTCGCTCAGTCGTCCTACTCTTCGAAACCCCATGGACTGCAGCCCACCAGGCTTCTCTGTCCATAGAATTTTCCAGGTAAGAGTACTGGAGTGGGGTGCCATTGCCTTCTTCTAGTAAACACTAAATAAATATAAATAAATTGTTGAAAATTAAGATGAATTTGTCTGTAGTGATTTAATTTTGCCGTATACCGACGTTAGTTATTTAGTCCAATTATTATGATGTTTCATATATTTATTCCAATGTTGCTGCCACAAGACTACAAATATTATTGCCAGTGACTTTTTAAACCTCAGAAGTTTCTCTGACTCATGTTTTCATCAACAATAAAAAAAAGTTAAGGTCAATTATTAATTAATTAATAATTTTAATGTTTCCATTAGATGCTTGTGTATTCTTAAGGATAAATTGTACACTGATGGACATCTTAGGGAACTGTGTGGTCTGGCTGGTCTCCTGTGACTTTGATAGTGACACCAGTTCCTCTGAGGAGCTGACATCTTCTAGGACAACCTTGTCAAGCTCTGTCCTGGAATGACAATCGGTTCAGCAACAGCAAGTATGTGATCATGACCTCCACCTAGAGAGCATATGTCCCTGTTCTCCTTTAGTTATGGGAGAAATAACGCTCTCATCATATGACAACTTATGCCACGATTTACAGGAAGTGTGACATCTCTTACAGATTTTTACATTGGATACCTACTGTTAAAATCAACCCCAATATCTCATAAAAAAGAAACAAGCAGTAACCATCAGGAGAACCAGTGGGGGAGTATGAGAAAGAAAAAGAGCTACAAAAATAAAAAAGACGTATCCAAATTGTTATTTTTTGTAAGTTGAAAGTCTTTTTACTTGGACATTATTCTTCAAGAAAAATAGGTTAGAGGTTATTTTAAAAATATACTCTCTTGATGTACCCACAGGCACCATGGTAGTTCCTAGGCTAACAATAAAAAATCAAACAGTGGGTGGTGGCCCTGTTCCTGGAAATCCTTTCATCTTTCCTAAAATCATTAGAATAATCCTCCCACTCATTAACCTATGAAATACCCAGCCCAAAGACACTGACCATGCCATATTTCAGAGCCTCTTATCTTCTGAGATGGCCCATACTATGTCTGTAGTTTGTTTCTCTCTAAATAAATCTACTTCTTAGACATCTATCTATCTTTATTTCTTAAAATTTGGCTATATAAATAATATTTGTGCTGCCTTGCCCAAGCAAATTCATACAGTTTTGTTGGGCCCTTTTCAGTAATTGATTGTACTGTGTTTTCCAGTTTCTTAACCTAGAAGTAGCTGACTTTACAAGAAACTCCTACATATTTTTCTCTGGTTTTCTCTTGATAATCTGTGCAAGTTAATCTATAACTTTTTCTGTTTCTAAAAGCTTCATTTACTTTCAAACAGCAACTTTTTAAAAATGTTTCAATCTTTCTAATGTATTTACCAAGACAGAATTCTAAGTGTTTTTTGAGCACTACTTCTCGATCCAATCTCACTAATTCCTACTTAAATAAGCTTTTTATTTAAGCTTTATTTATGCTTAATAAGGGACTTCCCAGGTGATACTAGTGGTAATGAACCCACTTGTTAATGGAGGAGACAAAAGAGACAGAGGTTCAATTCCTGGGTCAGCAAGAGCCCCTGGAGGAGGGCATGAACCCGCTCCAGTATTCTCGCCTGAAGAATCCCATGACAGAGGAGCCTGGAGGGCAACAGGCATGACTTAGCATTCACACATTCTTAACAAACTTACAATGTTTATTAAAGTAGCCCTTGCAAAATAAAACACATAAAACTATTTGCCTTAATTCTCCTTTATTACATTTACTATGTGTGTATGTATGGGATGCATGTGTATGTGGGTGACTTTCACAATGTCTAGGATGAACTAGCTGAAAAAATACAGATGAAGATATCTGCTAAGGGCATGCAATGGTGAAATCTGTAACCTGATAAAAGAGACTTATGTGGTTCTTTCACCAGCACACTTCAGATTCTCCTCTTTCTCAAATGCTCCAGTTATTAATAATAAAACCAGCTATTTTGTCTATCATACACCGAATTCCATAGTATTTTGAAATTAACACCCTAATTTTATGTTAAATTCATAGCACAGCACATGATAAACAAGTATTTGAATACGTTCATAATTATATTGGCTATATGAAAGTCTGTATTTTTCCACACAAAATCACTCTGTTTAATTAGCTGCTATTAAAAACATTATGCTTCATTCAGTCTTTCAGCAGTATTTATTGAACACTTCCTACATGCACTTTTGTTGTGTATTGTTAAGACTTCCACAGAGGACATTTATTATTATATTTATTACCATACTGTATACAATATAATAAATCATTATTGATGTTTATATTGCTCTAAGCATCTCTTCCTCTTAAATTTAGTGCTGCTATATATTTAGATCTGATTGAAAATGTGTGATGGTTGTTACACAATAGAAGTTGAGTAGATGTGATTCTTTGGCATCCACAAATGAAAGAAAAAGAGCAACAAAGAAAACAGTGACATGAGAAAAAATTCATCAGTTATATTTATCAACATGAGTATGCTAGGTAGATTCATAGTCAATCAGGAGAGAATGACAAGAAAATACATTTTAAAATAAGTGAAAATGGAGATTATTATTATCCTTAGCTCTGTGGATAAACAAAAGTGACAAACTCATAAAGTTATTATAGATGATACTTGTGATTCTGAGTCCTGTAATTTTCATTTACCATAGATATGATATAGCTTCCTTCCTAGTTATTTGTAAGATTTTCTCTCTAGGTTCTTTCAGTATTTGTTTTTAAAATCTTATAGGATAAATAAATAATTTAGTTCAGGATAGAGTTACATGACCAAAAGATACAAAAAAGTATTTCTGCTGGTGCTTTTTTTTAATTGGATTCCATGAAGTGTGATTTTTAAATAAGCTTTTATGTATGCTTGGCTTTTATTTGCTGTTAAAATTATCTTTTGGACTGCTATATTCATTTTTACCAAATAATTTAAAAAGAATCAAAGACTCTATCAATGCTCATATTTATATACATATTAAGAAATCAGCCCTGAACATTCATTGAAAGACTGATGCTGAAGCGGAAGCTCCAAAACTTTGGCCACCTGATGCAAAGAACTGACTCAGTAGAAAATACCTTGATTCTGGGAAAGACTGAGGGCAGGAACAGAAGGGGACTACAGAGGATGAGACGGTTGGATGGTATCACTCACCCAATGGACATGAGTCTGGCTAGGCTCCAGAAGTTGGTGATGGACAGGGGAGGCCTGGCGTGCTGCAGTCCATGAAGTCACAAAAAGTCTGACTTCAAAAAATGACTGAGCGACTGAACTGAACTGATTAGAATAAAATCCATATTTATATAGCCAATGATAGATTGGCTAACTGAAACTATACAAGTATGCATTAGTTTTGTCCAAAGGAGATAAAGGAGACTATGATTCATGCCTCAGAGAACAAATATGTGAAACAAGTAGAGAAATTCAGACAAAAATCTGAGAAACTGTTTGGAACGTGGTGGTTGGGAAAACAATAAGAAAATAGTAATTTTTATATCTAGCTAATGAACATTTGCAATTTCTGCCAATTAAGACAAGATCCAGGCCGATCAATATACAGATATCACTGTATAGTTTGACCAAACTTAGAATATACATGATTTAAATGATAAATAACCTTTCACAGTCTGCTTCTCAAAATGAAAAAGAAGCATGTTATTTCTTTTCTCCATCTTGTGGCTAATCTAGTTTTTTACCTCCTTTCTTTGATCAGACTGAGTTATGTTTGACTGGATCATTGCCCATTTTGTGAGGTAATTTCTCAATGTACATTCTGAGGTCTCCTTGACTTATTTTTGGAGAGCAATTTTATTATTTAGGATTGCTCTCTGCACTACCTGCGTGGAAACTTTGTGTGTCTGCTATCCACTTTGACATTCAATAATGCATCCAAAGTTTTCCTTCTCTTTTCCCTCCTTCTTTCCTTTTTTACTTCTTTCCTCTCATGCTGGTTCTTCCTACTGCCACTAGTTTGATATAGTTTTTCCAGGCATTAAAGATAGTATGTTGACCTTCCAAATTAGTTTGCAAAAATTTTAAATAAAATTTTACTATTTTTCTTGGTGACAATTAGCCAATCAGAGATTGCAACACTATCCTTAATCTATTCATGGCAAAAGAAAGTCACTTTAAAATTCAGCTTATTACTACAATTAATATAGGCACCTGTACATTATTACCTTAAAAATGCTATTAATGGCATAATTAATGAAGGAATTTCAGAGATTACCTGACGTAAATTTCTCTTTCACTAAGATTTGGAAATGCAGAGATTACACAAAGAAAGCAACTGGAGAATTTGCAGACCATAGTAGAAATCAGCTCATCATTCTTTTAACTGATTAATTTTTAATTACAAATAAGCCTAATGATATATTTATATTTTTGTTTGGCATATATGATTAACAGTAATAGCCAGCAACATGTTTTTACATATGACTGATATAAAGTTGTCAGTTAGTTTCTTTTGAATTGAATAACAAAAATGTTTCCATATATCATATTAAGTATATTTCCATATATCATATTTTGTGGAATAGGAATTAGAAAACTAAGACTGAAAATGATTTGTCAAAGCTTACTTAGCTGCTAATTACAAAACTCTAATTTTGAACCTGAATATTTCTGATGATTTTGAATTGTTACACTTTTGATCAGAATTTGAAAATATCATAGCTGTTTTTCATAATGTAAAATAGAATGACATTCAAAATAAATTTCATACTTGAATTTTATCATAGCTGATTCAATCTGTGGAAGCTAGTCTGGAATGGAAATATGTGTCATCTAGTACAAAATAATTTATTGTCTGATAATCTTTGGATTAGATTTTATAGTCTTTTTTAGCATTATCATCACAGAATAACATAAAAACATTTATTTAGATACCAGCTAGAAGAAATAACGGAATTAAAGAGACAGTAGGATCCATTTTATGACATTTATTAAAGTCACATTTTGCAAAAGATGAATAATTTTAGATGAAGAAAGATATAATCAATTGGAACTGAGTTCTAGACATCCATGTTCAATATTAATATGAGAAATAACATATTAATCATTCAATAGTTGCTGCTTAACCCCATACTAAGTAATTTACTGCAAAGGTGAAAGAGGAGAAATGACTCAAAACTGCAACTGCCCAGTAAATATTGAGCAAATATTACATTCTGTCCTTTTCATCCTTTCTTTAATAGGCTATACTCTCTATGGTAGCTAGTTTTGGTGGTAGATAATTTTTACCTATTATCTAAATCTCTTTCTAGTTTTTCTCTGCAATTAATGGTATTTTACACACACACACACACACACACACACACACACAAACATATACACATACACAGAAAGGACCTAATGACCAAGTGATGATATATTATAAATTGAAAATATGATGTTTTATTTGAAAAGAAAAAATAAAACTATAAAATAGATAATAGAATGATCTGAAAGAATATTATTTCAAACAAAGAAGCAAGGCAGTTGAGAGTTCTAGTGTACAACAGTTGTTAACATGGCAGGGCTGCAGCCATGCATACATTCTCTATGCTTGAACACTGCATATCTCTAAAATTTTATCAGGAGACCACTATAGTGTCTGTCTTTGGGGAGGAAAGAAGATGGGACCAGGATGTTAAAAATGAACTGATTTTTTCCTTTATTTATTTGGCTGGACTGGGTCTGTTGTGGCATGCAGGCTCTTTCGTGGCAGCATGTGGGATCTAGTTCTCTGATCAGGGATTAAACCCAAGACCCTGCACTGGGAGCAAGCAGTCTTACCCATTGGACCACCAGGGATGTCTCTGATTTTTCTTTATCGGATCTTTGAGCTGTTGGAATTCTTTACACCATGACCATATATTTATATTAAAAAATAAAATGCAGATTGTTTATGATCCTTATAAAAGCTCTTCTAGTAATGTCTTTGTTTTGTGGCTATCAAAGTTCTTCAGTGTTTTCTGATATTATGTCAATTGAAAATGCTATGAGAGCAAAACATACAACTTTTAAAAATCCTTTAAGTCCTGAATTATTTATAATATTTTCATTTAAGCATGCTTCACAATGGAGAGTCAGGTTAACATGCAATAGTATTATAGCAATAAAACATAATTTTAAAACATAGCTTATAAGAAGCATTTTAATTTTACTAAAGCTTCTTGGCATTTTTTTTTCCATTCAGTTTCAGGGCAAATTTCTCTCAGTGTTTAATATGGAAACTAGGATGTCAGTTTTCATTTTGGACATCCATCAGAAGGAAGAGTGTTTACAGAAAGAAGAAGAATACAATAAAGATTTGAAAACTTAATTTTATTATTCAGTTCAGTTCCGTCACTCAAACATGTATGCCTCTTTGCGATCCCATGAATTGCAGCATGCCAGGCCTTACTGTTCCGGAGAAGACAATGGCACCCCACTCCAGTACTCTTGCCTGGAAAATCCCATGGGCAGAGGAGCCTGGTAGGCTGCAGTCCATGGGGTCACAAAGAGTCGGACACGATTGAGTGACTTCACTTTCACTTTTCACTTTCATGCACTGGAGAAGGAAATGGCAACCCATTCCAGTATTCTTGCCTGGAGAATCCCAGGGACGGAGGAGCCTGGTGGGCTGCCGTTTCTGGGGTCACACAGAGTCGGACACGACTGAAGCAACTTAGCAGCAGCAGCAGCAGCTGCAGCAGCAGGCCTCGCTGTCCAAAACAACTCCCGGAGTTCACTCAAACTCATGTCCATTGAGTCGGTGGTGCCATCCAACCATCTCATCCTCTGTCGTCCCCTTCTCCTTCCACATTCAATCTTTCCTAGCATCAGGGTCTTTTCAAATGAATCAGTTCTTCACATCACATAGCCAAAGTATTGGAGTTTCAGCTTTAGCATCAGTCCTTTCAATGAACATTCAGGATTGATTTCCTTTAGGATTGACTAATTAGATCTCCTTATTGTCCAAGAGACTCTCAAGAGTCTTCTCCAGCACCACCATTCTTGGAGACTGATAAAGCATGAAATGAATTTGAGATTGCCCCTGAGAGAATGCCCTACTCTGTGGCTGTGCCACTTAGCTCTCTTTAGTCCTATTTAAGTAATTCTATTTGTTTCTAACTGTCATTGTAATAAATTACTACAAACTTACAGACTTAACCAAAGCAAGTTTATTTTCTTACAGTTTGAAGGTCAGAAGTCTAAAATCAGTCTCGTCACGTCGAAGTCAGTGCTTTGACAGGGCTGGTTCTTTTTGGTGTTTCTTGTGGGAAAAATCGTTGCCCACCTTTTTAGGCTTCTACAGAGTCAGTTGGACCCTTTTCTCACATCGTTTTTTCAACCTCCCTCTAACGTCTTTCTTCACAATTATGACTTTTTGTGAATCTTATAACAACTCCTGTGTTTACACTGGGTCCACTGTTCTTGTTGTTGTTCAGCCACTCAGTCATGTCTGACTCTGTTATCCCACAGATTGAAGCCCATGAGACTCCTCTGTCCATGGGATTTTTCAAGCAAGAATATACTGGAGTGGATTGCCATTGTCTTCTCCAGGGGATATTTCTGACCCAGGAATTGTACCCACAGCTCTTGCAGCTTCTACACTGGCGGGTGGATTCTTTACCTTCCTGAATAATCTCCTCGTCTCAAAATCATACAGATCTATAAAGTTCTGTTTGCCACATAAGGAAATGTAGGTTGAAGGGATCAGCAATGGACATCTTTGTGTAGTCACTGATCAGCCTTCCATGTAGCCTATAAAGAAGGTTCCTGGAAAATGTCTCAACACAAGCAGGTCCACAGTTTCTCCTCATCTTAGATAGGAGACGTGAGAAACTATAGCCCTCAAGTTATTCTTTAAATAATTCTGCTATCTGTTATGATGCTATTAGCTCATAGTACAATTCTGGATTTTAGCTCATTATGTAATTTTAACTTTCATTTTGCAGCTTAGAGGACTTATGTCTTGAGAAGGTGGCAATGGGTAATAAACTACTTTATTACTTCCTTAAGTCACAACCACCGTTTTTGTGATAATTTAAAATCTCATAATCTATTTTTTATAAATTCTACTGAGTGTGTGACAAGGTCCAAATTTAATGCTTCCCATAGCCATCAACTATATTAAGAATCCTGGGACAGGCAGACATGTGGCCTTTAGCATTCACGGTGCCTCCAAATGACTCTTCCTCGTGAGCATGAACTGTTCATCACCCATTCTCTTCTGTCCTGTCTTATCAGAAAGCTCAAATCCAGAGGAAGAGCTCATATTTTTATTATTACACATCAAACATGAATAGATTGTAATGTACCATGTGCTTATATCTTTTTAAATGCTGCTGTAGTTTGATAAGAAATAACAATTTTCCACTTTGCTTAAATATTTATTAAAGATAATTAAAGAATTTTCATCCATAAATCAGTTCAAGAACATCTGTGAAATAGGGGAAACATCTTCATATATATCTCTTTTACATACATGTTTGGGTGTTAATTTGGCGCTAATTTGAAAGTCAGTCTTTCAGTGCATAAATTTTTTTTCATGTATGCCTACTGTTGAAACACAAGTANNNNAACACAAGTATCTGAAATTTTTTTTCATAAATTCTGTTTATAATAATTTCTTGATATTTCCTTTGTGATATATTTTGTTAAATAATGTCTGCATGTCCTATTGCACTATTTTTTCTTTGAATTTTCTTCTTTTAAATATGGATTGTTATGTTTCTGTCCAAAGAGACGTAAGTGTGCATAATATATAGTTTATTAATTTTCCTATTAGTATTATTGGTTGTGTCACTTGTGCTCAGTTCCTCAGTTGTTTCCAACTCTCTTCGGCATCATAGACTGTAGTCCACTAGGCTTCTCCGTGGGATTTTGCAGGCAAGAATACTGGGTTGTGTTGCCATCCCCTGGCTCAGGGATGGAACCCACATCTCTTGCATCCCCTGCATTGGCAGCCAGTTTTCTTTAACACTAGCACCAACTGGGAAGCCTCATAAGGTGAAAAATATTCTTGAAACTTAATTCCTCCAGGTTTAATGACCACTTTTATCATGTGTATATATGTATGTATCAGTTCACTTCAGTTCAGTTCATTCACTCAGTCGTGTCTGACTCTTTGCAACCCCATGAATCGCAGCACACCAGGCCTCCCTGTCCATCACCAACTCCGGGCGTTCACTCAGACTCACGTCCATTGAGTCGGTGATGCCATCCAGCCATCTCATCCTCTGTCGTCCCCTTCTCCTCCTGCCCCCAATCCCTCCCAACATCAGAGTCTTTTCCAATGAGTCTACTCTTCGCATGAGGTGGCCAAAGTACTGGAGTTTCAGCTTCAGCATCATTCCTTCCAAAGAAATCCCAGGGCTGATTTCCTTCGAAATGGACTTATTGGATCTCCTTGCAGCCCAAGGGACTCTCAAAAGTTTTCTCCAACACCACAGTTCAAAAGCATCAATTCTTCGGTGCTCAGCCTTCCCACAGGAAAAACCATAACCTTGACTAGACAGACCTTAGTCGGCAAAGTAATGTCTCTGCTTTTGAATATGCTCTCTAGGTTGGTCATAACTTTCCTTCCAAGGAGTAAGCATCTTTTAATTTCATGGCTGCAGTCACCATCTGCAGTGACTTTGGAGACCCAAAAAATAAAGTCTGACACCGTTTCCACTGTTTCCCCATCTATTTCCCATGAAGTGATGGGACTGGATGCCATGATCTTCTTTTTCTGAATGTTGAGGTTTAAGCCAACTTTTTCACTCTCCTCTTTGACTTTCATCAAGAGGCTTTTTAGTTCCTTTTCACTTTCTGCCATAAGGGTGGTGTCATCTGCATATCTGAGGTACTTGATATTTCTCCTGGCAATCTTCATTCCAGCTTTTGTTTCTTCCAGTCCAGCATTTCTCATGATGTACTCTGCATATAAGTTAAATAAGCAGGGTGACAATATACAACCTTGACGTACTCCTTTTCCTCTTTGGAACCAGTCTGTTGTTCCATGTCCAGTTCTAACTATTGCTTCCTGACCTGCATACAGATTTCTCAAGAGGCAGGTCAGATGGTCTGGTATTCCCATCTCTCTCAGAATTTTCCACAGTTTATTGTGATCCACAGACAGGTACAAATGTATGTGTGCATATATATATATAATTATTAAAATAAATTACTGCTGAAGCCGAAGGACACAAGTTAAATAAAATAGACTATGAAAGAAATTTAATATGGAAATTTAACTGAAAAAAATTCAAAACACTGCTTCACATTTTAAGACATTAAAGAAAAATATTAACAAATATTTTCATAATTGCTACCATAAAGTGAAAGTTAAATAATAACTCTATATTTTATCTTTGATACCAAAAAAATACAGTAATTCTGAAAGTTCAGTTTTAATAACTCTGAGGACTATTGACTTGTACTCTTGAGAATATGAATG
>SJYF01000021.1:2803875-2815814 GCA_006410515.1 Procapra przewalskii | reverse complement strand
AACCAGTCCATTCTGAAGGAGATCAGCCCTGGGATTTCTTTGGAAGGAATGATGCTAAAGCTGAAACTCCAGTACTTTGGCCACCGCATGCGAAGAGTTGACTCATTGGAAAAGCCTCTGATGTTGGGAGGGATTGGGGGCAGGAGGAGAAGGGGACGACAGAGGATGAGATGGCTGGATGGCATCACTGAGTTGATGGGCAAGAATCTGAGTGAACTCTGGGAGTTGGTGACAGGGAGGCCTGGCATGCTGCGATTCATGGGGTTGCAAAGAGTCTGACATGACTGAGTGAGTGAACTGAACTGAAAGAAGAACTAGTAAAAAGCATGAGCAGAAACAAAGGAGGTATAATTAAAAGAAAATTGAGATGATAAAAGTACACAATGAAAGAAGGTGTAGGTTTCACAGAGTAGTAGATAATCGATAGTTGCAGAAAAGGTCAAGGATAAAAAAATGCAGAGAATGAGTAATTTTCCTTCCTAATTCATCAGAGACTTATAGAACATTTCTGCTGAAGGTTCAGTTCTCAGTTTAGAGGGGAAGAGGAAGGTGCATAGTAGGGAATTAAAAAATGTGTCAGTTCTAAGTTTACCTCCATAGAATGTAAATGATTATTTGAAATCAGTAACAAAGGCAAAGGAAAATATATATAGAGAGAAATAATGGTGGAGGGGAAACATTTCAAATAGATCAGAGGATTTGGGACAGTTATAAGCTGAGACCATGGGGTTCATAGTTCATGATACTAATCTTCACTATACATTGTAATATTTAGCCTATGTTTGAACATAGAGTATATGGTACATTTTTTAACTATAAGAAAGTCTTGGAAGAGTTGCTTTGGGAATAAGTGATAGTGTTGTCAAGAGATGATTAAAGGAGAAGGGGGTGGAAGAGGCTGAGATGGTTGGATAGCATCACTGGCTCAATGGACATGTGTCTGAGCAAACCCCAGAAGATAGTATAGGACAGAGAAGTGTGCTAGTCTATGGGGTCACAAAGAGTTGGCTCTTGACTTGGTGACTGTATAACATCAAACAGGGATAGAGCAGTTGATATATCAGTGACAGTGTATCCATTTAATCAAATTCAAGATTTTACTCTAGGAAGTATTGTTCGAGTGGGAGTAGGAGACCTAATGTTGAAAACTGCTTAGTATTTAATATTGGTATTGGGAGAATATTTGAGTTTCAAAGAAAATGACTAATTTTCTGGAGACATCAGAGTCGGCCGTGCTGAACATGAGGTTCAAGCAAGTTAGAGAAGCACATGAATGCTAAGGGACTAGACATTTTAAAAAGGAAAGTACTAATAAAAGTAGAAGTGAAAAATACCAAATTATAGGGTTTTTAAAATCAAATTAGAGGTTCAATAGTTGTGAGAAATGCATAGAAATAACAAATATTAGAAGAGCTGCACTCTCATGTCACTTAGTATTTGTGGTGGAATGCTTACAAAATGGTCCAGTCCCCACGTCTCCATTTATATGCGTCCACTACTATGTGACTTTACTGTACCTTCCATCAAGAAGTTGTGCTTCCTATCCTACTCTTTGTATTTAAGCTGTCCTTGTGATTTGCATTAGTCCAGAAAATAGACCAAAAATGGCATTGTGCAAGGTCTAAGCTTAGGTCTTGAGTAACTTTGCCCCCTCTTCTTTTGTCTCTTGTCTGTGTGCCTTTGCCATAATAAGTTTCTCTGACCTCTTAGAAGATTGCAAGGATAGAAGAGACTTGGCAGCCCAGTGACCTAGTGGAAGCACAGGATATGTGATGAATGCCAGCCAAGATATACGTAGTTACTGAGTCAACCTGCCACTGAACACAGACAAACAGGTCCACCTCAACAAGCGGTTCAGAGCAATAGAACCATTCAGCTGATTCACAGGTTTAGGACCAAAATAATGTCTGCCACTAAGCGTTGTGAATGCTTATTAAACAACACAGTTGGTGCACTGAGATGACCCAGAGGGATGGTATGGGGAGGGAGGAGGGAGGGGGGTTCAGGATGGGGAACACGTGTATACCTGTGGCGGATTCATGTTGATGTATGGCAAAGCCAATACAATATTGTAAAGTAATTAACCTCTAATAAAATAAAATAAATTTATATTAAAAAACACATTTGTGATAATAAGTGATGTGCTATTTTTTATAGAGACTATTCTTGCAATGTATTTCATGTGAAATACTTGTTTACCATTTTTCTGTGGGCACTTTGGTGTATCAGATTCCTTATTAAATTATATTTCTCCAAATGAATGTAAGATGTGGTACAACCATTTCAGAGTATAATAGAATAATCTCTTTCTATAAATATATTACTACTGATGCATTTAAGATTTGCTCAGCCATTTGGCAATAATTTTATGTTGGTGAGATTTCCATAGGGAAAAAGAAAAGCTGACCTGTGTCTCTAAGGTATGAGCTGCTATTCTTCAGCTTCTGCTTTAATTAAAGAACACACAACTTGCACGATATGTTGAAAGACTTAACGTGAGCTTTTTAAATAGATACTATATTTGGAGTCAGAAAGACCTGGGCCTAAGTTTCAGCTCTAATACATAATCTTTGCATAACCCCAGTCAAGTTAATTTTTTAGCTTCAGTTTTCTCAACTGTGAAATGATTGAAGTATAGCTAGCCTCAGTTCAGTTCAGTTCAGTTCAGTTCAGTCACTCAGTCATGTCTGACTCTTTGCGACCCCATGAATTGCAGCATGCCAGGAAAACTAATCACTCAATCAATATATGGTTATTGTTAATGATCCATTGCAAAGCCTTCAGTAATTTGGGTATTATATTCTCAATTTAATTTTTTTATCTATACTATAATCTCTCCCCAAACACGTACACACACACACACACACACACACACACACACACACACACACACACACACAGAGTCACATCTTAAATATATATTTTTTAAGTAAAGTTTTAAATGCTTGTTTTAAAATTTAGAATATAACTATATTTGGTGTTAAATGAATTTACATTAATGCTATTTATTTTTGTAATTTATTACTTCAGAGAAAATTAAGAAGGCTCATAAAGCACCAAACATACAGCAAAATAACAAAGTAAAACTTGTTGCAGAGAGGTCACCTGGAGAGAGGTATAAATAGACCTAGAAATGAGGATAGAACATAAAAAGTTTGAAGATTTGACTCTAACTTCTAACTTCTAGAAAATTAGAAGAAAAAATAGAATAAGTGGATGATTCATAATGTCTGTAAGATAAAAGCAAACATGTTTTCCCAAGTTCCTTCAGAAAAGGACACTGTAAACCAATGGAACAGATATCTCAGACATATCTTCTGTTAAACCCAGCTTTAAATTGTACAGGACTATTTCTTATATGTATTCAAGGGCTAATGAAATTACACCAAATCACAGTTTAATCAAACTAGTTTTATGGAGCACCAATATAATAGGATTTGGATATACAGCTGTCTGATAAGCTGAATAAAGTCATAGGATTATGGAATCTAGAGAGCTAAGTAGATCATATAACCTTCATGCAATGCTGCCTAAATATTATTTTCTCTAAAATGAACTTTAGATTTGGGGGCAGTATTGATTTTAGTATTATTCATCCTGACAAAAGTCTAGAGTATAGATCAACTATCTTGGCAGCTAAATATTAAATGGTAAGTTTATTAAAGGAGCCCATATGATATTGAATTATCAAAACTGAGGAAGCAATTGAAGACATATTCCAATACCTAAAGCCACCCCAAAACTCTCAAGGTCAACACAGGGCACAATTTCTGGCAGGGTTAATAATCTCCTTAGTTATTCATTTTGAGTCCAGATAATTCTTAGGCAGATGATACAGTATTTTTGAAGATGTCAGTTGTTTATACAAAATAAAGAATGTAACACTTCAAAATCATTTGAATGTTAGTTTATAAAATGGAAAAAAATAATAGTAAATTTATCATTTCCTTGATCTCACTGACAAATGATTTTTTTTCTTTTTATTTATATAGTCTTCTTTGTTCCCATTCTCTTCCATTTTTCTTCTTTTTATCAAAAGGTGTATATCGTGTCTATGTCTATGTGGCTCCTTGCCAAGCCCTAGAGCTTGCATTGTAAGACAGACAATGGCTGTGTCAACAGACATGTAGAAGGCACACTGACGGCAGGAGGAAGATGTTAAATACCACTATACCTCTACAGACAGCAGCTCTTTCTCTGGAACTATTCTCTCAGATCCCACAACTTTCCTTCCTTTTTTCATTGCTGATATTTCCCTTCTATAGTCAATATTGCTGGACCTCTCTCTAACCTGAGCTTTGCATAAGATGCCTCCTGGATCTTTTAATCTGTTCAATCAATACCTCTTATAAACCAAATTATGTTTACAAAATATTTATACATTTATAACCTCTTAGTTCTGCTAGGTCTACGGTAGAAGCAAAGGCTGTAGTTGCTTCTTCAGTCACAGTCCATCAACTCAACCAGATGGTTTATTCTGCTTATGTCAAGGTAGGAAAATATTATTTAATAGTCTTTGAGGAGTGTGAGAAATCAAGGCAATTTCATAACAGAAATGCTGGATGTGCTGTAGCTCACGTTATAAAATATTTTTCTGTGCAAAATCTACTTGACTTGCAGCTGCTCAGCTGCTTTTTGCATGCACACGAATCCAGCTGCAATTTTATAATGTTGTCAGTTCATTCAGAAAAATATGACTGTCAAATTCTCAAGCCTTTACCAAGAAAGGAAATATGGGTGTGGGGGAGAACTAATTTGTCTCTGACATGTAAAATTAAAAACAAATCAACAAATAAATAGCAGATTATTTTTCCACCTTAACATCTTGATGTTCATTCACAACATAGGTCAAATTGCTTTTTTGGTAGTCAGCTCTTAGTTTTTAAGGCAACACTGAATTACTGATAAGTATTCTTTAAGTGTTTGAATACCAATGTTTGGATATATATTAAGAAAATACTTTGTCTCTTTCTACTTACCTAATGGGGGAATAAATTAATGTGCATGAAGACAAAATGCAAGTCAAGTGTGCTTAATCTGAGCTAAAACATCATGAGTTTACAATAAAGTTTATTATTTTTTACATTGTAATTAAGCACTTCTCCCAAAGGCAGAGTCACATTCCATAAGGACCTTCTGGCAAATATTCATTATTCTATAAAATTCATTATTCTATAATAGTCATCCTGTTATTAAAATTTTGCAAGTGACAAAAAATCCATTGCAAACTGATTGAAGGAAGCCTATCTGTCTAATCTATATCTATTATCTGTCTACAATCTATCTAACCTATCATGATAAAACAGAACAGTATATTTCTTGGGGCTTTATCCTTGTCCCAGACCACATTTACTGAAAGTGGAATCATAGATATTTTCAGAACAGGGATATAAATGCTGAGGATATAAACAAATATCCACCATACTGATGAAATTTGAGAAGCTGAATAAAGTATTCCCACTAGTCTGTACCAGCACGGCATGAAGCTTGATGTAATAGTGGCTACCTGCTAGGAAAGATGCACAGATCTGCTTTCTTCATGGGTTCAGTTCAGTTCAGTTCAGTCGCTCAGTCATGTCCGACTCTTTGCAACCCCATGAATTACAGCACTCCAGGCCTTCCTGTCCATCACCAACTCCCGGAGTTCACTCAAACTCAACGTCCATCGAGTCGGTGGTGCCATCCAGCCATCTCATCCTCTGTCATCCCCCTCTCCTCCTGCCCCCAAGCCGTCCCAGCATCAGAGTCTTTTCCAATGAGTCAACTCTTCACATGAGGTGGCCAAAGTACTGGAGTTTCACCTTTAGCATCATTCTTTCCAAAGAACACCCATGACTGATCTCCTTTAGAATTGACTGGTTGGATCTCTGCAAGGAGAAAATCTCATCAGCCCTTCTGTAATCTGTTCACCATGGGCAAGCCATCAGTCAGTCAGTCAGTTCAGTTGCTCAGTCACGTCCAACTCTTTGTGACCCCATGAACCTGGAATGTCAAGTCTATGAATCAATGCAAATTGGAAGTGGTCAAACAGGAGATGGCAAGTATGAACATTGACATCCTAGGAATCAGCAAGCTAAAATGGACTGGAATGGGTGAATTTAATTCAGATGACCATTATATCTATTACTGTAGGCAGGAATCCCTTAGAAAAAATGGAGTAGCCATCATGGTCAACAGAGTCTGAAATGCAGTACTTAGATACAATCTCAAAAATGACAGAATGATCTCTGTTTGTTTGCAAGACAAATCATTCAGTATCACGGTAATCCAAGCCTATGCCCCAACCAGTAATGCTAAAGAAGTTGAAGTTGAATGGCTCTCTGAAGACCTACAAGACCTTTTATTTATTTTATTTTTTTACTTTACAATACTGTATTGGTCTTGCCATACGTTGACATGAATCCACCACAGGTGTACATGAGTTCCTAACCCTGAGCCCCTCTCCCACCACCCTCCCCATATCATCTCTCTGGGTCATCCCAATGTACCAGCCTCAAGCATGGAACCTAGACTAGGGATTCATTTCTTACACGATAGTATACATGTTTCAATGCCATTCTCCCAAATCATTCCACCCTCTCCCTCTCCCACAGGGGCCAAAAGTCTCTTCTTTACATCTGTGTCTTTTTTGCTGTCTCACATACCGGGTTATCATTACCATCTTTCTAAAACTGACACCCAAAAAAGATGTCCTTTTCATTATAGGAGACTGGAATGTAAAAGTAGGAAGTCAAGAGACACTTGGAGTAACAGGCAAATTTGGCCTTGGAATGCAGAAAGAAGCAGGGCAAAGACTAAAAGTTTTGCCAAGAAAATGCACTGGTCATAGCAAACACCCACTTCCAACAACACAAGAGAAGACTCTACACATGGACATCACCAGATGGTCAACACTGAAATCAGATTGCTTATATTCTTTGCAGCCAAAGATGGAGAAGCTCTATACAGTCAACAAAAACAAGACCAGGAGTTGACTGTGGCTCAGATCATGAACTCCTTTTTGCCAAATCAGACTTAAACTGAAGAAAGTAGGGAAAACCACTAGACTGTTCAGGTATGATCTAAATCAAATCCCTTATGATTATACAGTGGAAGTGAGAAATAGATTTAAAGGCCTAGATCTGATAGATAGAGTGCCTGATGACTATGGATGCAGGTTCATGACACTGTACAGGAGACAGGGATCTGGACCATTCCTATGGAAAAGAAATGCAAAAAAGCAAAATGACTGTCTGAGGAGGCCTTACAAATAGCTGTGAAAAGAAGAGAGGCAAAAAGCAAAGGAGAAAAGGAAAGATATAAGCATCTGAATGCAGAGTTCCAAAGAATAGCAAGAAGTAATAAAGCAGCCTTCCTCAGTGGTCGATGCAAAGAAATAGAGGAAAACAACAGAGTAGGAAAAACTAGACATCTCTTCAAGAAATTTAGAGATACCAAGGGAATATTTCATGCAAATATGGGCTCAATAAAGGACAGAAATGGTACAGACCTAGCAGAAGCAGAAGATATTAAGAAGAGGTGGCAAAAATACACAAAGAACTGTACAAAAAAGAGCTTCACAACCAAGATAATCGCAATCGTGTGATCACTCACCTAGAGCCAGACATCCTGGAATGTGAAGTCAAGTGGGCTTAGAAAGCATCACTATGAACAAAGCTAGTGGAGGTGATGGAATTCCAGTTGAGCTTTTTCAAATCCTGAAAGATGATGCTGGGAAAGTGCTACACTCAACATGCCAGCAAATTTGGAAAACTCAGCAGCGGCCACAGGACTGGAAAAGATCAGTTTTCATTCTAATCCCAAAGAAAGGCAATGCCAAAGAAAGCTCAAACTACTGCACAATTGCACTCATCTCACACGCTAGCAAAGTAATGCTCAGAATTCTCCAAGCCAGGCTTCAGCAATACGTGAACCGTGAACTCCCTGATGTTCAAGCTGGTTTTAGAAAAGGCAGAGGAACCAGAGATCAAATTGCCAACATCCATTGGATTATCAAAAGAGCAAGAGAGTTCCAGAAAAACATCTATTTCTGCTTTATTGACTATGCCAAAGCCTTTGACTGTGTGGATCACAATAAACACTGGAAAATTCTTAAAGAGATGGGAATACCAGACCACCTGACCTGCCTCTTCAGAAACCTATATGCAGGTCAAGAAGAAGCAGTTAAAACTGGACATGGACCAACAGACTGGTTTCAAATAGGGAAAGGAGTACGTCAAGGCTGTATATTGTCACCCTGCTTATTTAACTTATATGCAGAGTACATCATGAGAAACGCTGGGCTGGAAGAATCACAAGCTGGAATCAAGATTGCTGGGAGAAATATCAATAACCTCAGATATGCAAATGAAACCACCCTTATGGCAAAAGGTGAAGGGGACAAATAGCCTCTTGATGAAAGTGAAAGAGGAGAGTGAAAAAGTTGGCCTAAAGCTCAACATTGAGAAAACTAAGATCATGGCATCTGTCCCATCACTTCATGGGAAAGAGATGGGAAAACAGTGGAAACAGTATCAGACTTTATTTTGGGGGGCTCCTAAATCACTGCAGATGGTGATTGAAGTCATGAAATTAAAAGATGCTTACTCCTTGGAAGGAAAGTTATGACCAATCTAGACAGCATATTAAAAAGCAGAGATATTACTTTGCCAACAAAGTACATCTAGTCAAGGCTATGGTTTTTCCAGTGGTCATGTAAGGATGTGAGATTTGGACTGTGAAGAAAGCTGAGGGCCTAAGAATTGATGCTTTTGAACTGTGATGTAGGAGAAGACCCTTGATAAGTCCCTTGGACTACAAGGAGGTCCAACAAGTCCATTCTGAAGGAGATCAGTCCTGGGTGTTCACTGGAAGGACTAATGCTAAAGCTGAAACTCCGGTACTTTGGCCACCTAATGCGAAGAGTTGACTCATTTGAAAAGACTCTGATGCTGGGAGGGATTGGGGGCAGGAGGAGAAGGGGACGACCAAAGATGAGATGGCTAGATGGCATCACTGACTTGATGGACGTGAGTATGAGTGAACTCCAGGAGTTGGTGATGGACAGAAGGCCTGGAGTTCTGTGATTCATGGGGTCACAAAGAGTCGGACACAACTGAGTGACTAAACTAAAGTAAACTGAAATGATATCCTTTTGGCAAAAACTAGATCACTGAAAGAAAGCATGTATACTAAAAGCAGAATTTCCACCCTGTTATCTCATTCACAAAAGAAATTTGACAACGACTGTATAACTTGCACAAAATATTTGTTTGTCCCTGAAGATGAAAACCAGGAGACACAGATCTACTGCATCAGAGTCAACATCTTCTTCAGTAGTTTGTCATTACTTTAAAGACTGCTCACTGATGATGGTTTAATCGATGAACTTAATGATGTATTAGCATATTCTGAAGGATAACTTTACACTTGGATGCAATAATGATTTTTCTATATTATTTCCAATTATTTTTTAATGAACGTATTTTTAAAAAACAAAATCTATGCAGAAGCTGAACTTAAAAACTCACTTATTTTTTTTGTCTCAAATTTTCTTCTGTACATAGAAAAAGTGAACTGATAGCAATTCACGGTTAGCTACATTAGAACATGAAAACGTTCATGGACAATTAAATGATGGACAGTTTTATATGTGTCATCAGAAACTTCAAAGAGCAAAATAAATTAATTTCAGTAATGATTTATTTTTCTTTCTTCCAATTCAAGAGATCAACTTTTTGATGTTTCTTCTGCTTAAAAGTAGAAACATCTGAATTAATAAATTGCTTTTAAAAATTAATTAAAAAAAATTATCAGATATATACCGATTTAGGTAGAATGAAGCAGAGGGTTATAAAACTGTCCTAATAATTTAAGAGAGTTTTGAAGCATAAGTGTACCTTGAATTGCCTTTGGTACAAGTATCTACAAAGGAGAAAAGGAACGATATAAGCATCTGAATGTACAGTTCCAAAGAATAGCAAGAAGAGATAAGAAAGACCTTCTTCAGTGATCAATGCAAAGAAATAGAGGGAAAGAACAGCATGGGAAAGACTAGAGATCTCTTCAAGAAAATTAGAGATACAAATGTAACATTTCATGCAAAGATGAACACGGTAAAGGCCAGAAATGGTATGGCCCTAACAGAAGCAGAAAATATGAAGTGGCAAGAATACACAGAACTGTACAAAAAAGATCTTCCTGACCCAGATAATCACAGTGGTGTGATCATGCATCTAGAGCCAGACATTCTGGAATGTGAAGTCAAGTGGGCCTTAGAAAGCATCACTACGAACAAGGCTAGTGGAGGTGATGGAATTTCAGTTGAGCTATTTCAAATCCTGAAAGATGATGCTGGGAAAGTGCTGCACTCAACATGCCAGCAAATTTGGAAAACTCAGCAGTGGCCACAGGACTCAAAAAGGTCAGTTTTCATGCCAATCCCAAAGAAAGGCAATGCCAAAGAATGCTCAAACTACCGCAAATTACACTCATCTCACACGCTAGTAAAGTAATACACAAAATTCTCCAAGCCAGGCTTCAGCAATATGTGAACCATGAACTTCCAGGTGTTCACGCTGGTTTTAGAAAAGGCAGAGGAACCAGAGATCAAAGTGCCAACATCCTCTGGATCATGGAAAAAGCAAGAAAGTTCCAGAAAAACATCTATTTCTGTTTTATTGACTATGCCAAAGCCTTTGACTGTGTGGATCACAATAAACTGTGCAAAATTCTGAGAGATGGGAATACCAGACCACCTGACCTGCCTCTTGAGAAATCTGTATGCAGATCAAGAAGCAACAGTTAGAACTGGACATGGAACAATAAGCTGGTTCCAAATAGGAAAAGGAGTGCATCAAGTCTGTATATTGTCACCCTGCTTATTTAACCTATATGCAGAGTACATCATGAGAAACGCTGGACTGGAAGAAACACTAGCTGGAATCAAGATTGCTGGGAGAAATATCAATAACGTCAGACATGAAGATGACACCACCTTTATGGCAGAAAGTGAAGAGAAACTAAAAAGCCTCTTGATGAAAGTGAAAGAGGAGAGTGAAAAAGTTGGCTTAAAGCTCAACATTCAGAAAACAAAGATCATGGCATCTGGTCCCAACACTTCATGGGAAATAGAGAGGAAACAGTGGAAACAGTGTCAGACTTTATTTTTTGGGTCTCCGAAATCACTGCAGATGGTGACTGCAGCCATGAACTTAAAAGATGCTTACTCCTTGGGAGAAAAGTTATGACCAACCTAGATAGCATATTCAAAAGCAGAGACATTACTTTGCCGACTAAGGTTCGTCTAGTCAAGGCTATGGTTTTTCCAGTGGTCATGTATGGATGTGAGAGTTGGACTGTGAATAAGGCTGAGCGCTGAAGAATTTTATGCTTTTAAACTGTGGTGTTGGAGAAGACTCTTGAGAGTCCCTTGGACTGCAAGGAGATCCAACCAGTCCATTCTAAAGATCAGTCCTGGGTGTTGTTTGGAAGGATTGATGCTAAAGCTGAAACTCCAATACTTTGGCCACATCATGTGAAGAGTTGACTCACTGGAAAAGACTCTGATGCTGGGAAGGATTGGGGGCAGGAGGAGAAGGGGACGACAGAGGATGAGAAGGCTGGATGGCATCACTGACTCAATGGACATGGGTTTGGGTGAACTCCAGGAGTTGGTGATGGACAGGGAGACCTGACGTGCTGCGATTCATGAGGTCACTGAGTCGGACACGAGTGAGCAACTGGACTGACTGACTGACAATTATCTAAAAAGAAATGTTCTAATCCACTAGTCAAATAAAATTTGAGGTTGTAAAAATGTATAATATTCTATATTTTAGTTTCATTTTGTTAAAAATAAAATTTAATCAAAATAGTAAATGGGATACTAAAATCTTTATTTTTGAAACTTTAGTGAATTTCACATATTGAAATATGTTTGAAACTGAAAGACACTGAAA
>SJYF01000021.1:2790314-2802974 GCA_006410515.1 Procapra przewalskii | reverse complement strand
TTGTGCTCACAAATGTCTGGTTTATTCTGTGAAAAAGTAAATCAGTAAAACCAGGGTTTTTTGCTGATTTCTGTAATGTAAGCCAGAGCACGTAGAGCTTTTGCTTAGCCTAGGTTTATCCAGGATTAGATTTCAAAACAGCCAGATGAATGTCTATCAGACAGTTATCCAAAAATGCTTTTCCTCAGTGGATATTCATATACATAACATTCCCTGACGAGTATCTAAAGCAAAACTAGCCCATGTTGCCAATTAAAAGGGAGGTAGTTGAGTTAGGGAGAGACCATCTTGAGTGAGCTGATGAGGGAAACAGATTTCTGAAGAGGATGTTCCAGCTCTATTCAGAGGGAATATAGATACATGCAATTTTTTTTCTAATTTGAAAACAATCATGTGAATAGTTGAAGAATTAGTATCAGAGAATTATTAGGATCAGAGAATTTAAAAAAACTGGGTTTAACTTGAGCAAACCTCTACATTTACTTTGCACCAAATTTATTAGAGCAGTCTTTCAAGTGATTTACTGACCCATACCGACATGGAGATCACCCAGCCTAAATGTGAAGGAAGAAAGCAGATGAAGCACTCACTTTCAGAATGTCATGGTTACACTAGGTTTCCCACTCAACTCATCGCTAAATTTCTTCTTGTTTATATTTCCCCATCAGGTGTCAGAACTTTACAGCATTGAGAGAGCTGTTTAGAGAGTGAAGTATGGTGTGCTAGAGTATTAATACTAGTCTCCATAATGCACTGCAGTTTATTTATGATTCTTAAGGAAGTTAAACAGTTTTAAAGAGAACTATTTTTCAGATTTAACCTGAAACTCATTTAAACATTCAATAAATTTTGTGGTTTAGTTGCTAAGTTGTGTCCAACTCTTATGACCGCATGGACTGCAGCCTGCCAGTCTCCTCTGTACATGGGATTCTCCAGGTAAGAATACTGGGGTGGTTTGCCAGTTCCTTCTCCAGAGGATCTTCAAGGTCCAGGAACTGAATCTGGGTCTCTTGTGTTGCAGGAAGATTCTTTACCAACTGAGTTAGGAGGGAAGGCCAATGAATATTTACTGAGTTCATTTATTTTGTGTGTGAAAATATGTATGTGTGTACATATATATATATATATGTACACATATATATGTATATATATGTGTACACATATATACATATACATGTGTATATATGTTAGGAGCTGCAGATAAGCTGTTGTTTTACTCCTTTGATCCCTGTGTCAGATTATCAAGATTGAATGCATGATGGGAGAGTTTTTTTGGACAATGCTGAACCTAGAAATTATCCTCTTCCTGTTAAAGTCATTGTGTATACATAACTGCTAATCCTGGAAGTGTAAATAGCAAAAAGATAATCATTTCCAATAATTTCAAAAGAGTAATGATAGTTCTGCAAGGGTACGCATTAGCAGAGTGTGAAAAGGGAGAAAGCACTAGTCGCTCATTCACGTCCAACTCTTGGTGACCCTCTGGACCGTAGCCTGCCAGGCTCCTCTGTTCATGGATTCTCCAGGCAAAAATACTGGAATGGGTTGGCATTTCTTTCTCCAGGTTATTCCAGACCCAAGGATTGAACCCAGATCTTCCTGTATTGCAGGGAGATTCTTTACTATCTGAATCACCAGAGAAGCTCATAGCAGAAGGTGAATTCATAAAATGGGGGTATTTTGTGGTACATATGAACAATAAGGGAAGAATAGCTTATGACCTTAGAAACAATGTTGACTCCAAAAGTATTCTTCCAGTTCAGTTCAGTCACTCATCATGTCCTACTCTTTGCGACCCCATGAATTGCAGCATGCCAGGCCTCCCTGTCCATCACCAACTCCCGGAGTTCACCCAAACTCATGTCCATCAAGTCGGTGATGCCATCCAGCTGTCTCATTCTCTGTCATCCCCTTCTCCTGCCTCCAATCCCTCCCAGCATCAGAGTCTTTTCCAATGAGTCAACTCTTCGCATGAGGTGGCCAAAATATTGGAGTTTCAGCTTTAGCATCAGTCCTTCCGAAGAACACCCAGGACTTCAGTATAAGCAATTATGAACAAACTGAGAGCTTTCAGAGGTTTTTAAATGGAGGTTATTGCAAAATCAGTAAATGACATGGAAATGAGACACATAATATAGGCAACTATTCAATATCTTGTACAACAACCTATGATGGAAAATAACAAATACATACACATACAAATGTGTATGAATGAATCACTTTTGCTGTATACACCTGAAATTAACAAAATATTATAAATAATAATACTTCAATAAGATTATATTTAGAAAGAATGTACAGCGAGAAGCAGCGACAGGCAAGATCAAAACCATGTTAGAGATATTTCTGTATAACGACATTTCTTTTATTCTTATTAGGCATAGTGAGGAGCATAATACTGGGGTGATATTTTCTCTGATCTCTCCCTTGGGATGTACATATACCTGTATCCATGTCTCTACCTTTCAACCGTCATTCACTATCACTGCTGCGGCTGTTACTAAGTCGCTTCAGTCGTGTCTGACTCTTAGCGACCCCAGGGACTGCAGTCTGCCAGGCTCCTCCATCCATAGGATTCTCCAGGCAAGAGTACTGGAGTGGGGTGCCATTGCCTTCTCCGCATTCACTGTTAGCATGAGGTATAATTTCTGTTCCCATTTAAAGAGTACAATTTAAAGAATCTGACAAATGTATATCTCTATGACATCATCACTTAAATGAAGCCACAAATATTTATGTATCTGTGTCTTTACTTGGCTATCTATTGCATATATTATATTATATTATATATATACACATTTATTTCTCTCTATGTATATTTATATAAATATGTATATATGTATGTATACATGTATGTGTGTGTGTATATAATATATACATAAGCATACAGAATTTTCATTTGGGTTTGGCTTCTTTCATTCTGCACAGTGATTTCTAGATTCATTCAGTTTGCTGCATATAGCAGTAGTTTCTAGTTATTGTCTAGTAATCACTGTATTGATACATTTATTATTTACCATTCATCTATTGTTGGACATATGCATTATTTACCATTTGTGGCTATTGTAAATAAAACAATTATGAACATTTATGCACATTTTTTTGTAGACATATGACAGCCCAATAAAAATGAGCAAAATTTTTGGATAGACATTACACAGAATAGCCATACACCCAAGAAAAGATGCTTAATATAATTTGTCACTAAGAAAATGCAAGAAAAATCCTCTGTTAGATATCAATACATATCAATTAGAGTGGTTACAATTTTAAATTATTAAAATTACCAAGGTCTGGTAAAATGTGGTGGTGCTGGAATATTTACAAACTGCTGATAAGAATGTAAAATTCTGAAACTGCCTGTAAAATTGATCAAAAGTTCCTGAAATAATTAAAAACACATTTATCATACAACTCAGTTTTATCTCTCCCAGCTATTTAGTCAAGGGAAATAGAATCTTATTTATTTTTAATTTTTTTTACGTGTTTTATGTGTTTTAAAAGCAGCATGTTGAGCATAGATCTGACCACTGTTATTCTGACTACGTGACATTGAGGAGGTTGATTAACCATTGTGTTTCAATTTTTCATTATTAAAAATTGAAAACAAATAGGATACATCCACAAAAACCACTGAAAAGTATTAAAATATATCAATACTCAGTAAGTAGTAGTTATTTTCTTACATATGTTAATTGTTTATTTGATTCTACAATGTTCAACCCATAGAGTGTATTTATTTATTCTAAATTATTTACTAAAGTTTAAACCTCCAAAAGAATTCTTAAGTGAAAACATCTTCCAAGTGTATCTAACCTGGGAAACAGTAAAGATTCTGAAGGATCAGAAAAGAAGTTCATCATACAAAGTGTTGTCCAGCTACTGCCCTGCAGACACAACACACAAAGTGGACTGAAAAGAAGGCAAGAACACCAGAGACAAGTGGGGACCCGTGTACCTCGTAAAGTTTCTTCATTAACTCTGTGGTGATCTTTGTTATTTGAAGATAATTAGCATTATTCATGGAGAAGGAAATGGCAACCTGCTCCAGTACTCTTGCCTGGAAACTCTCATGGACGGAGGAGCCTGGTAGGCTGCAGTCAA
This sequence comes from Procapra przewalskii, assembly GCA_006410515.1. Classification (NCBI taxonomy): domain Eukaryota; kingdom Metazoa; phylum Chordata; class Mammalia; order Artiodactyla; family Bovidae; genus Procapra; species Procapra przewalskii. The sequence continues at coordinate 2,798,870 of SJYF01000021.1, read as the reverse complement.
TGGGGTCACTAAGGGTTGCACTTTCTTGCATTGGAAAAGGAAATGGCAACCCACTTCAGTATTCTTGCCTGGAGAATCCTAGGGATGGGGGAGCCTGGTGGGCTGCTGTCTATGGGGTCGCACAGAGTCGGACACGACAAGCAACTTAGCAGCAGCAGCAGCAGCAGCAGCAGCATTATCCATGTTCAAAATTCTGTAACTCTTCTGATTGCTGGTAAATATATCAGTAAATTTTTATTTGCATGAATTCTCAGTCATGTCCAACTCTTTGCAACCCCATGGACTGGAGCCCACCAGGCTCCTCTGTCCATGGAATTCCCCAAGCAAGAATACTGGAGTGGGTTGCCATTTCCTCCTCCAAGGGATATTCCCTATCCGGGGATCAAATCCGATTCTCCGGTACCTCTTGTATTGGTAGATGAATTCTTTACTACTAGCATGACTTGGGAAGCACTAACACAGCTGGCTAATTATTGAGTAACTAGGGAGGTGTTTTTTTTTTTTTTTTTCCCAGTCCAAACAGAGGGACCATCATGAGCTGCATGTCCTCACTTTGAGCTCAAAGAAACAGGCTACGAGAAAATCATGAGCACACTACTAACTAATCAGTTCAGTTCAGTCACTCAGTCATGTCCAACTATTTGCGAACCCATGGACTGCAACACGGACAGGCCTCCCTGCCCATCAGCACCTCCTGGAGATTGTTCAAACTCATGTCTATCATGTTAGTGATGCCATCCAACCATCTCATTCTCTGTCGTCTCCTTCTCCTCCTTCCCTCAGTCTTTCTCAGGATCATGGTCTTTTCGAAGGAGTCAGTTCATCTCATCAAGTGGGTAAACTACTGGAGTTTCAGCTTCAGCATCAGACCTTCCAATGAATATTCAGGACTGATCTTTAGAATTGACTAGTTGGATCTCCTTGCAGTTTGAAGGACTCAAGAGTGTTCTGCAACACTACAGTTCAAAAGTATCAATTATTCAGTGCTCAAATTTCTTTATGATCCAACTCTTACATCTATACATACATAACTACTGGAAAAATCATAGCTTTGACTAGACTGACCTTTGTTGGCAAAGATGTCTGTGCTTTTTTAATATGCTATCTAGGTTTGTCATAGCTCTTCTTCCAAGGAGCAAGCATCTCTTAATTTCATGGTCACCATCTGCAGTGATTTTGGAGCCCAAGAAAATAAATTCTGTCACTTTCCATTGTTTCCTCATCTATTTGCTATGAAATGATAGGACCAGATGTCATGATCTTAGGTTTTGAATGCTGAGTTTTAAGTCAGTTTTTTCACTCTCCTCTTTCACTTTCATCAAGAGACTCTCTAGTTCTTCTTCACTTTCTGCCATAAAGGTAGTGTCACCTGTGTATCTGAGGTTATTGATATTTCTCCGTGCAATCTTGATTCCGGGTTGTGTTTCATCCAGTTCAGCATTTTCGATGATGTACTCTTTATATAAGTTAAATATGCAGGGTGACAATATACAGCCTTGACATACTCCTTTTCCTATTTGGAACCAGTCTGTTGTTCCATGTCCGATTCTAACTGTTGCTTCTTAACCTGAATACAGATTTCTTAGGAGGCAGGTAGGGTGGTCTGGTATTCCCATATCTTTAAGAATTTTCTACCTTTTGTTTTTATCCACACAGTCAAGGGCTTTGGCATAATTGGTAAAACAGAAGTAGATACCCCCCCCCCACCCCCGGAACTCTCCTGCTTTTTCTATGATCCAATGTATATTGGCAATGTGATCTATGGTTCCTCTGCTTTTCCTAAATTCAGCTTGAGCATCTGGAAGTTCATGGTTCACATACTGTTGAAGTCTGGCTTGGAGAATTTTGAGCACTATGGATGTGAGAGTTGGACTGTGAAGAAAGCTGAGTGCCGAAGAATTGATGCTTTTGAACTATGGTGTTGGAGAAGACTCTTGAGAGTCCCTTGGACTGCAGGGAGATCCAACCAGTCCATTCTGAAGGAGATCAGACCTGGGTGTTCATTGGAAGGAATGATGCTAAAGCTGAAACTCCTTTACTTTGGCCACCTGATGTGAAGAGTTGACTCATTGGAAGAGACTCTGATGCTGGGAGGGATTGGGGGCAGGAGGAGAAAGGGACGGCAGAGGATGGGATGACTAGATGGCATCACTGACTGATGGACATGGGTTTGGGTGAACTCCGAGAGTGGTGATGAACAGGGAGGCCTGGCGTGCTGCGATTCATGGGGTTGCAAAGAGTCGGACACGACTGAGCGACTGAACTGAACTGAACTTGCTAGTGTGTGAGATTAGTGAAATTGTGTGGTAGTTTGAACATTCTTTAGCATTGCTCTTCTTTGGGATTGAAATGAAAACTGACCTTTTCCATTCCTGTGGCCACTGCTGAGTTTTCCAAATTTGCTGGCATTTTGAGTGCAGCAAATCTTATAGGATTTGAAATAGCTCAACTGGAATTCCATCACCTCCACTAGCTTTGTTTGTGGAGATGCTTCCTAAGGCCCATTTGACTTCACATTCCAGGGTGTTGGCTCTAGGTGAGTGTTCACATCATTGCAGTTATCAGGATCATGAAGATCTTTTTTTGTATAGTTCTTCTGTGTATTCTTGCCACATCTTCTTAATATCTTCTGTTGCTGTTAGACCTATACCATTTATGTCCTTTATCGTGCTCATCTTTGAAGGAGTGTTGGAGAAGACTCTTGAGAGTCCTTTGGACTTCAAGGAGATCCAACCAGTTCATCCTAAAAGAAATCAATAGTGAATATTTATTGGAAGGACTGATGTTGAAGCTGAAGCTCCAATACTTTGGCCACCTGATGTGAAGGACTGATTCATTTGGAAAAAACCCTGATGCTAGGAAAAGACTGAAGGTGGGAGGAGAAGGGGATGGCAGAGGATGAGATGGTTGGATGGCATCACCGACTCAATAGACATGAGTTTGAGTAAACTCCTGGAGTTGGTGATGTATAGGGAGGCCTGGTGTGTAGTCCATGGGGTTGCAAAGAGTCAGACGCAACTGAGTGACTAAACTGACTGACTGAGTTGCTTCAAATTTTCCCTTGGTATCTATAATTTTGTTGAAGAGATCTCTAGTCTTTCCCATTCTACTGTTTTCCTCTATTTCTTTGCATTGATCACTGAAGTTAAGACTTTGACCTTCTTTTTTCTTAGAATATTTGGGGACCATATCAATGAAAAGGAGGTTTTTAGAGAAGCAGTTAGGCATGCAACATGTGTGTCTAAGAGTTGTCTCATGGGTGAGGGTGTGAGGCAGTGAAGTTTCAATTCACACTAGGGCAAAATGGAGTAGCCTGGCTGAGGTGAAAACTTTACATAACTGAGGAGTATAGAAATGTGGCAAGGTAAGTGATGGGCAGAGGGTTTAGGGGGTAACATTGACACTTCACATTTAAAAGGCCATTGAACGTTTTCCTTAAGGTTGCAGCCTGATCAAAGATGTGTGTAAGAAAGAATAAATCTGAAGTCAGGTTAAGATCGAGCATCTGGAGGGATCATGGGCACCATGAGAATATCTAGGTGACTTTGGTGATAATCTAGGATCAGCATTAATCTTTTAATTCAATACTTTTCACTCTCCTCCTGTTCTGTGGCCTTTCAAAGTCCTGACTGTAAAATAATCCTTATTCCCCTGACTTGGCACTAAACTTGGCCTACTATGCAAGATCTGAATTATCACAAAATATGAGTTCAGACCCATTAGCCTTAGAAGAACATCAAAAACTAAGGGCATATTGTGCTTTTTAGAAGGAACAAAATGTGTAAATACAGAGAATTACCAGCAGCTGTCATTTGAAAAGGAAGCTCTTTCTCTTGTCGTGTTGTGTCCCCTGAGAAACCATTGAAGGTCATGTTGTTAAAAGTGCTCAAATAATACTTGTGTCAGCTAATTAAATCTGTCATAACAAACATCTTCTGTTTTGCATGATGCTTTCTCTTAATTCTGTTTTTACTCAGTTAAATAATAAATATAGCAAAAACCATATAAGCAAACAAACAATAGTAATAAACATCCTCAACTGTCAGGGTCAAATTTACCAAATGCTGCCAAATAACCCTTTAAGTGTTTCCCTGCATGTGCTAATTTAAAGGGAAGCATTTATTGAACCCTTTCACATTTTCAGTCATTTTATACTTATTAATAACCCATCACAGAGAATAGTTTAAAAGTAATGTCTTCATTTTTTTTTCTTTACCAACCAGACTATTACTGAGAATTATATGGTTTTAAAAGCATCTTATAAAAATTAAGAAAAAGTGATGAAGAGAGACTTTTCTTTAAAAAATTCTTACAGAGATAAAACTTGTGTTTTGGAGTAGTTATCCAGATGAGAGCTCTGTGCTCTTAATTTATTCTTAGGCAATTTAGAATTTCCAGTTACTTCAGAATAGACTCTAGAAAATAGTGGCTTGTTTGAAGTGGTTGCAATTACACAGATGATGGTCACATTCTGAAGCTGCTCTAAGAACACACTTCTACTTGGTCCTACATGATGTTGACCTTCTGCTGTAGCGATTTATCTCAAAGAAAGTTTTACTACCACCATCAAAACAGTGTCCAGAAAATAAACTCATAAACCAAGTGCTCCCTCTCCTTCGAGGTCCCTATGCCTCTACCAATAAATTTTGAGTTGTTCTTCTCTGATGGAATAGCTTTGCCATTTCACCTTTGCTAACTTTCTCATTTTAATCTATCATCGTTCAGTTCTTCAACTTTTCACGCTGATTTCAAATAATGCCTTAACTTAGTTTTCAAGGAATTTAATCCTAATTTAAAAAGGAAAAAAAAAAAGGTAATCTGAAATGAAAACCCTCAGGTGGTATGAAGGCAATGTCTCCATCGCAGTCTCTTAATTCTTCCTTCTGATCTTTTTCTTCCACGGGGTGGGATATTAAGGACAGAAAATTAAGGGCAGAATATTATGGACACTGTGGACAGGACAGGAGGGTGTATCCTCCTGCTGAGGAGAGATCTCTGTTTGGTGGCTGTTATTATAGTAATTTTTTAGTAATCTTGTTTCCCAATAGTGCAGTTTAGCAAACAGAGCAAGAATTGACACAAGAATTTTCAGAATCTTGGATGTATTAATAAAACATGTGTTTCTGGCTCTACACTTCTTCCTCTCCAATAACTACCAAACTGAGCTTCAGGGTATAATTGCCTTGATACTGGTCAAGACCATTCTTGAACCCACATATTTCTAATTTGTTTCTTTACTACCACATAATCCAACTCACCTCACATGCCCACTCTGATACCATTGCCTCTCTCTCTTAAGCTAGCAGTAGTAATTAGCTGAAAACACATAAATCTAGTGTGCACTGTGACCCTGAAACTGGTTTATTCAATTTAGTGCAACTTTATATCATTTCGGGAGAAGGCAGAAAGTATATTGCCTTCTACAGGTCTCATGTATTATATATGACTAAAAATACAAATTATATTTATATTGCAAACATTTTAATTCTAATGTGTGTTGAGTTGGAGATATATATTTAACAATATGTAATAATGCCCTGATGTTACAAGTTAGATGTGAGAAGATTGAATGTAAGTTGGTTAATAAGTCAGTGCTTTAAATTAGAGAACTTTGTTCACAATTCTCTTTATTATAGAAACTGTTACATAATTCTCTTTTTTTTTAAATTTTTTTATTTTATTATTTTTTTTACATGATAGTATACATGTTTTTATGCCATTCTTCCAAACCAACCCACCCTCTCCCTCTCCCTCAGAGTCCAAAAGTCCGTTCTATACCTCTGTGTCTCTTCTGTTATCTTAAGCATCAGAAATCATACTTTTTAAAATCAGTTGCTAAATTAAACCGACCATAAAAATAAAGGTACCCAATCATGAGATTACCCATGTTAGTTTGTATTCCTGAAGTTATTTGTTCCTTGTTTCAGCTCTTGCTTTTAATTCCATTAATTGTGATTTCAATTGCTCACTGGAAATGGCATAAACACTTTACAATAGAATTTGAAAAACAGTAGCTGCATGTGTATATATAACTGTGTAACTGCTATATACTGGGAACTGAGACAGCACTGTTAAGCAGTTATACTCCAATATGAAATAAAAAATTTAGGAAAAGAACTTAGAGTCATTACACAAAGTGTTTTTAAAAATTGAAATATTTTAATAAAATAAGAAAATGTCCAAAGCTGAATAAGTAGATAACTATATGATCAGCACAATCATATGCATATATTCAGTATATCTACAGGAAAATCCTGTTAACTTGTATATACACTCTTAAGAATGATTATTTCTAGGCTGGTAGGAAAGATCAGTTAGTTTTATTTTCTTTTTTGTAAACTTTTATATTCTCCAAATTTTTACAGTGAGCTACTACTCAGTAAAAGGAAGATATTATCTTCCTTTTAAATGAAATGTGACATCCATAGCAATCTCACACATAGTAGGTATTACAAAAATATCAAATGTCTTTGTACTCAAATAGCATCAAAGAAATGAGTGAAGATTTATTTTGTTATTAATAAAAACTTATTTGAATTGCCTAGAAAGCAACTGCACTAAAATATCTTACTGCCCTGGCTAAGAAGAACAACATAAAACTTAGAGACAGGGGTTAGGCCTTGGCATGAAGAGCCTTCACAGGAGAAAGTTAAAATGACTCATTGATGCACTGGGGTCTAATTAAGCAAGTGAAGCATGAGGGTGATATCATCAAAAATTGTTCTAACGGTAGGGAAGTGATTATGGAAACTATTGCAATGGTCAAGTTCACTCATAATGAACACATGAATAAGAAACTGCATTAGCCACTGGAAGCAAAGTTTCATCTGAGTTATATATATATATATTTTTTTTTTCAGGGATAACAAGCAAAGTCAACGCTTATTCCCATTTGCTTTCTTGGAAGAAAAGTGAAAGATCAAGGTCTCAAATGACCATAAAGCTCCAAATAAAATCAGGCAAATAACATAGTCAAGGCCATACAGACAAATTGAGATTTCAAAAATCACTTAAGTAATCATTTTGGCTTCACCTAGAACATATAAACATAAGGCAATTCAAGCAGAAGAATAATTGCATTTGTCTTTAACTTTGATACATTCCTCTTCTCAGGCTTCTGACCTTTGGGGCTTTCCTATTTCCTGAAGACCCATCTCACTAATACACTAGTGGAATGTAGTGATCAGAGGTAATGTCTTTGGCAGAATATCACTCCATTAATGCATGCCTCTATTCACTTATTTATTCAATACATATTTGTAGAGCTTTCTTTTTAAAAGATTTTTGGAGTGACTTAAATCTGCTAAGAGGTGTCCTAAATGCTAGAAATATAAAAGGTAATTAAAGTAGAAAAATTTCCACATTCCCGAAACCCTTATTCTACAAGGAAAGATAGAAAATTAATAATCCAATTGGGCTGGAATGATGGGCTGTACATTTAACTCACATTGTGAGAAAACTGTAAGGAAAACTCAGTGTTGCACCTAAGGGTCGGCTGCATACTGCTTCCCTGCAGGACTCAGGGGCGCTGCCAGGTTTTCAGTTCGCTCTTTCCCTCTGGGTGTAGACAAGGTTTCTGGGGCGGTGGTGATGTTTTCTTCAGCTTCCTTAGCTCCTCTCAGTTCTCACGGGACCCCAGCCTCCTTCCCTCCTGTCCATCCTGCTCAGGGACCTGGGGGAATCCAGCCTTTGCTGCGGGTTGCTCTCTGTCCCATGCTGAGCTGCCAGCAGACTGCCAGTTTCACTGAGGTGACTTTTCATACAGGTCACCTGTATGAGAATGGCAGTTAGGCTAAACTTCAGGGCCTCCATCATTGAGCTAGACTGTCAATGGCTCAGAGGGTAAAGCTTTTGCCTGCAATGTGGGAGACCTGGGTTCAGTTCCTGGGTTGGAAAGATCTCCTGGAGAAGGAAATGGCAATCCACTCAGGTATTCTTGCTTGGAAAATCCCATGGACAGAAGAGCCTGCTACAGTCCATGGGGTCGCAAATGGTCAGACACGACTGAACGACTTCACTTACTCACTCACTCACTCACTCATGTCCTGGTTTGGACGGGGCTGTTGAGGGAGAAAATGTCAAGAGAAGAGATCATAGTTACATTATTTGCTATTTTAAATGCGAGAGGCTCAATACAATAAAGCTGAAAATTTCCCCTAGGTTAATCAACAACTTTAAAGAAATCCAAAATAAAATTATGATAATTTGAAATTCAAAACCTGAGTCTAAAGTTCATGTGGACAAATAAGTAAGCAAGATTATTCATAAAATTTTTGAAAATGAAAAATAATATTGAAATTCTAAGCACATATCATAAAATTATGCTTTTTAAAATTCTGTGATGTCAGTGCATAAATTAACAGATTAAGAAGAAATTTAATGAATGATAAAGTTGGAGTTTCAGTTTTGTAATAAATGATTTTTCAAACATTGTGTAGATCCATGGAAAACACAGAAATTACAATCTTGTCTCACACTATTACTCCAGGGAGAATTCCACATAAGTTAACTATTTAAACACAAAAATAAAACCCACAAAAATCCTAGATGATACTA
>SJYF01000021.1:2767967-2779678 GCA_006410515.1 Procapra przewalskii | reverse complement strand
TCTAGGTTGGTCATAACTTTTCTTCCAAGGAGTAAGTGTCTTTTAATTTCATGGCTGCAGTCACCATCTGCAATGATTTTGGAGCCCCCCAAAATAAAGTCTGACACTGCTTCCACTGTTTCCCCATCAATTTCACATGAAGTGATGGGACCGGATGCCATGATCTTCTGAATGTTGAGCTTTAAGCCAACTTTTTCACTGTCCTCTTTCACTTTCACCAAGAGGCTTTTTAGCTCCTCTTCATTTTCGGCCATAAGGGTGGTGTCATCTTCATATCTGAAGTTATTGATATTTCTCCTGGCAATCTTGATTCCAGCTTATGTTTCTTCCAGTCCAGCGTTTCTCATGATGTACTCTGCATAGAAGTTAAATAAGCAGGGTGACAATATACAGCCTTGATGTACTCCTTTTCCTATTTGGAACCAGTCTGTTGTTCCATCGTAGTTTGAGTATTATTTGGCATTGCCCTTCTTTGGGATTGGAGTGAAAATTGACCTTTTCCAGTCCTGTGGCCACTGTTGAGTTTTTCAAATTTTTTGGCATATTGAGTGCAGCATTTTCACAGCATCATCTTTTAGGATTTGAAATAGCTCAGCTGGAATTTCATCACCCTCACTAACTTTGTTCATAGTGATGCTTCCCTAAGGCCCACTTGACTTCACACTCCAGGATGTCTGACTCTATGTGAGTGATCACACCATCCTGGTTATCTTAGTCATTAAGATATATTTTATATAGTTCTTCTGTGTATTCTTGCCATCTCTTCTTAATATCTTTTGCTTCTGTTAGATCCCTACCATTTCTATCCTTTATTGAGCCCATCTTTGCATGAAATGTTCCCTTGGTATCTCTAATTTTCTTGAAGAGATCTCTTGTCTTTCCCATGCAATTGTTTCTCTCTATTTCTGTGAATTAATCACTGAGGAAGGCTTTCTTATCTCTCCTTGCTATTCTTTAGAACTCTTCATTCAGACTTTTGTATCTTTCCTTTTTTCCTTTGCCTATCACTTCTTTTCTTTTCTCAGCTATTTATAAGGCCTTATCAGACAACCTCTTTGCATTTTTTCTTCTTGAGGATGGTTTTGATCACTACCTCTTGTTCAATGTTACTAACCTCTGTCCATAGTTCATCAGGCACTATATCCGATCTAACGCCTTGAATCTATTTGCCACTTCCACTGTAAAATCATAAGGGATTTGATTTAGATCATACCCGAGTGGTGTAGTGGTTTTCCTACTTTCTTCAATTTAAGTCTGAATTTGGCAACAAGTTCATGATCTGAGTCATAATCAGCTCCTGATCTTGTTTTTCTGACTGCATAGAACTTTTCCATCTTAAGCTTCAAAGAATATAATTGATCTGATTTTGGTATTGACCATCTCGTGATGTCCATGTGTAGACTCTTCTCTTGTGTTGAAGAGGGCATTTGCTATGGCCAGTGCATTGTCTTGGCAAAACTCTTTTAGACTGTGCCCTGCTTCATTTTGTACACTACAGCCAAACTTGCCTGTTGTTCCAGGTATCTCTTGACCTGCTACTTTTGCATTCAGTTCTCTATGATGAAAAGGATATCTTTTTATTGATCTAGTTCTAGAAAGTCTTGTAGGTCTTCTTAGAACTCTTCAACTCCAGTTTCTTTGGCATTAGTGGTCAGGGCATATACTTGGATTATGGTGATATTGAATGGTTTGCCTTTGAATCGAACAGAGGTCATTCTGTCCTTTGAGACTGCACCCAGGTACTGCATTTCGGACACTTTTGTTGACTATGAAAAAGTGAAAGAAAAGTGAAGTTGCTCAGTCGTGTCCGACTCTTTGTGACCCCATAGACTGAAGTCCACCAGGCTCCTCCATCCATGGGATTTTCCAGGCAAGAATACTGGAGTGGGCTGCCATTTCCTTCTCCAGGGTATCTTCTCAACCCAGGGGTCAAACCCAGGTCTCCTGCATTGCAGACAGACACTTAACTGTCTGGACCACCAGGGAAGCCCACTATGAATGCTACATTTCTTCTAAAGGATTCTTGCCCACAGTAGTAGATGTAATGGTCATCTGAATTAAATTTGCCCATTCTGGTCTACTTTAACTCACTGTTTTCTAAAATGTCAGTGTTCACTCTTGCCATCTCCTGTTTTATCACTCCCAATTTACCCTGATTCATGGACCTCACATTCCAGGTTCCTGTGCAATATTATTCTTTACAGCATCAGATTTTACTTCCATCATCAGTCACATCCACAACTGGGCACTGTTTTCTCTTTGGCTCAGCCTTTTCATTCTTTCTGGTGCCTATTTTTCCACTCTTCTCCAGTAGCATATTTAGCATCTACCAACCTGGAGAGTTCATCTTTCAGTGTTATATCTTTTGGCCTTTTCATACTGTTGATGGTGTTCTCAAGGCAAGAATAGTGAAGTGGTTTGCCATTCCCTTCTCCAGTGGACCACATTTTGTCAGAACTTTCTACCATGACCCATCCATCTTGGGTGGCCCTACAGTGCATGGATCATAGGTTCATTGAGTTAAATAAGGCTGTGATCCAAGTGATCAGTTTCATTAGTTTTCTGTAATTGTTTCCGTTCTATCTGCCCTTTGATGGTTAAGGATAAGAGGTTTGTGGAATCTTCCTGATGGGAGGGTATGGCAGTGGGGAAATCTGAGTCTTACTCTGATGGGCAGAGCCATGTTCAATAAATCTTTAGTCCAACTTTCTGTTGATGGGTGGTTCTGTGTTCCAAAACTATGATAGGGATAACTGGGTAATGGTGACCTCCTTCAAAAGTGCTTATGCCAAGACTGTTGTAATCAGTGCCTCTGACCCCATGGCAGCCACTGTTGATCCAAGCCTCCACTGGAGACTCTTGGACCCTCACAGGCAAGTCTGGCCCAGTCGCTTGTGGGGTCAGATTTTTCCTCTTGCGTCCTGGTGGGCACATGGTTTTGTTTGAGCCCTCCGAGTGTTTCTGGTGGGCGTGGTGTTTGACTCCAAATGCAATGTTGCCACTCCTACCATCTTGTTGGGGCTTCTCCTTTGCCCCTGGATGTAGGGTCTCTTTTTTTGGTGGGATCCGACATTCTTCTGTCAATGACTCTTCAGTGATTAGTTACAATTTTTTTGTGTTCTCACAGGAGAAGATGAGTACATGTCCTTCTATTCTGCCACTTAAGTACATATTACTTAAATGAAAACTCCTTAGAGTTCTTCAGTCTGTCCATTCAGTTGCTCAGTTTGTCCAACTCTTTGTGATTCCATGGACTGTAGCATGCCAGGCTTCCCTGTTCATCACCAATTCCCAGAGCTTGTTAAAACTCATGTCCATTGAGTCATTGATGCCATCCAACCATCTCATCCTCTGTCATCCCCTTCTCCTCCTGCCTTCAATATTTCCCACCATCAGGCTCTTTTCCAATGAGTCAGTTCTTCACATCAGGTGGCCAAAGTACTGGAGCTTCAACTTCAGAATCAGTCCTTCCAATGAGTATTCAGGACTGATTTCCTTTAGGATTGACTGGTTTGATCTCTTTGTAGTCCAAGGGACTCTAAAGAGTCTTCTGCAACGGCACAATTCAAAAGCATTAATTCTGAGACACACAATATTGCTTTACTGATTTAAGATGAGAAAAGTGTGGTTTACTGTGATTAGATAATATAGTCTATTTTGCTTAGTTAGTCAGAGGAGAATCTTGCATTCTGTGTTAAATTATATAAATGGCTTCATTTGCAATAGCTAAGTCGTAGATGGATAAAGGGGATTATGATTTATTCATATTTTTTTTTTTCTGATGAGATGTGAACCAACATGAACCAATATAGTAGGGTTCATGCTTGCATACTCCAGTCAAATTTCTGGAAGAACAAAATACCCAAAGGGATGTGCTGCTGCTGCTGCTGCTGCTAAGTCGCTTCAGTCGTGTTCGACTCTGTGTGACCCCATGGATGGCAGCCTACCAGGCTCCCCCATCCCTGGGATTCTCCAGGCAAGAACACTGGAGTGGGTTGCCATTTCCTTCTCCAATGCATGAAAGTGAAAAGTGAAAGTGAAGTTGCTCAGGATGTAGCTTATTATAACTCCTATGATTCTCTTAGTATTCATACAGTCTCTCTTTTTGTTCTTATGGCTCTAGCTACACCTTACCCTACTTTCTTTCCAAAAGAATGTCTTGGAAGATGTCATTTCTATCCTTGAAAATTTGTAAGGCAAGTTATATAGCCTGTATTGAGGCTACTTTTTTCTTTGCTCTGTGAACAAAACATGTCAGTTAAATTTGAATTTCAGATAAACAACTAAAATTTTTAATATAAATTTATCCCATACATTACAGTAAAGCAAATATATCTGAAATTCAAATTGTACTGGGCATACTGCATTTATCTGAGAATCCCAGAACCGTGGATGCATATATAGTAGAAGTTGACTGCTTATTAGCTAGGATGCCAGATGGAGGTAGTTGCTGGCTGGTCAAATTGCAACAGACTTCTGCTTGCTACCAAATCCTTACTGAAGCTTCCACCAATACCTCTTCTGACAACTCCCAGATAACTGTACTGAAATTGTACTGCATGGCCTCTATTCAATCAAAAGTTATATAAAAATTGATCTTATACATATATAAAAATATACTAATAATGGAACCAGCAAGAAGGTTAAATTGTGAGGAAATTTAACAAAAGTTTGTAGGGGAAAAACTTTAGCATGATATGGGTCAATTTAACTCATGAGAACTTGGGGCCATCACTTGGGGATATCAGTCATGGGCCATAAATCAGAAATAATAAACAACAAACCTGTGACTCTTAATCAAATGTGGTAAACAATAAATAATCAAGAATATATCTGTAGCTGTTGATCATGCATACTAAGGAAGAAAATTTTATTCCCTAGTAGTGTCAGATAGAGGCTTGCTAGTAGACATGCCAGATGCAAATTTCTTTCTTTTATTTTTACCACCCTGACCTCCCCAGCAACTCTCAGAAAATTCTCAAACATAATAAAGATTACCAAGACACATATTCCTGCTTATCTCTCAGGTTTGGAAAACAGAGTTTTAATTTTCACTAGTGAACAGCAATACTAGTTGAAATATTTATTTATCTAAGCATCTTGGAATTGTACCAAAGCTGAATGATGTTGGGTGAAGAAGAATAGACAAGTTAGGCCTGGTCTTCCTTGTCTGGTTATATCCTTAGAGGAAGAGGACTTGGGTTTCCAGAATGAGAACCACAGGCATTCTTCCTCACTTTCACTTTCTCATTTTTTTGTTTTGTTGTTGCTTAGCTGCTCAGTCCATCTGACTCTTTGTGACACTTTGACTGCAGCTCACCAGGCTATTCTGTCCATAGGATTTTTCAGACAAGAATACTGGTATAGGTTGCCATTTTCCTCCACCAGGGGATCTTCCTGACCTGGGGAATGAATTCCCGCATCCTGCACTGCAGGCAGGTTCTTTACCCTCTGAGCCACTCTCTTAAAGCAATTTACTCCCTTTCGGGACCTGCCCATCTAGTATTCCTGCTTCCAGTTCCAAGCACCTTTTCTCAAAAGAGTATCAAAATCATTGGTCCCTTCTTTTTGCCAGCAGACTTTATCAATTTTACAATGCTTTCTCTCTGCATGGCTTCCCTGATAGATGAGTTGGTGAAGAATCCACCTGCAATGCAGGAGACCCCGATTCAGTTCCTGGGTTGGGAAAATCTGCTGGAGAAGGGATAAGCTACCCACTCCAGCATTCTGGCCTGGAGAATTCCATGGATGTATAGTCCACGGGGTTACAAAAAGTCCAACATGACCGAGAGACTTTCACTTTTCTCTTCTGCGTAGTTTTTGTTGCTCTATTTCTGATGCAGAAAGGTGAACTCTATTTCTAAGGATAGCATCAGAGAGGAAAAACAGGGGAAAAAAGTAATAATATTATCTCAAATAACATAAACAAATACCTAATTCACCTCTTTACTTTGAACATGAATTGCTGTTTGTACTCTGCATTTCATCCCCAAGTAACACGTTTCTGCCAACAAAATACCTATTTAGCAAGGAGATTCATATGAAACAGACTTTCTGAGAGGTGCAAATCCTGTAGATTATGTTCTAAGCGAGTTTCTTACTAGCAGAAAAGCAAAGATCAAGAAGTGGATTCATTTCCTTCAAGGTGTCACATCTTCTTATTACTGAGAGCCAGGGGAAATACGAAGGCATTTTAGTTCCAGTCATTTAATTTTGTTTTAATTCCAAAATGTCGTATTCTTTTTCAGAAGGCAAGTGTGTGATAAATTATAAACTCAAATTATGTATTAACATGTGCAGGACACTCTGGGGTTAGAATAGAGATAGTGATAAGTTTGAATAATTTCTTGATTTGGGTCAAAAAAACATTATGAGTTGGAAATTAAAAATAAAAACCCAAACTGTATATCAATGACAGCATAGTTATTGATGCACACACTTGTAGTTCTCAGATTTTACTTACAAGCAATAAGTTGTTACAATGTGACTTAAAATACAATCATTTATTTTAGAATTATTACTATAATATTAATGTTATATATTTTAATTTGTAGTTCATATTAATTATAGAAGTTGATTTTGCTGCTGAAATAAATTAATGCTGAACCATTATTATACAAAATACAAGTAAGTGCTGGAACACGTGTTCAGAAAAGAATAAGAATATTAGATTTATTATAGATTTCAAAATGGCTGTTTAAGTTGATCACAGCATTGCTATCATAAAATGTCAGCTACCTCTCATACTAGCCTTTAATAGAGGAAGAATGTGACAAGACTCTTAGAGCCTATGGTATCTGGTGATTAAAATTTGGGACACTGGTTTTCGAGAGAAGATGAGGGTTGAAATCCCTGTCAGGTCAGGGATTTAACTGTGTAATCTTATAGATATGATATTTACTTTTTGTAAGTCTTTGCTTCTGCATATGTAAAATTTGATGATAATGATATTACACATTGAATAAATACTATATTTTAGGATTGCAAATGAGGATTAAATAAAACAGTATGCTAAGTGCCTCTATATAAGCCTAAATGCAATAAGCACTGACTAAATAATTTTACCATCACAGGTCTAAATTTACCTGTGCAATTGCATACATTAATTGTTTTTTTTTCATTTGTCATACCTTTTTCTAAGTAGTTTAAAAGTGTGCCTTCTAAGATTTTTCTCTTAAAGCATTTGCCCAGCCCTGTGGGTGGAGGGGCTTCTTGATTCACTCAAACCTTGATGTTTCCATTTTCAGCTGTTCTTTCAAATAATTTCTGGATTTGAATTAGTTTCTTTTTTATCACAAATGCATCATTGTTGTTCCTTTTTACCTTATGTCTGTCAAACCTGGAATATCCAGTAGAAATTTCCTTGATGATAGAAAGCTGTTAGATTTTTACTGTCCAGTATGCTGGCTACTAATCATATTTCAATGTTTGACTTTGAATTAATTTAATTCAATAAGATTTGAAATGTATTTCCTCTGTGATACCAGCCACACTTCAAGCGTTCAATAGTCACGTGAACTCTTGTCTACCATTTTGGATGGCACAGTGACAACTGGTCCAACTGTCTCCAGTTTCTCTACAATTAAATCTATTCTTCAGAGTAGTCCTAGTTTAATGTTAATAGTGAATACTTCTGATTATATTATTCCCATACTCAGTCTCTTTGGGAATAACTTAGTATCAAATATAGAAGAGAATTAAATTATCATGTATCCATCAGTTAATATTCTAATACTTTGCCTTCCAACTAATATTTTCCCATCTTCTTCCAAGGATATCAGTGAAGAATGTTCCTGAAGACAAATGTAGCTTTGCTGAAATTAACAAAGTTTGTCTATAAAATTCACCTAATTTGCCAGTCTAGCAACTCTATCAAAAAAGAAGTTATTTTTTGTGGGCCCATGCTGGCTCCTAATGATCATTGCCTTTTCTCTCAAATGCTCTCAAAACATCTGTTTAATAACTACTAGAAATTCACTAAGTCCTTTCATGTCAAGCCAAGGAATTTGACTTTTATCCTATGCACAATGGGCAAAAGTTAGTGTTTTTAGGTGAGTTAAATAATTAAGCATTTATTTATGAAGAATTAGTTTGTATAAAGAATTGAGCAGAGATGGGGGATAAGATTTATTAAAGGCCCACTGACAAGTTTCAGCTATGAAATGTTGAATACCTGAATTAAATGAGGGAATTATAGGGATAAATGGGAAGAATAGATGGCAGATAGGTAGATACATGCATACACAGATGTATGTGTGCACATGACTGATCAAGTCAGAGGAATGCAGAGGTTTCCAATGACATTCAAGTTCTGGGATTAGCTGTCTTTATTTTGTGTGTGTGTGTGTGGTATTCAACATAATAAAGTCCCTCAAATGACTAATGGTATAATATACCAGGAGATCATTCCTCACTCATAAAATGGAATTCTGGGGGGCAGTTCTCTCCAACCCAATCATACAGATCCTTAAACTGACAGAGGTTTTCCTGATTTCCAATTTCTAGCAATCAAACTGATCTCAAGTTTCCTTCCAACTTAAAGAAAATTAGAATGAAAGAGCATATATTGAAGATGTCTCTGGCCATATATATAAATAGAATATATTACTTCCTCTCCATTACATCTATTGGAGCTCAGTCCTTTAACATGTAAGAGTGAGCAAGAGAAAAGCATATATTTTAACTGTGTTCTAATAATGAAGAGAAACAAAGGGAACGTTTCATGCAAACATAGGCACAGTAAAAGACATAATGGTATGGACCTAACAGAAGAAGAAGCTATTAATAAGAGGTGAAAGAAGAGAGAAAAACTGTACAAAAATGGTCTTAATAACCTGGATAACCATGCTGGTGGGATCACTCATCTAGAGCCAGATATCCTGGAGTATGAAATCAAGTGGGCTTTATGAAGCATCACTACAAACAAATTTAGTGGAGGTGATAGGATTCTAGCTGAGCTATTTCAAATCCTAAAAGATGATTCTGTTAAAATAATACACTCAATATGCCAACAAATTTGGAAAACTCAGCAGTGGCCACAGGACTGGAAAAGGTCAGTTTTCATTCCAATCCAAAGAAGGGCAATGACAAAGAATGCTCAAACTACTGCATAATTGTGTTTATTTCATATGCTAGCAAGGTAATGCTCAAAATCCTTCAAGCTAGGCTTCAACAGTGTGTGAACCAAGAACATTCAGATATACAAGCTGGATTTACAAAACGCAGAGGAACCAGAGATCAAATTGTTAATATCCACTGGATCATAGAAATAGCAAGAAAAGTCTAGAAAAACATTTACTTCTGCTTCATTGACTGTGCTAAAGCCTTTGACTGTGTGGATCACAGCAAACTGTAGAAAATTCTTAAAGGGATGGGATACATATATATGGAATTTAGAAAGATGGTAATGATAACCCTGTATGCGAGACAGCAAAAGAGACACAGATCTGGGAAAATGGCAGTGAAACATATATAATATCATATAAGAAATGAATCGCCAGTCTAGGTTCGATGCAGGATACAGGATGCTTGGGGCTGGTGCACTGGGATGACCCAGAGAGATAGTATGGGAAGGGAGGTGGGTGGGGTGTTCAGGATTGGGAACACGTGTACACCCGTGGCAGATTCATGTTGATGTATGGCAAAACCAATACAATATTGTAAAGTAATTAACCTCCAATTAAAATAAATAAATTTTAAAAAAGAAATTAAAAAAAAAAGAGAGAGAGAGATGGGGATAGCAGATCACCTTACCTGCCTTCCGAGAAATCTGTGTCAAGAGGCAACGGTTAGAACTGGACCTGGAACAACAGTGGTTCAAAATTTGAAAAGGAGTATGTTAAGGCTATATATTGTCACCCTGCTTATTTAATACAATCCATGAAATTCTCTAAGCCAGAATACCAGAGTGGGTAGCCATTTCCTTCTCCAGGAGATCTTCCCAACCCAGGGATCAAACCCAGGTCTCCTCCATTGCAGGAGATTCTTTACCAGCTGAGCCACCAGGGAACCCCAAGAATACTGGAATGGGCAGCCTAACCCTTCTCCAGGAGATCTTCCCAATCCAGCAATGGAACTGGGGTCTCCTGCATTGCAGGTGGATTCTTTAAATGCCGGGCTGGATGAAGCGCAAGCTAGAATCAAGATTGCCAGGAAAAATATCAATAACCTCAGATATGCAGATGACACCAACCTTATAGCAGAAAGTGAAGAGGAATTAAAGAGCCTCTTGATGAAGGTAAAAGAGGAAAGTGAAAAAGCTGGCTTAAAACTCGAAATTCAAAAAATGAAAATCATGGCAACCAGTCCCATCTCTTCATGGCAAATAGATGGGGAAACAATGGAAAAGTGACAGATTTTGTTTTCTTGGGATACAAAATCACTGCAGATGGTGACTGCAGCCATGAAATTAAAAGACACTCGCTCCTTGAAAAAAAGCTATGATAATACTAGACAGCCTATTAAAAAGCAGAGGCATCACATTTCTGACAAAGGTATGTATATTCAAATTATGGTTTTTCCAGTAGTCATCTATGGATGTGATAGTTGTACCATAAAGAAGGCTGAGCAGCAGAGAACTGATGCTTTTGAACTGTGGTGTTTGAGAAGACTCTTGAGAGTCCCTTCGACTGCGTGGAGATCAAATCAGTCCATCCCAAAGGAAATCGAGCCTGAATGTTCACAGGAAGGACTGCTGCTGAAGCTCCAATATTTTGCCACCTGATGTGAAGGGCCAACTCATTGGAAAAGTCCCTGATTCTGGGAAAGATTGAGGGCAGGAAGTATTAGAGACGACAGAGGATGAAATGGTTGGATGGCATCATCGAGTCAATGGACATGAATTTGAGAAAACATAGGAAAATAGTGAAGGACAGAGAAGCCTGGCATGTTCAGTCCATGGGATTATAAAGGTTCGGACATGACTGAGTGACTGAACAACAGCAACAAATAATTAAGGGGGAACTATGAATTGAGGTGAGTGCCTTTCATTAACATGACCACAAGAATGGAAGGAGGGCTAATCAAAGAAACTGTCATACGGTTATTAGTTTATTTTGGTTTATAAACTTGAGATACCATTTAAATATGCTCAGATAATCCATTAAGGAGACAGAAATACAGTGACTGAGTCCAAGTGAGAGGTTTGCTTTGAGTTGCAGATTTAGAAATTATTGCTTTACAGCTGATTGACATTAGGGAGTAGCTCTTTCAATAAGAGTGTGAACTGAAACTGGACTAGATGAAGAGAAAAATAGAGGAAAGACAAAAAAGCTAATGGTTGAAATTTAGAGTGAGAAAAAAGCTAATTATGTGTAGTCAGAGAGAACTATACAGAGAAGAAAAATCTAGGGAAAAAATATGACCGTGAAGAGACACAGATTATAGATAATAGTACTGAAAATGAGGAGTGGATTTCAATTTCAAATACCATAGACAGATTAGTCAGATTGGGATGAAAGTATATTGTGTGCTTTTGTCAATAATGAGACCCTAATGCTTTAGCAAATAAATTTCAATTATATTGTGAAGGAAAAGTCAGACTAAAATCTTAATTATCAGACAAAGGAGATCGTTTTTAATCAGAGAATGAGAGAAGGGGAAACACTCGTTTTGATGTTGTACTAATAAATAAAGCACCTTAAGTAATTTTACACATTGAAAAATGTAATTAGGGGTGAAAATAATTTAGATATAGGTCCAGAGATATGGAA
>SJYF01000021.1:2734640-2751554 GCA_006410515.1 Procapra przewalskii | reverse complement strand
GAGAGGGAGAGGGTGGGTTGGTTTGGGAGAATGGCATTGAAACATGTATACTATCATGTAAGAAACGAAGCGCCAGTCTATGTTCAATACAGGATACAGGATCCTTGGGGCTGTCGCACGGGATGATCCAGGGAGATGATATGGGGTGGGAGGTGGGAAGGGGCTTTGGCATTGGGAGATCAGGTACACCTGTGGCCAATTCATGCCAATGTACTGCAAAACAAATACAGTATTGTAATGTAGGGAAATAATAATAATAATAAAAAAATTAAAATAAAAAAAAAAAGAACCATGGTAGTAATCTTTGAGAAACATGCAGTATTTTCCAGTATTGGTGATGAGCACACATGCTCTATTTTCAAAAAGGAAATGTAACTTTCTGGTAGAATCAATGGTTGCAACTAGTCCATACGAATTCATCACAAACAACATGAAGAAATAAAATAATTTCTTTTAAAATAGATCTATAGACTACATTTTAGGGAGATTTTAGGTGGCTTCCTGATGGAACAGCTTCACTGGTACCCTTTAATTGATATTCCCATTAGTTATGTAGTGCACAACTTATATGGTCATTTCCAATGGCCATATGTATATGGATCCATATAAGAACATAACTTGACTTCAGGAGTACATTAGATAAAGTGAAAAGTGAAACAGAAGTCGCTTAGTCATGCCCAACTCTGCAACCCCATGGATTGTAGCCCACAGAATTTTCCAGGCAAGAGCACTGGAGTGGGTTGCCATTTCCTTCTCCAGGAGTTCTTCCTGACCCAGGGATCAAAACCATAAAGGTGTTAATCGTCTTATGAAGACAACAGAGACTTAGCTGAATTCATAGATGATTGAGTTGAATGTTGATTAACAGAGTTGTGAAAGATTAACAGATAACCAATAGTGTTCAAATGGATTGGTTTCTACATTTTTTTTTCCAAAATCTTATCAGTTACTTGAATAAACACATTTTATCAATTTCTGAAATGTATCCATTTGTTGTATTAAAAAACAGTTTTTTGAATACCTACCATATATCACAGGCTACTAAAAGTGAGAAACACAGGTAAAAGGTCTTGGTTCTTTTCTAAAGATGTTTGCTGTCTGGCTGAAAATCTGTCAGATAATAAACTTAATACTACTAGAGAACAAGAGTAGGTGGATGGGGACTACATCTCTCTCCATGGATACATCAGGAATGCACCTTCAGACACAGAAGTGCTTGCAGAACACCAGCTGAGAGCAGACAGGAGTACATGATCACTAGAAAAGAATTTATAGAACCATGCAAAACTCGGTAGGACAAAGGAACTAGGGGGAAAAACAAGAGTATTAGTAGGACTGGACCTGCCCTTGGTAGGTGGGGAAACTGAAGCAGGCATTTGATCCCCACAGTGGGGCAATTTTCTGGGTCAGAGGAGAAACATTTAAGGCAGAGAGTGAAACAGCTGATCCGTGGCAACCTAAATGGAATGAGAATCATACAGTCCTTACCTCAGCCATCATAAACCCGAATAGGGACACAGGTCCCCTAGAAGGTGCAGGGGCTGCCAGCTGGAGAACAGGGATTGTGGGGCAATCCTAGGGCAGGGGCTGCTGTTGACTGCAGAGAGATAGACCAACAGGACCTGAGGGAGGAGACTGTGGAGGACATTGCCTGTGGAGGAAAGCCAGGCAGCCATGGAAGCAAGGGATACTGCTGAGTCATGTGTAAGGGCTGGAGCCATCACCACAGCCTCTCTCTCCCCACACACCAGCATTAGCTGCTGAACAACAGAGAGGCTGGCCCATCAAGCGCCTGATGCACCGATCTACAGAGTAGGACCCCAGCCAGAGGACCCCTCTATTTTCCTGATGTGTGGAAAAACAGAGAAGGATCCCAGGCAAGGGAGCTCTCTAAGTGCCTGAACAGGTAGAGCTACAAAGAAAGACTAGCCAAAGAGGCCATCTGACCACGAACTTCACAGGTAAGTTCTATCAATAACTGAGAGAAGAGCTAATTCCTATCCTTCTAAAACTAATGGCATTGAAACATGTATACTATCATGTAAGAAACGAAGCGCCAGTCTATGTTCAATACAGGATACAGGATCCTTGGGGCTGTCGCACGGGATGATCCAGGGAGATAATATGGGGTGGGAGGTGGGAAGGGGCTTTGGCATTGGGAGATCGGGTACACCTGTGGCCAATTCATGTCAATGTATGGCAAAACAAATGCAGTATTGTAATGTAGGGAAATAATAATAAGAATAAGAATAAGAATAATAATAATAAATAAAAATTTTAAAAAAAGAAAATTTCAGAGGAAGGAATACTTTCAAACTCATTCTATGAAGCCACCATCACCCTAATAACAAAACCAGACAAAGACAACACACAGAAAACTACAGGCCAATATCACTGATGAACATAGATGCAAAAATCCCCAACAAAATTTCAGCAAACAGAATTCAATAATATATTAAAAGCTTATATACCATAATCAAGATGAGTTTATTCCAGGGATGCAAGGCTTCTTCAATATATGCAAATCAATCAATGTGATGCACCATATTAAAAAGTTGAAGGATAAAAATCAAGTGATAACCTCAATAGATGTAGAAAAAGCCTATGAAAAAATTCAGCACCCATGTATTGTTAAAACTCTTCAAAATGGGCATAGAAGGATCCTGCTCAACATAGTAAGGACCATATATGATAAGCCCATAGCAAACATCATTCTCAGTGGTGAAAAACTGAAAGCATTCCTCCTAAGATCAGGAACAAGAAAAAGCTGTCCACTTTCACCGCTATTATTCAACATAGTTTTGGAAGTTCTAGTTACAGCAATCAGAGAAGAAAAAAAAAAAAAGGAATCCAAATCAGAATAGAAGAAAACAGTAAAGCACTCTCTGTTTGCAGATGACATAATACGATTCATAGAAAATCCTAAAGATACTATCAGAAAATTACTAGAGCTAGTCAGTGAATTTAGCAAAGTCACAGGATACAAAATAAATACACAGATATCACTTGCATTCCTACATACTAACAGTGAAAAATCAGAAAGAGAAATTAAAGAGCCAATCCCATTCATCACTGCAACAAAAAGAATCAAATATC
The DNA here is from genome assembly GCA_006410515.1 of Procapra przewalskii. NCBI lineage: Eukaryota > Metazoa > Chordata > Mammalia > Artiodactyla > Bovidae > Procapra > Procapra przewalskii. The sequence continues at coordinate 2,748,458 of SJYF01000021.1, read as the reverse complement.
TGGGAACAAACATACCTAAGGAGACAAAAGAACTGTATACAGAAAATTATAAAACACTGATGAAAGAAATCAAATGACATAAACAGATGGGGAGATAGCCTATGCTCCTGGATAGGAGGAATCAATATTGTGACACTGACTCTACTACCAGATGCAATCTGCAGGTTCAGTGCAATCTCTATCAAGTTACCACCGACATTTTTCACCTAATTAGAAAAAAAATTTTCACAAATCATATGGTAGCACAGAAGACCCCAAATAGCTAAAGTAGTCTTGATAAAGAAGAATGGAGCTGAAGGAATCAACCTTCCTGACTTCACATTGGACTGCAAAGCTATAGTCATCAAGACAGTATTGTATTGTCACAAAAAGAGAAATATAGACCAGTGGAACAAGATAGAAAGCCCAGAAGTAAACCCATGCACCTATGGATACCTTATTTTTGACAAAGGATGCAAGAATATACAATGGGGCAAAGACAACCTTTTCAATAAGCAGTGCTGGGAAAACTGGACAGCTACATGTAAAAGAATGAAATTAGAACACTTCCTAATAACATATACAAAGATAAACTCAAAATGGATTAAAGGCCTAAATATAACACCAGAAGCTATAAAACTCTAGAGGAAAACATAGGCAGAACACTCAATGACATAAATCAAAGCAAGGTCTTCTATGACCCACCTCCTAGAGTAATGGAAATAAAAACAAAAGTAAACAAGTGGGATCTGATTACACTCAAAAGCTTTTGCACAGCAAAGGAAATTATAAGCAAGGTGAGAAGACAACCCTCAAAATGGGAGAAAATAATAGCAAATGAAACAGCTGACAAAGGGTTAATTTCCAAAATGTACAAGCAGCTCATAGAACTCAATACTAGAAAAACGAACAACCCAATCCAAAAGTGGGAAAAAGATCTAAACAGACATTTCTCCAAAGAAGACATACAGACGGCTAACAAACACATGAAAAGATGCTCAATATTGCTCATTATTAGAGAAACGCAAATCACAACTACAATGAGACATCACCTCACACTGGTCAGAATGGTCCTCATGAAAAAGTCGACAAACAATAAATGTCGAAGAGGGTGTGGAGAAAAGGGAACCCTCTTGCACTGTTGGTGAAAATGTAAACTGATGCAGCCATTTTGGAAGATGATATGTAGATTCCTTAAAAATCTAGGAATAAAACTACCATATGACCCAGCAATTCCACTCCTAGGCATAAACCCTGAAGAAACCAAAATTGAAAAAGACACATGTATCCCACTGTTCATAGCAGCACTATTCACAATAACTAGAACATGGAAGCAACCTATATGTCCATCGAGAGATGAATAGATAAAGAAGTTGTGGCACATATACACATGGAATATTCAATTGAGTTCAGTTGCTCAGTCATGTCCGACTCTGCGACCCCATGAATCGCAGCACGCCAGGCCTCCCTGTCCATCACCAACTCCAGGAGTTCACTCAGACACACACGTCCATTGAGTCAGTGATGCCATCCAGCCACCTCATCTTCTGTCATCCCCTTCTCCTCCTGCCCCCAATCCCTCCCAGCCTCAGAGTCTTTTCCAATGAGTCAACTCTTTGCATGAGGTGGCCAAAGTACTGGAATATTACTCAGCCATAAAAAGGAACACATTCAAGTTAGTTCTTATGAGGTGAATGAACCTATTATACAGAGTGAAGCAAGTCAGAAAGAAAAAACAAGTATCATTTTCTAATGCATACATACAGAATCTAGAAAGATGGTACCAAAGAATTTATTTGCAAGTCAGCAATGGAGAGACAGACATAGAGAACAGACTTATGGACATGGGAGAAGAAAGGAGAGGGTGGGATGTATGGAGATAGTAACATAGAAACATATGTGAAAATAGATAGCCAACAGGGATTTGCTTTATGTCTCAGGGAACTCAAACAGGGGCTCTGTGTCAACCTAGAGGGGTGGGATGAGGAGGGAGATGGGAGGGAGGTTCAAGAGTGAAGGGATATGTGTATATCCTGGTGGCTCAAAGGTTAAAGCATTTGCCTGCAAGGCGGGAGACCGGGGTTCAATCCCTGGGTCGGGAAGATTCTCCTGGAGAAGGAAATGGCAACTCACTCTAACATTCTTGCCTGGAAAACTCCATGGACGAAGGAGCCTAGTAGGTTATAGTCCACGTGGTCACAAAGAGTCGGACACGACTGAACGACTTCACTTCACATGGCTGATTCATGTTGAGGTCTGACGGAAAACAATAAAAGTTTGTAAAGACATTATCCTTCAATTAAGAGATAAGTAAATTTAAAAAAAAAACATAATACTAACTAATATATTTTCCCATCTATATGTAAAACCCTGTGTGACATATATTGTAATCAGTAATGCTGCTAAAAGGAGTTTATAATTTCTCTCCTTTACTTTCCCATGGAGAAGTACGCTGATTTTTATGGTGAGGTCCAAAGACATTCATTGAATGTGAAACATTTATAGAAAACCAAACATAAATGTTAGGGAGGGTGCTCTTGTCTAATTCAATGTCCCTTCTGCCTTTTTTAGCCTTTATTTTTAAAGAACATTATGTCCTATGTATTTGGAGCTGTAAGAACAGTCCACAGCTGTGAAGGGGTCCTGGTTTAGGAAGATATAGGGCAGCCAACCTTGGCCAGCTTCTCCTTCATGGTTGGTCTACTCTACCAAAGTCAGGTTTTTCCTTTTCATAAAGTTCAGGGATATGGAATTTGAGTTTGGTATTTAAAGGAGCTGAGCAATGTAAGTGTTGTATTTGGGCTCATATTTAAGTATCAAGCCTACCACTGATATAATCAAAAGCAACTTATTTTATTCACCGTGATATCATATTGAATTTAGAGCAAAATTCCTCTATGTAAAATGTTCCTTTCTCTGATTTTCTTTTTCTTTTTAAATGTTTTTCTCTGAAAGACTTTATTTTTTTAATTTTAATTTTTACTTTATTTTACTTTACAGTTGTACTGGTTTTGTGAAAAACACCAATACAGTATACTAACACACATATATGGAATTTAGAAAGATGGTAATGATAACCCTTTCTCTGATTTTCTTGTTCTCCAAGTATCTTCTAGGGAATTTAGTGATTGATTTCTTAGACTGGATTTTCCGGAAACAGATTCTAAGATAAGAAATGTTTATGTGAGGAAGTTTCACCAAGGAATGGTCTTGTTCTGAGATACAACCATAAGAAAGTGAGCAGTCTGGATTGGGTAGCAGGAATTGACCTTCACTGTAGTGGCAACTGAAAACTTAGTTGTTATTATGCAAAATTTTGGATTTGGCAGAAGTTTTATAGTTGCAACTACTTGACTGATGGAGGGCCTTGTTTCTCTGTATAAAACTGTCCTTGCCTGTGGGCAGCTCCTGGGCTATAGGGTTCCTTGTGACCAAGGACAGTCCTCGGTGAGGGCAGAGCTGTGAGCTATCAGCATTAATAACCCCAGAAGTCTATGTGTGTATAGACTTTGAAAGGAGGTTTAGAGTAGAATGCTACAGTATCCATCACAACCAACTTAAAATGTTGAAAAACAAGCAGGGGCGAGGGAAGGGACAGAGTAGAGGAAACTTATTCCAGATAATTCCATAGATACACGATATATGCAACTGAAACACAAAGGCTGTTTTTGTGGAAGATGTAACACAGTAGATAAAAGGGATAATAAAGGGAAAAAGTAATGTAAAACAGAGTAGACTACAAAAGCAAGGGATTGGTGTGACTAGAAAAGTCAGACATTCATAGTGGAATTGTACAGAACCATCTATTGGGATGTTAAAGATTGCTCCCCATGGACCTCAGTGCAAATAATAAAACTTTTAGAAAACTAATTTCCTATGCTCTGTATTTTATAAAACTCATTATAGATCATTGTGATTTCACAAACTAAAAAAAAAAAAAAAAAGTTCAAGTTACAATAAGGTACTTATCCAGCTTTATCTTTTTTATATAGGGGAAAATAGTCTAACCTACTGTTGTTTTTGCTAGTAACAAACTACAAAAATTCATTATTAAAAGCACATTTCAAATATAGCTGTGGCATCTCCATGCTACCTAGATCCTAAAGTTTAATATCTGGATAGTGTGTTCTTTTGTTTGTTAAAATTTTGTTTTTTTCTGGAGCAGTTTTATGTTTACAGCTAAATCGAGAGGAGGATACAGAGATTTCCATATACCACTTACCCCCTCTCATGTGGTTTTCCACATTATCAATAACTGCCATCACAATGGTATACATATTAACACTGATGAATACATTTTGACTAATCATTATCATCTACAGTCCACAGTTTGCAGGAGGTTACTCTTAGTGTTGTGTACTCTACGTTTGGACAAACATGTAATGATATGCATCCACAATTATAGGAGCAGTTAGAATAGTTTTTGCTGTCCTAAAATCTTCTGGGCTCTGCATTTTCATCCTTCCCTCCTCCTTAACCCATGGCAAATTTATGATTATTATTTTACTATATCTGTAGTGTTGCTTTTCCCAGATATCATAATGTTGGAATCATACAATCTGTAGTCTTTTCAGATTGGCTGCTTTCACTTAGTAATAGGTCTTTAAGCTTTATCCATGTCTTTATGTGTCTTGATATCTACTTTGTTTTCAGTGCTATAAAATATTCCACTGCCTGAATGTACCAAAGTTTATTTATCCATTTACCCACTGAAGGACATCTGGTTTGCTTCCAAGTTTTACAAATTATGAATAAAGCTTCTATAAATATCCATGTATTGCTTTGTGTCAACATAAGTTTTCAAATTCATTGTGTAACCACCAAATGGCACAATTGTTGTATCATATGGTAAAATTATGTTTAGTCTGGCATACAAACAAAGAAACAAACAAGCAAACACCCTAAACTGTCTTTTAAAGTAGGTATAGCATTTTGCATGCCCATCAGTAGTGAATAATCCTCCAAATCCTCATTATAATTTGGTGTTATCCGTGTTCCAGTTTTTTAAATTAAAGTATTGGGCTTCCCTGATAGCTCAGTTGGTAAAGAATATGCCTTCAATGCAGGAAATCCCAGTTTGATTCCTGGGTCAGGAAGATCCGCTGAAGAAGGGATAGGCTGCTCACTCCATTATTCTTGGGCTTCCTTTATGGTTCAGCTGGTAAAGAATCTGCCTGCAATGTAAGAAACCTGGGTTCGATCCCTAGGTTCGGAAGATCCCCTGGAGTAGGGAAAGGCTACCCACTCCAGTATTCTGGCTTGGGGAATTCCCAGAGAATTTGCCTGGGTTGCAAAAAGTCAGAAAAGACTGAAAAACTTTCACTTGCATGGTTGATTTATAATCTTATATTAGTTTCAGGTATCATTTCATTCAGTTCAATCACTCAGCTGTGTCCGACTCTTTGTGATCCCGTGAATCGCAGCATGCCAGGCCTCCCTGTCCATCACCATCTCCTGGAGTTCACGCAGACTCACGTCCATCGAGTCTGTGATGCCATACAGCCATCTCAACCTCTGTCTTTCCCTTCTCCTCCTGCCCCCAATCCCTCCCAGCATAAGAGTCTTTTCCAATGAGTCAACTCTTCGCATGCGGTGGCCAAAGTACTGGAGTTTCAGTTCATCAGTTCTTCAGTTCATCAGTCCTTCCAAAGAAATCCTAGGGTTGATTTCCTTCAGAATGGACTGGTTGGATCTCTTTGCAGTCCGAGGGACTCTCAAGAGTCTTCTCCAACACCACGGTTCAAAAGCATCAATTCTACGGTGCTCAGCCTTCTTCACAGTCGAACTCTCACATCCGTACATGACCACAGAAAAACCATAGCCTTGATTAGACGGACCTTAGTCAGCAAAGTAATGTCTCTGCTTTTCAATATACTATCTAGGTTGGTCATAACTTTTCTTCCAAGGAGTAAGCATATTTTAATTTCATGGCTGCAGTCACCATCTGCAGTGATTTTGGAGACCCCCAAAATAAAGTCTGACACTGTTTCCACTGTTTCCCCATCTATTTCCCATGAAGTGATGGGACCGGATGCCATGATCTTAGTTTTCTCAGTGTTGAGCTTTAGGCCAACTTTTTCACTCTTCTCTTTCACTTTCATCAAGAGGCTTTGTAGCTCCTCCACTTTCTGCCATAAGGGTGGTGTCATCTGCGTATCTGAGGTTATGGATATTTCTCTCAGCAATCTTTATTTCAGCTTGTGTTTCCTCCAGTGCAGCATTTCTCATGATGTACTCTGCATAGAAGTTAAATAAGCAGGGTGACAATATACAGTCTTGACATACTCCTTTTCCTATTTTGAACTAGTCTGTTGTTCCATGTTCAGTTCTAACTGTTGCTTCCTGACCTGCATACAGATTTCTCAAGAGGCAGGTTAGGTGATCTGGTATTCCCATCTCTTGAAGAATTTTCCACAGTTTATTGTGATCCACACATTCAAAGGATTTGGCATAGTCAATAAAGCAGAAGTAGATGTTTTTCTGGAATTTTCTTGCTTTTTCCATGATCCAGCAGATGTTGGCAATTTGATCTCTGGTTCCTCTGCCTTTTCTAAAACCAGCTTGAACATCAGGGAGTTCGCGGTTCACATATTGCTAAAGCCTGCCTTAGAGAATTTTGAGCATTACTTTACTAGCATGTGAGATGAGTGCAATTGTGCTGTAGTTTGAGCGTTCTTTGGCATTGCCTTTCTTTGGGATTGGAATGAAAACTGACCTTTTCCAGTCCTGTGGCCACTGCTGAGTTTTCCAAATTTGCTGGCATATTTGAGTGCAGCACTTTCACAGCATCATCTTTCAGGATTTGAAACAGCTCAACTGGAATTCCATTTCCTCCACTAGCTTTGTTTGTAGTGATGCTTTCTAAGGCCCACTTGACTTCACATTCCAAGATGTCTGGCTCTAGATGAATGATCACATCATCATGATTGTCTGCGTCGTGAAGATCTTTTTTGTACATTTCTTCCATGTATTCTTGCCACCTCTTCTTAATATCTTCTGCTTCTGTTAAGTCCAGACCATTTCTGTACTTCATTGAGCCCATCTTTGCATGAAATATTCCCTTGGTATCTCTAATTTTCTTGAAGAGATCTCTAGTCTTTCCCATGCTGTTCTTTTCCTCTATTTCTTTGCATTGATTGCTGAAGAGGGCTTTCTTATCTCATCTTGCTATTCTTTGGAACTCTGTATTTAGATGCTTTTATCTTTCCTTTTCTCCTTTACTTTTTGCCTCTCTTGTTTTCACAGCTATTTGTAAGGCCTCCCCAGACAGCCATTTTGCTTTTTTGCATTTCTTTTCCATGGGGATGGTCTTGATCCCTGTCTCCTGTACAATGTCACGAACAAGAACCTCATTCCGTAGTTCATCAGGCACTCTATCTATCACATCTAGTCCCTTAAATCTATTTCTCACTTCCACTCTATAATCATAAGGGATTTGATTTAGGTCATACCTGAATGGTCTAGCGGTTTCCCCTACTTTCTTCAATTTGAGTCTGAATTTGGTAATATGGAGTTCATGATCTGAGCCACTGTCAGCTCCTGCTCTTGTTTTTGTTGACTGTGTAGAGCTTCTCCATCTTTGGCTGCAAAGAATATAATCAATCTGATTTTGGTGTTGACCATCTGGTGATGTCCATGTGTAGAGTCTTCTCTTGTGTTGTTGGAAAAGGGTGTTTTCTATGATCAGTGCATTTTCTTGGCAAAACTCTATTAGTCTTTGCCCTGCTTCATTCTGCATTCCAAGGCCAAATTTTCCTGTTACTCCAGGTGTTTCTTGACTTCCTACTTTAGCATTCCAGTTCCCTATAATGAAAAGGACACCTTTTGGGGGTGTTAGTGCTAAAAGTTACTAGGTGCCCATTTAGAAAAAAAATAAGAAATAGTCTTCAAGTCCAAAATTTCAAAGTGCTACAAAACCATAATAGTAGCAAGAAGTTAAACCTGGATATGTTAAAAATAAAAAGCATAATATTAATGTTTGTGTCTTTGTTTTTGCTTTTCCAATTAACTTAAGATGGATGTATCTATTTGTAAGAGAACTGAAAAGTATTCATTTGATATTTAAGACAAAGAATCTTTCTTTGACAAAGCAGAGTCTGCAATATTATAAGTATAAAATTAAATTGTTAGAATTTCAATGCAATTGAAGTTACAATTGCAACACCTATACTATTTTTTTCCCAGAAATAATGTGTGAAGGTAAGCCCACAGCAGGCAATCTGAAGAAAATAATGTTAAAAATCATATTCATTTTCAAAAGTGTCTGAATGCCCTGCTGCTATCTATAAATCTTATTTTTTTGTCAATGAAATAACTGACTGTAGTAAGACCAAACTGTGACTTCAGGTTTCAAGCCACAGCTGACTTTGATTTGCCAACTGATTAATTGGCTTGGGTGAAGTAAGGAAATTCAATCTTTTCTACCCTTATTAGATTGTAGTAGCAGAGGGACCACTTCTTAGTGGAGCAACTGTAGCAATGAACTGAACTTGGAGAAACTAGCTTATAGTGTTTCTCTTCCTTTAACTTGGTCCAACTGCCTGAAAAGAAAAAAAAAAAAAAAGAAATACTTTTCCTGATTGAAATTTCTTATGAAACCAGGAACTGAACTAGCTGAGCTTAGCTTTTTGGCACTGATACTATACGCATTTTTTTTTCCTTTGTAGAAAGACAAAAGTGGTGAGAGGTTAATCTTCAGAATGAGATATCTGAAGTTCTAAATTCTGAAAGCAACTTTATTGGGAAGCACCTCAAGTATATTAAGATTAGGAAAAGTGAAAGAAAGTGGAAGTCTCTCAGTTGTGTCTGACTCTTTGAGACCCCATGGGCTATACAGTGTTCATGGGATTCTCCAGGCCAGAATACTGGAGTGGGTAGACTTTCCTTTCTCAGGGGATCTTCCAAACCCAGGGAGCAAACCAGCTCTTCCCACTAATGGTGGATACATTACCAACTTGAGCCACCAGGGAAACCCAAGAACACTGAAGTGGGTAGTCTGTCACTTCTCCAGGAGATCTTCCCGGACCGGGGTCTCCTGCATTGCAGGAGGATTCTTTACTAGCTGAGCTACCAGGGAAGCCCTAAGATTAGGAAAAGGAAGGCATTTCTAATATCAGAACAAATTGATTTTAATAGGTAGAGGCAACTGTGTATGTGATGGACTCATAGCAGCCATCCATTCTGAGTTGGTAACTAGAAGTATTATGTGTAAATTCAGGAAATCTAGTAGGCATTCCATGGTACTCTGCCCTTAGGAGAGCAGAATAATTCCTGTCCTAGTGTTCATTTGATATCTTTGCATCTCTCTAGAGAATGCTGAAGTAACTTGAATAGGTTTCATTTACTTTCATTCCGGTTAAAAGTCTCATGGAACTGGATTGCAGAACAAATGAATAAGGGCCAAGAGGCTTAGGAAGAGTCTTGATGAAAGCCAGCTTTAAGGTTCAAGTAATAAAGAGGTGATTCATTTGAAAAGACCCTGATGCTGGGAAAGATTGAGGGTAGGAAGAGAAGGGGATGACATAGGATGAGATGGTTGGATGGCATCACCGATACAATGGACATGAGTTTGAGTAAACTCCGGGAGTTGGTGATGGACAGTGAGGCCTGGTGTGCTGTGGTTCATGGGGTCACAAAGAGTTGGACATGACTGAGTTACTGAACTGAACTGAAATGAATAAAGAGGAGCCTGGAAAGGACATGCAATAAGTGATCAGAGAGGCAGAAAAAAAAAAAAAAAGAAGGAATGTTGGGGTCATAGAAGCTCTGGCAGTGCAATGTCCACATCCTAATTGCTGCAGTATTCCCACCTTGTTTTTTATATAGAAATTTAATCCTCAGTAGTAGGAAATTGTTATCCAAATCCAGCTACAATGCATATTCCCTACCAGTTTTTAACAATCATATTTCTGTCCTAAAGCTCCTTACAGAGAAACCCTTAAGCTACCATGTCAAAAAATGAAGACAATGAATGCTTTGCTTGGAAAGGGAGCAAGTGATAATGTCAAATATTGTTGAAAGATGACTAAGAATATTATTAACATCATCTTCTTGATTTAGTATCATGGAGGCAAAGGCAGTTTGGATTGAGTATTCGGTGAAGAGAGACAGCTCAGGTTTGGAAAACTGGGGATCAAAAAAGTGAATGATCAGTAATTGGAAGGGGCAACACACCAAGTTTGTAAAGAAGAGAAGTTTATAGGGAAATAGACAAAAAAAAATGGAGGAATTTTATTTATAAGTGACAAAGCTTAATTTAATCCAGAATAATACAATAGATGAACAAATTAAAGGTCACAAAGGAGAGAAATATGTTATAGAGAAGGCAGGTTCAGAGAATGGGGTCCAGACCACTTCTGGTGATTTCATAACTAAATCAGTTTCCCAATTCAGAGCTGGAGATCAAAATCCAAGTTGGCTGTCTTCAACTTTGCCCATTTTCACCCTATACAACTCCCATTTGGGGAAGCCTTTCCTGACATCTCAATTTCTAGTGGCTCCTTCAGTTGTCCTTTTTGTTATGAAAGCCCCTTTTACATTTACCTGTGTTATGCTTGCCATGAGCTATATAAAGAATTAACCTGATGAGTGTTTTTGTTAAGAAATTTACTTTTAAATTCTGATTCTATGAAAACTAAATGCTCATTGATTTCTTAAACGCTGAAGGGTTTTAGTGTCCTATCTGTCAGGTCCTTTAACATTACAGATATATTCTGAAGTAGCCCAGGATCACTGAGGTACAGCCAGCGCAAGGTACAGTCTTGGCTTCATTTCTTCAGAGAGCTTAACAATGTAATGTAATTTATTGTTTTCTTGTATAAATCTGAGCTAGAACTTTAGAAGCAATTTTATGGTATTTGAAGTTCTGCTGCTGCTGCTAAGTCGCTTCAGTCGTGTCCGACTCTGTGCGACGCCATAGACAGCAGCCCACCAGACTCCCCCGTCCCTGGGATTCTCCAGGCAAGAACACTGGAGTGGGTTGCCATTTCCTTCTCCAGTGCATAAAAGTGAAAAGTGAAAGTGAAGTCGCTCAGTCGTGTCTGACTCCTAGCGAACCCATGGACTGCAGCCCACGAGGCTCCTCCGTCCATGGGATTTTCCAGGCAAGAGTACTGGAGTGGTTTGCCATTGCCTACTAGGAACTAAATGGGGCTTCCCCTGTGGCTCATCTGGTAAAGAATCTGCCTGCAATGCAGGAGACTGGGGTTCAGTCCTTGGGTTGGCGTGATACCCTGGAGAAGGGAAAGGTTATCCACTCTAGTATTCTGGCCTGGAGAAGTCCATGGGGTCACAAAGAGTTGGACAACACTGAGCAACTTTCACTGGAGGAAATAAATGATAGCCTTGATGGGTAGGGTATTCTTGACCATATGTAGGTTTTTCCTTTTAATCACTTGAAATAGGTCATGCCATTCCCTTCTGGACTGCAGTTTCTGCTGACAAATCAGCTGATAAGCTGGATTCTCTTGTATATTATTTGTTGCTTTCTTTCTGTTGTTTTTAATTTTGCTTTGTTTTTAATTTTTGTCAGTTTAAATAATACACATGTTAGGTGTTCCTCCTTGGGCTCATCATTTATAGGGCTCTCTGTGCTTCCTGGACTTGGGTGAGAGAACTTTCTTTCTCATGTTAGGGAAGTATTAGGCTATAATATCTTCAAATATTTTCTCAGGCTCTTTCTCTTTCTCTTCCTTTTAGCAAATGCTAAAATGTTGATGCACTTAATGTTGTCTCACAGTTCTCTGATACTGTCCTTTCTTTTCATCCTTTCTCCTTTATTCTGTGCCATAACCATGATCTCCACCGTTGTGCCTTCTGGCTCAGTCATCTGCTCTCTGCCTCATTTATACTGCTATTGATCTCTTCTAGTATAGTTTACTTTTCAGTTGTTGTATTGCTCATCTTTTCATTTGTTCTTTAAACCACCAAGTCTTTGTGGAACGTTTCTTCGGTCATCTCTGCCTGTGCCTCCACTGTTTTTGTGAGATGTTTCATCTTTACTAGAGTTACTCTGAGTTATTTTTCAGGTAGATTGCCTATCTCCACTACATTTAGTCATTCTGAGTTTTTATCTTCTTCCTTTGTCTGAAACATATTTTTCTGCCTTCTCATTTTCTCTTTCTGTCTTTATGGTCACCCTTCTATACCTGCAGGATCATAGTCCTTCTTGCTTCTGGTGTCTGACTCCTGGTGGGTGAGTTTGATCTGGTGGCTTGTGTGCATTTCCCTGACTTTTTAATCACCAGGATGTTGCCAAATAAATTATTACTCTATTTAAAAAGAAGAAATATAGTGGTTCTCTATCAATCGGGGTAGATTCATATATACTGCATTAAGAAGAAGTTCTAAAATCTTAATAACATATTACAATGAAAATGTTTCTTACTTGATTAACATGCCCATTGAGGTTCACTCAGGGTCTGTTTCACATCTCTTCAATCTGTGACTTGGACTTGACCTAATAGTTTTATCCCCCAAAATGTAACTCCATTCTTGTGAACTACTAGATTCTTAGGCAGAGGGGAAGAAAGCTCTGACAGGTTTTTTTCCCAGCCATTACATGCTCTGTCCTCTTCACCACTGATTTGACTTCATAATCATATGCACCCCCTTCTTCTACTGTGTCTCCAAATCCAAACTCAGTGCACATAGAAAGTGCAATCTTACCTTATATCTGGAAAGTACAAGGCTGGAAATATTTGACAACACTAATGATGAATTTAACAATGAATTAATAAAGAATGTGAACACATTAAAATACAAAATCATTTTTAAAGATTTCATGTCCCAAAAGGTAAACATGCAAACATAAACATGCACATATTTTTGCATTTATATCTATCTTAAATATGCTTCATTAGCATTTTCTTATATTTGGAAGCATAAAGATCAGTTGACACAATTTGTCTATAATGTTCTTTAATACTTTCCAGTTTATTTCTGTTACTTGTAACTTCTACAAATCTCTCATATTTTCTCTGATAAAATATTAAACTGTTAAATCTGATTATGTTTGATAAAATATAACTGAATTTGTCTATAAATATTAAACATTCCTGTGTGACATTATTTTCTCTGCCAATTTGTTGATTAAATTAGTATGAAAGAATAGGTTGTAATTAGATGTTGGTATCATTAATATGTATGGCTGTTTCTTCTTCTTTTATTCTTCACATTTGTCTATATACTTGAAGGTAAACTTAGTTTTTTGGCTATATGTTAAATACTGCTGGGGCTCCCTGATGGCTCAGATGGTAATGAATCCACCTGCAATGCAGGAGACTCAGGTTGGATCCCTGGGTCAGGAAGATCCCCTGAAGAAGGAAAGGGCAACCCACTCCAGTACTCTTGCCTGGAGAATTCCATGGACAGAGGAACCTGGTGGGCTATATAGTTCATGGGGTCACAAAGAGTTGGACATGACTGAGCCTCTAATACTTTCACTTTCTTCGATATAGCTGTTCTCTTTTCATGTTTTATTCTGTCCTATATTTGTAGATTTGACTAAAATGTTCTATGGGATTTTTAAGGAGATGCATGAGTTAAAAACATCTAAACAAGGAAATTAATTATAGAAATCCCTCTCAGTGTTTATAAAGGCTAATATACATATTCAAATTATCTGAGGTGATGTATTTTAACATCTGAATATATGTGTTTGCATGGGTGTGTGCGTATATATATATAAATATATATATATATATACACACACATATATACATACATATATACTCTTACATTTTCTTTTAAGTTCTCGTTTAACAATTTAAAATATTCAATGGTTTGAATGATATAGAATAGTATATACATCTTTTCTATGAGTATTTAATAGCACTCTAC
>SJYF01000021.1:2690040-2704638 GCA_006410515.1 Procapra przewalskii | reverse complement strand
AAAATTGGGTACTGAAGATTAGGTTTTTAAATGTACAAAATTGGCAACAAATACCAAAATGCAAAGATTAAAAATCTGGAGTAGAGATTGGATTTTCAAAAATAAAATATCTAAGAAAAGAAGAAGAAGGAGAAAAAAAGAGAAAAAAAATCCACCAGAATTATTGAAAGACAACAACTTCCACCACAAAAAGACTATATACAGTGTTTGCTTTAAAAATAGGGTTTTTTTTTGAAAAGTAATAATAGGTTATAAAAATAATAAATAGAGATATAGAGGACTTAAAATTTAAGAAAGCTTAAAAAAAGAAGAAAAAAATTAAAATTTTTTTAAATTAAAAAAAATATTAAGAAAAAAAAGAAAGAAAGAAAAAATCATGCTTCCACATCACCCCCCCCCAAAAAAAATGATCACAAAAGTAGTAAAGGTATATCTGGCCCTTTCTCTGGCGTTGTGGGCTGTGTGGGGTTGCTACCAACGCAGTTCCCTGTTTGACTTCTTCTGTTTGCTGGTCTCTTCCATGTCTGATTTCTGTCTTGACACAGGGAAGGCGGTGATGGACTCTACACTGGGCTTGCCCCTGCTACTGGCTCACGCCGCTCAGGCTCTACATTGCTCTGCCGGATAACCGTCTGAGGGCTGCCCTAGGCTTTATGCACCTCCCCGGTCTAAGCCACTCTGGCTCGGGGCTCAGTAAGCCCTCCAAGGTGCAGATTTTGTTGGGCCTGCGCTTTGTGCCCTTCCCAGGTCTGAGTAGCTAGGGAGTTTGGCTAGCGCAATTGCTGTGAATTCTGGCCTTTCTGTGCTGCTCAGTTTTCTTGGAGTACCGCTGGGGCTCTTTCTCAGGCAGATGATGACTGTTCAGAGCCCCCCAGAAGTCTTAGTTAGCAAAAAATCCTGCTTGCAATTTGGTAGATAATGTCTCTCTTGAGCTGCGATTGCCCCCTTCCAGCACTTAAGGCTCTGGCTGCCTGTAACCGGAGGGGGATGGTCTGCAGCCGGCTATTTCCGATCCATCCTTTGTTCTGTGCGCAGTCCTGTTGGTGTCTTATGTTTGAGCGTTTCACGTGGTAGCTATCCCACAGTCTGGTTTGCTAGCCCAAGTTAGTTCGTTCTGGCCACACTCAGGGCATTATGACCCAGTTCTTGAGAAAAGCCCTGCAGCCTGCGTCTCCAGTGGCCAGATTCTTAGAAAGCACTGCTGGTTGCACTTCCCGCTGCTCCCTGCCCAACCCCCACTTGCTAGTGTCGGATGCAGGCGTTTGTGCTGCTTATCTGCTGGGGGATTTACTGTTGGGCTCGTAATCTGTTGGTTTAATTATTTATTTATTTTTCCTTCCTGTTATGTTGCCCTCTGTGCTTCCAAGGCTCGCCACAGACTCAGCTGCAAGAATGTTTCCTGGTGTTTGGAAACCTCTCTTTTTAAAAGTCTTTTCCCAGGACAGGATTCCCATCCTGGGACAGGGCTCCCTCCCTCCCTCCTTTGTCTTTTTTGTCTTCTTTTATATTTATTCCTACCTGTTTTTGAAGCCAATGATCTACTTTGCTGGATGCCTGATGTCCTCTGCCAGTATTCAGAAGTTGTTTTGTGGAATTTACTCAGCGTTGAAATGTTCTTTTGATGAAGTAGTGAGGGAGAAAGTGGTCTCCCCATCCTATTCCTCCTCCATCTTTTTCCTCCCCTCTATTATTATTTTTTTAACTTACTTTTTTCAATTTCTCCAAGATCTATTTGGAGGTGTTCAGGCCAAAAGCTTCACCACTTTTTCATGAGATTTACCACCCTTATCCAAAGCCACATCACTCTTCCTGAGTTCTAAGACTTTGGAAAGACAGCAGCACAGCTCTGCGTTAGCCTCTCCCTCCATTGGAGGCCCTGTGATGTCTACACTCACAGCCTCGGTTGTCACATCTATCACAGCATTTTGTTTGGAACCAGGTTTGGCATGGATGGCATGGTGAAACTGCCTTTAGTATCAACTGCTTCAGGACCTAAGGGAGGAAGTGGTCACTGAAGGTAAAACATGGAGCATTACTTATTATCTCCATTAAGCCTGGAGGCCTCAGTCTTCAGGAAAAGTAGAAAGAGAAAACCAATTCTTAAAATCAGTTATAAAAAAGATAACCCAGAAGTCCTTCCTGGGATGGAAGGAGGCTTTATCAATAGCTCTCCAACATACCCGTATTGCCCCTAAGGAACAGTTTGGCCTTAGTCCTTATGAGTTGTTATATGGGAGACCTTTTGTTTATGTCAATGACATCTTCCTAGATCCAGAGGCTCAGAGCCTCCAGTCTCATACCATGGCCACTGGCCAATTCCAACAGGATATATGCTTGTAGGGTGTCAACCAGGACTCAAAAGATTCAAGCCCTATTTAAAATCTGGAAAGACGTGTCCCCAAAGTCTCAACTCCAGCCTACATGGAAGGGCCCCTACCCTTTAATACTTTCTACCCCTATAACAGTCAAGGTATCAGAACATGACTCCTGGATTCACTACACATGAGTTAAGCCATGGAAGAAAACAGAAGAGGACACTCAATACACCTGTGAGCCCCTGGGAGATCTCAGAGACCTCTTCAGTACTACAAATAAGTGCCAATCTGATGAACGTCCCCAAAATCTGGAGATAAAGATTTCTCAGGGCAGATCTCAAGAGCCAACACAGCTTGGCAGGGGTTGTACTCCAAAACATACAGGAGATGGATCTCCTGATCCCTGAAAAAGGAGGGACTTGAGCCCTCTTGAATGAGACGTGTTGTTTCTGGGTAAATACCTCCAGCTAAGTTAAAGAAAGTCTCACAGTCCTCAAGAAAAACATTCAGACCTTACAGGATCTCAAAGAATAAGCTGGAGAGTTCTCGAGGTGGCTACAATCTCTCTCTGCAAGATCCTTCTGATGATGGGAAATTTGGAGTTGGCTAATGCCCCTACTTCCCATGTCCCATCACTTCATGGGAAATAGATGGGGAAGCAGTGTCAGACTTTGCTTTTTGGGGCTCCAAAATCACTGCAAATAGTGACTGCAGCCATGAAATTAGAAGACGCTTACTCCTTGGAAGGAAAGTTATGACCAACCTAGACAGCATATTAAAAAGCAGAGACATTATTTTGCCAACAAAGGTCTGTCTAGTCAAAGCTATGGTTTTTTCAGTGGTCATGTATGGATGTGAGACTTGGACTGTAAAGAAAGCTGAGCATTGAAGAATTGATGCTTTTGAACTGTGGTGCTGTAGAAGACTCTTGAGAGTCCCTTGGACTACAAGGGTATCCAACCAGTCCATCCTAAAGGAGATCAGTCCTGGGTCTTTAATGGAAGGAGTGATGCTGAAGTTGAAACTCCAGTACTTTGGCTATCTCATGCGAAGAGTTGACTCATTGGAAAAAAATGTGATGCTGAGAGAAATTGGGGGCAGGAGGAGAAGAGGATGACAGAGGATGAGATGGCTGGATGGCATCACTGACTCGATGGACATAAGTTTGGGTTAAGTCCGGAAGTTGGTGATAGACAGGGAGGCCTGGCATGCTGTGGTTCATGGGATCACAAAGAGTCAGACACGACTGAGCAACTAAACTGAATTGAACTGACTAATGTCCCTACTAGTCTCTGTCATCACCATATTGATGCTGCTTATGATTGCTCCCTGTATTACCAATTGTCTAACTTGTTTTGTCTCTGCCCAAGTCAACAAGCTACAACATGCAGTGCCAGTTCAACAATATATAAAACTACAGCCAACCACAGAAAAAATCACTCACCCTTAGACCGACACTGCTATAAGGACTCTGAGTCTTGAGACTAGCAAAAGGGGAGGCCCAATGCCCCTCACCATCCCAGTTCAGCAGGAAGCAGCCAGAGAGACCTTGATGCCTTTATTACCAAAGAACTGGGCCTCCAATCTCTTGAGGTGGAACTGTTAGGTAGTTAGAATAGGAAAAAGAAGTCCAAAATGACCGTGGCTAAAAGACAAGGAAGGAAAAACCCCGCAAAAATAGAACAAAGGAAGGTACGAGGACCAGAGTGAGGATCTCAGGTGAAACAAACAGCACCCCTGGCTAGCCCAATTTACATAGGACAGGCCCAGGGGGAGGAGAAAAAACATTTGGGCCAGGGGCTTCTCTTCCCTTTGCGTCTTTTGTTTTGGCATGCTATCATGCCTCAAAAATGCATTTTCCTTTACTTTCTAAATAAAACTGAGCTGTAATACGGAGCTGTAGCACTGGTACATTTGAGGGCTATAACACTGGCCCATCGCTTCAAATTTTTGTTTCGATGAGACAGAAGTGAGGAAATTACAAACTCCTCTGACATTAGGATCCTGGGCTGATAGATCCTTGAGCAGGCTGAGGTGTGACAACTTCCTGAGGACCAGATCCCTAGGCAGGTCAAGGCAGGTTGACCTCCTGGGACTCCCAGGCTCAAGTTGGGCATTCCCAAGGTCTACAGCATGAACAGTGCTGCGTAAGATTAAGGGGTTGTAATCTTAATTCATTGCCAGTTTGTTCACTGCAGATGGGAATAGATATCATGATGTAAAGCAATCCAAGCCTGTGCCCTAAGACTGGGAACCTGGTGAAACAGCCATAAACTTTATCATCTTACTCCTCTGCTGCTGCTGCTAAGTCGTGTCAGTCGTGTCCGACTCTGTGCGACCCCTTAGATGGAAGCCCACCAGGCTCCCCTGTCCCTGGGATTCTCCAGGCAAGAACACTGGAGTGGGTTGCCATTTCCTTCTCCAATGCATGAAAGTGAAAAGTAAAAGTGAAGTCACTCAGTTGTGTCTGACTCTTAGCGACCTCATGGACTGCAGCCTACGAGGCTCCTCTGTTCACAGGATTTTCCAGGCAAGAGTGCCGGAGTGGGGTGCCATTGCCTTCTCTGCTTACTCCTCTAAGGGGAGGGAAGTCACTGATTTTCTTCCCTAGTCCTCCATAAGGACTTCTGGAGAAGGAAATGGCACTCCAGTACTCCTACTTGGAAATTTGCATGGATAGAAGAGCCTGGTAGGCTATAGTCCATGGGGTCACAAAGGAACAGACACAACTGTGCAACTGAACTTTCACTTTTTTAGTCCTCCATAAGAGCAGGTTAGAGTGTTTCCAATGGTAAACGTTTCATTCTTAGAGACCCACTTTATGTAATAACAGAAGTAATGACAAAGGAGTGGGTTATCTGGTCTTGTTAGGGACATTAATAGTATTTTAATAACAGGCTGGGTGGAGCAATGTTGCCTAGAAGGGGGCAGGGTCCTGGCTGCAGGAGCTAATAAGTGGTTAAGAACAAATTGATAAGAGGCAACAGATCAAATGTTCCATAAAAGTGGAGTGGAGATTTGATCTGGGGGTTTGTTTGTAACTTTAGGAGAAAGGTGATAAGGGTTTGGGCCCAAATGGCCTGCAGGGCTAACTCCCAAAGTGTCAAACATTATCCCTGGAAGCCCAATTGCCTTTGAAGGGATGCCAACAGATCTTCTAGCAGGCACTGTGTTCCTGTCTCCCACCTAGTGGGTTCATTGAGAGATGCTGGTGTTGCACATATTGCAGGAAACATGGAAGATGAAAGCCTGAATCTCTAGAAGGACTGGATATCACAGTATTTCCCTCCCAAGGGCCAGCTATTTTCTGGTTGTCCCTCCAGAAGGCTGTAGAGGCAACATTGTGGGCCCAGATGGAGCTCAGGAAAAGAGCATGAAACAGGAGGGAAGGGGGCAGGGGACAACTTTTGAAAGAATCACATAGCACAAGGGCAGGACATAAACCGATTAAAATCAAATGGGTCCAAGATGACAAGTCAAATTCAACTAAACCTTGACCCCTAGTCTGTAAGCTAAATGACACACCCAAAGGTGGCAGGACAGTTCCACGTCACCATCAAAAGACAGAGGAGTGGGCGGTTCCCCAATGGTTGGGATGATCCTCCCACTCATTAGCATATGAATTTATCCAGCTGCTAAACCTAGCCATACCACATTCCATGGCCCTAGCACTTGGCCTCTGTGATGGCCCACCCCCTGTGGAGTGCGTCTCTCTGAATCTGAACAAATCCACTTCTTACCCATCACTGTGTCTCTAACTGAATCTTTGTGATGAGATATCAGAGACTGAGTTTCATTAGGTTCTAAAGCCAGGCACCATGGGTTTTAGCTGGGCTCAAGTTCCATGAGAGAGGAGATGAAGAACAGGAAGAAAAAACAGTGGGAAAAATGTGCTGAGGAATCCCCTTCATAACCTGCAGGAAAATCTGCTAACTACCTGACCTATGCTCACAGTTTTCATTGGTCTGATACTTGGTACAAAGTAGATAAAGGACAGAAGAAACTCCACCAGCTTAGGTAACAGCTACTAGAGCACAGAGGATAGTGGAGCCTTTGAGACACACTGAGGAGTAGCCTCTCAGGAGTCCCTCAGTTGCACCCACTGCCACTAGCCTGTTCACGGGGTGTTCAAGGAAACAAGAAACAAGATATTGTAAAGGATTTAAGATTTGTTAGGCCTATGTCCTTCCAGCCATAGGAGAATTACCCTCCTACCTCAACATGAGATCTTTTGGAATCTGAGACTGAGCCTCGTGGGCTTTCTGCTGAGTTTGTTTTTCACTGTTCTTGGGTTTCAGCATGCTGGGCTTGTCACTTTATCTGTGGTGGATTATTTTCAGCTTCCACTGTGGGAGCTTTCCCCGAGTTGAGCTCCTGCTGTGCTTGGCCTCTTCCTTATGGGGGCCACACCTTTCTGGTGGTTTCAGCCAGATTAAGTCTGAGAAACGGCACCATAGATGTTGGGGTAGTGTGTAACTTCCTCAGTTCTGTCTCATTATAGCAAAAACTGGAAACGACGGACAAACGAGCCTTACAGCCCTGAGATGAACCAGTGTTGCAGCTCATGGACGGACCAATGTTAAAGCTCCATGTACAGCTCAGTTTTATTTAGAAAGTAAAGGGAAGGCAATGGCAACCCATTCCAGTACTCTTGCCTGGAAAATCTCATGGACAGAGGAGCCTGGTAGGGTCTCAAAGAGTCAGATATTACTGAGTGACTTCAGTTTCACTTTTCACTTTCATGCATTGGAGAAGGAAATGGCAACCCACTCCAGTGTTCTTCCCTGGAGAATCCCAGGGACAGCGGAGCCTGGTGGGCTGCCATCTATGGGGTGACACAGAGTCAGACATGAGTGAAGCAACTTAGAAGCAGCAGCAGCAAAGGGAAATACATCTTTGACACATAGGAGAATGCTGACCCAAAAGATGTGAAGAGAGGCCTCGGCCCAATTTTGGCTCCTCTTTTTATGTTTTTTTTTTTTTTTTCCTCCTCCCACTAGGCCTACCAAATGTAAATTGGGCTAGCCAGGGGTACTGTTTGTTTTACCTGAAGTCCTCACTCTGGTCTTCAGGCTTTCCTTTATTCTATTTTAGTGGGCTTTTCCCTTCTTTGTCTTTTAGCCATCATCATTTTGGACTCCTTTTCTCTATTTTAACTACCTAACACATTTTAGAGACTGATCATATATTTGAGAATGATGCATCAGTTCAGTTCAGTTCAGTCACTCAGTCATGTCTAACTCTTTGTGACCCCATGAATTGCAGCACACCAGGCCTCCCTGTCCATCACCAACTCCGTTACTTGACACAAACTCATGTCCATCAAGTCGGTGATGCCATCCAGCCATCTCATCCTCTGTTGTTTACTTCTCTTCCTGCCCCAATCCCTCCCAGCATCAGGGTGTTTTCCAGTGAGTCAACTCTTCACATCAGATGGCCAAAGTATTGGAGTTTCAGCTTTGGCATCAGTCCTTCCAATGAATATTCAGGACTGATCTCCTTTAGGATGGACTGGTTGGATCTCTGTGCAGCCCAAGGGACTCTCAAGAGTCTTCTTCAAAACCACAGTTCAAAAGCATCAATTCTTCCATGCTCAGCTTTCTTCACAGTCCAACTCTTACATCCATACATGACCACAGGAAAAGCCATAGCCTTGACTAGATGGACCTTAGTCTGCAAAGTAGTGTCTCTGTTTTTCAATATGCTATCTAGGTTGGTTATAACTTTTCTTCCAAGGAGTAAGCGTCTTCTAATTTCATGGCTGCAGTCACCATCTGCAGTGATTTCGGAGCCCCCCAAAATAAAGTCTGACACTGTTTCCACTGTTTCCTCATCTATTTCCCATGAACTGATGGGACTGGATGCCATGATCTTCGTTTTGTGAATGTTGAGCTTTAAGCCAACTTTTTCACTCTCCTCTTTCACTTTCATCAAGAGGCTTTTTAGTTCCTCTTCACTTTCTGCCATAAGAATGGTTTCATCTGCATATCTGAGGTTATTGATATTTCTCCCAGCAATCTTGATTCCAGCTTTTGCTTCTTCTAGCCCAGCATTTCTCATGATATACTCTGCATATAAGTTAAATAAGCAGGGTGACAATATACAGCCTTTGACGTACTCCTTTTCCTATTTGGAATCAGTCAGTTTTTCCATGTCCAGTTCTAACTGTTGCTTCCTGACCTGCATATAGGTTTCTCTAGAGGCAGGTCAAGTGGTCTGGTATTCCCATCTCTTTCAGAATTGTCCACAGTTTATTGTGATCCACACAGTCAAAGGCTTTGGCATAGTCAATAAAGCAGAAATAGTTGTTTTTCTGGAACTTTCTTCTTTTTCCATGATCCAGAGGATGTTGGCAATTTGATCTCTTAATTCCTCTGCCTTTTCTAAAACCAGCTTGGACATCTGAAAGTTCATGGTTCACATATTGTTGAAGCCTGGCTTGGAGAATTTTGAGCATTACTTTACTAGCATGTGAGATGAGTGCAATTGTGTGGTAGTGTGAGCGTTCTTTGGCATTGCCTTTCTTTGGGACTGGAATGAAAACTGACCTTTTCCAGTCCTGTGGCCGCTGCTGAGTTTTCCAAATTTGCTGGCATATTGAGTGTAGCACTTTCACAGCATCATCTTTCAGGATTTGAAATAGTTCAACTGGAATGCCATCACCTCCACTAGCTTTGTTCATAGTGATGCTTTCTAAGGCCCACTTGCCTTCACATTCCAGGATGTCTGGCTCTAGGTGAGTGATCACACCATCGTGATTATCTGTCTTGTGAAAATCTTTTTTGTACAGTTCTTCTATGTATTCTTGCCACCTCTTCTTATTATCTTCTGCTTCTCTTAGGTCCAGACCACTTCTGTCCTTTATAGAGCCCATCTTTGCATGAAATATTCCCTTGGTATCTCTAATTTTCCTGAAGAGATCTCTAATCTTTCCCATTCTGTTCTTTTCCTCTATTTCTTTGCAATGATTGCTGAGGAAGCTTTTCTTATCTCTCTTTGTTGTTCTTTGAAACTCTGCATTCAGATGATTATATCTTTCCTTTTATCCTTTGCTTTTCACTTCTCTTCTTTTCACAGCTATTTTTAAGGCCTCCTCAGAGAGCTATTTTGCTTTTTGCATTTCTTTTCCTTGGGGATGGTCTTGATCCCTGTCTCCTGTACAATGTCACAAACCTCCATCCATAGTTCATCAAGCACTCTGTCTATCAGATCTGGTCCCTTAAATCTATTTCTCACTTCCACTGTATAATCATAAGGGATTTGATTTAGGTCATATCTGAATGGTCTAGTGGTATTTCCTACTTTCTTCAATTTAAGTCTGAATTTGGCAATAAGGAGTTCATGATCTGAGCCACAGTCAGCTCATGGTCTTGTTTTTGTAACTGTTTAGAGCTTCTCCATCTTTGGCTGTAAATAATATAATCAACCTGATTTTGGCGTTGACCATCTGTTGATGTTCATGTGGAGAGTCTTCTCTTGTATTGTTGCAAGAGAGTGTTTGTTATGACCAGTGTGTTCTCCTGGCAAAAACTGTATTAGCCTTTGCTCTGCTTCATTCGGTACTCCAGGGCCAAATTTGCCTGTTACTCCAAGTGTTTCTTAACTTCCCACTTTTGCATTCCAGTCCTCTACAATGAAAAGGCCATCTTTTTTGGGTGTTAGTTCTAAAAGGTCTTGTAGGTCTTCATATAACCATTCAATTCAGCTTCTTCAGTGCTGCTGGTTGGAGCATAGGCTTGGATTACCGCGATATATAGTTTGCCTTGGAAATGAACAAGGATCATTCTGTCATTTTTGAGGTTGCTTGGAAGTACTGCATTTCAGACTCTTTTGTTGACCATGATGGCTACTCCATTTCTTCTCTGGCATTCCTGCCCACAGTAGTAGATATAATGGTCATCTGAGTGGAATTCACTCATTCCAGTCCATTTTAGTTTGCTGATTCCTAGAATGTCGACATTCACTCTTGCCATCTGATGCCCTCTTGCAACAGGTACCATCTTACTTGGATTTCTCTTACCTTGGATGTGGGGAATGTCTTCATGGCTGCTCCAGCAAAGCGCAGCTGCTGCTCCTAACCTTGGAGGTGGGGTTGCTCCTCTCTGCCACTGCCCTGACCTGGGGCATGCGGTAGCTCCTCTCAGCTGCTGCCCTGACCTCGGAGGTGGGGTAGCTCCTTTCAGCCACCACCCCTGACTTCCAGGGTGGGGTAGCCCCTCACCCTTGGTTTAGAGGCAGGGTGTATAATTACATATAATTTTTTTACATTAAAAACTTGGAGGTACGTTCCAGATAAACATTTTAATGCAGATTGTTTAACTTTTTAGGATGATATTAAAACTGATTGACTGGAGGTAAGCAGGAGATAACAATCTATGTTTTTACTTACAGTGTATATATATATATTTTTTTCTGTTATTAAAAACACTAGGAATGGCTTTAACAAACTATAGAGATCTATGCCTAGGTTTTGTACATTTGGGAGTGAGAGTTGAATTGAGACAAGTGAGACCCACATGTATCATAAATTGAGCTCTGCATCTCTGAAGCAAGGTTGAGAAACACTTGAGTAACAGTTTAGTAATTATTTTTGTAATGACACAGGGCCAGAAGAGCCCACTAGAGGCTATGTTTTCCAACCCCCTGACTCCAGCAAGAATTAACCTAAATAATTTCAAACCGATAGTCATTTCTACTCTGAAAATATATCCAGGAAATGAGAATCTTCCCTTTGGTTAACTAGTTCCACTATTTCACAGTTGTTATGCCAATATGTACTATTAAGAGACCTAAGTGCACACGTTATTGACACAATGGGCTATAATTGTACTTTTGAGACTGCTACACAATATCCAATCTATGATTATTTAGGGAGTTTGCATCCACCCGTTATTGATGCAACAGCCCTTAATAGCGTCTTTGTTGTCAGAGGGGTTGTGTTGCTTAATATCCCCAGCACTATTTGAAACAATTTCTTAGAATATCTCAAACAGTGGCAAGATTTCAGATATTTATATGCAAGTATTGTCATCTACCATTAAAACTGAGTATATACAGTATGTAGTTAGGTGAAAACGTCAATCTTGTGGAATATTTTTAAAGACCATTCCAACTGAACAGGAAGATCAATTTAACTAGAGCCTGAAATAAAGAAACACTGAGGCTACAATGTGAGAAACACTGGTTAGTTAGGATGTTTTTAAATGTTATATGTCAAGAACTTAAGAAAAAAAACAGAAAAGTACATTTACTTTTGTTTTATTCCCTAGTTCTTTTTATTGAAATAAAATTGACATACAACACTTCATAAGTTTAAGTTGTACATATAGTTCTTTAGGTAACAAACTTTAGCTAAGTAAAGCACAGTTTTGTCTGTTTTCCATTATATTTCACCAAGGCCAAAATATGATTGAAGATCAGAGGTGAAAATTCAGTAAAAAAAAAAAAAAAAACACACACACACACACACACACACAAAAAAAAAACCTTTGCTACCATTGATTGTTTTGCATGAAGAAAGTTAACAGGTTAATGAAACAAAAGGAGTTGGTAGTAGATATTTCAGAACTTAGCTTGCTAAGAAAATTCCCTTGAATATGACATTTAATTTATAGATTTTCTTTTAAATTTTGAATTCTTCTGTCCAAAAACGTTTTTCTGTCCAAACTTTTTTCCCCTGTCCAAAAAGCTTATTCTTTTGGACACAGGCTAGTGGTCACTGTTGCTTTTTGGTATGACATAAAAATATCTAGAAGACATGTAGTCGTAGGAAGGACAGACAGTCTTAACAGCAACAAAGTAGAAATAAAAAAAGCAAAGGAAATAAATGACTGGAAAAGAAAATAAGAGAAAGATACAGAGAGAGAGATAAAATAGCCTCATTTTGTAATTTGGTAAAGATGGTTAGGAAATAATCCTAAAATTAAAGTCTTATTTATAGTTACTTAAGTTCTTGGATACCTGAGACCTACTGCCAACACATGCAATTTTCTTTTTCCTGAGTGAATCACACGGTAAATACATTTTTTTCTAGCTAGTCAAAATTTTGCTCTAAGTTTTTGCTTAAACTTTCAAGTCTTTTTTTAGTTTTTAGAGGCCCAAGTTTAAATAGCTTATTCTTTTCTTCCTTTATAATCTCTTCTACAGTTCAGAATCACATAAAACCACAAAGTAAGATAATAAACAATAAGTGAAATAATTAATAAAATGATGAATTTCATTTTCATTTGAATTTCTCTCCACTTTTCACTGGGGAATAAAGAAACTGAAGTTCCAGAGGCTGAAATGTTCCAGTTGCAGTTATTTTGAACATGTCATGGTACTCAAAGCTTTTGTAAAACGTGAGTCTTTGCAAATATAATTCAAAACCTCCCTTTAATCCCTTTAAAAATATTTTTAAAGTATTTATAAAATGAGTTGCAAGCTCCTACGTTCATGAAGATGGAGTAGATGTACTTTTCCATATACCTCCTGGTAAGTACAACCAAAACACTGGCATGTTTTAAAAGAAGAATAAAAAGACTCTGAAAGATGTTGAGAAGAAAGATTAACTAGTAAACCTGGGATGCAAGGAAAGAAATGGTGTTGCCTTCCCTGGGTTTTATTTTTGCCTCATATATTTCAGACACGAAGATAAAGGGGCCAGCAATTCAGAAATCAGAACAGATGCAGAAAACAAGAACAGAATTCTGCTAATTCTAGCCTAAGCATCAGGAAAAGGTGGCCTTTCAAGATAGAAAGCTTTAGACAATAACTTCTCTACTCCATTTAAATATCACAGGAAAAACACTCTGCTCCTTCTTCCAACCATGCCAGCAAAGGCCAGATAAGGAACATGGACTTCCACCTTCTTGACCTATAAGCAAGGTACTCTAGGCCCCCCTTGTCAAAGAAGGGAAAGTAGGGAGCAAGGGCACCATCAGCATCAAGAGGATAAGTCCCTGATCCATCTCTCTCCCCCATGCTCCCATGGTGTGAGTGGAGACTTTGTTGAGGCTGGACTTCTACCCCTACTTGGCAGTGACGAGTTGGCATCTTTGCTCCCACTGGTGTGAAGTCAAAGGAGGCCTACTGGAGAGTCAGAAGTTTTACCACTTGCACCCTGTGACCCTCACACAGTATCAGTGGAGGCAATGTGGATGGGATGGGGGATAGTTACTAAGTCACTTCTTCTCTTCATGTCCAACCCAGGAAGGTATCACTGGAGGAGTAATTAAAGCTAAAACTCCCTCCCATGCCTGATAGTTATGAGGAGAACCCACACCTTGGTGTCAATGGACTTCTAGTATTACCAAGAAGTAATGAAGTAGAACCCTTCCTCTTTCTCCTACCTAAGCAGTCTTAAAGAAAGCCAGTTTGAGCAGAAAGTTTATATCAGACACAAAGTTTAATGATATGATAGCCCAAATATCCAGGTTTCAGCTGATGACCTCTTGTTATACTGAGAACTAGGTAGATCTCAAACTGAGTGAAAAAGGAAAATCAATAGATGTCAACACTGAGATGACAGATATTAGATCATCTGACAAAAATCTTAAAAAGCCTGAATGAACAATTACAAGCACACTTACAGAAAATGAAAAATAGCAGGAAGATTCAACAAAGAAATGGAAGTCTCATCAAAGAATTGGGAGATATGAAGAAGTACTAGTGGGAATTTTAGGACTGAGAAGCACAAAACTGAAATAAAAAGCTCAAAGATGGGCTCAGCAGCATACTGAAGGAAGAACTGAAAGTGATCCTCTGGACTAGTAGTTGGAAGAAAGTGAAGTCTCTCAATTGTTTCCAGCTCCTGCTAGGCTCCTCTGTTCATGGGACTTTCCAGGCAAAAAGACTGGAGTGCGTTGCCATTTCCTTCTCCAGGGGATCTTCCTGATCCAGGAATTGAACTCGGCTCTCCCACATGCAGGCCAACCCTTTACCATCTGAGCCACCAAGGAATCCCTAGTCCAGGAAACGATCCTCTGGACTAGTATTTAGAGAAATTAAAATTATGCAATTTGTACAATATAGAGAATATAGACTGAAAATGGCTGGAGATTTAGAAATCTGTGGGACTATAGCTAAAGATCAAATGTTCATGTCATCAGAGTTTTGGAAAGAAAGAACATGCTCTTTGTGAATTTGTGCGATCTGTAATTGCAGATCATAAAACCACCTTTGGAGGAATTGCTTTGTAAGAATTCTGTGCATCCAATTTGAAAGTATGTCCCCATAGAAAAATTTCTCATTTTATTCTAATGGTACCCCAGAAGAATCACAGGATTTTCTTTTAAGTCCTCTT
>SJYF01000021.1:2655437-2666302 GCA_006410515.1 Procapra przewalskii | reverse complement strand
CTGTGGTTTATACACCATTTTAAATAGTTTCTTTACAGAATGTATGCAGAATGAATATTTCTTTACAGCAGTGTTTTTTTTTTTTTTAAATGGCAATTCTGAAGATGGATGAGAGGAGGTAGTGGAGTCTAAACTTTACTATGACAATACAAAATTATTTACAGTAGAAGCCCAATTAAAAACTGATTATCATAAGGACAAGAAGTTTCAAGAAAATCTCTTTTTCTTTTTACATCCCAGAGGATCTATTGATTACCATGAAATTATCAATTATCAAAAAAATTATGAAACTTAGCTCTAAAACTTGTTACTATCTAGTCTTGGAGGTTCCAGTCTTGCAGATACTGTTGAGTTATAACCAATCATTTTATGTAAAATTTTAATCTCTCCATATAACTGAGACTTTGACTTATTTTTTTGTCACCTCATGCTCTTTATTTTGGGCTTCCCTGGTGGCTCAGATGATAAATAATCTACCTGAAACATGGGAGACCTGGGATCAATCCCTGGGTTGGGAAGATCCCCTGGAGAAGGGAACAGCTACCCACTCTAGTATTCTGGCCTGGAGAATTCACAGTTGTTAAAATTTGGAGACAACTAAGATGCCCCTTCAGTAGGTAAAGGAATAAACTGTGGTACATCCAAAAAGTGGAATATTATTCAGTGTAAAAGCAAATTAATTATCAAGTCCAAGACAAGTAAAAGAAAGCTTAAATGCATGTTACTAAGTGAAAGAAGCCAATCTGAACAGGCCATATATTGTATACTTCTGACTCTAGGACATTCTGGAAAAGGCAGACTATGGAGATGGTAAAAAGAACTGGCTTCTGTGGATTAGGAGGGAGATGGGGTGAATATGCAGAGCACAGAGGAGTCTTAGGGCTGTGAAACTATTTTGCTTACTACTTTCCATGTCATTATACAATTGTCGATGGGGAAACAATGGAAACAGTGTCAGATTTCATTTTTCTGGGCTCCAAAATCACTGCAGATGGTGGCCACAGCCATGAAATTAAAAGACACCTACTCCTTGGAAGAAAAGTTATGACCAACCTAGAGAGCATATTGAAAAGCAGAGACATTATTTTGCCAACAAAAGTCCATCTAGTCAAGGCTCTGGTTTTTCCAGTGGTCATGTATGGACAGAGTTGGACTGTGAAGAAAGCTGAGTACCAAAGAATTGATGGTTTTGAACTATGGTGTTGGAGAAGAGTCTTGAGAGTCCTTTGGAATGCAAAGAGATCCAACCAGTCCATCTTGAAGGAGACCAGTCCTGGGTGTTCTTTGGAAGGACTGATGTTAAAGCTGAAACTCCAGTACTTTGGCTACCTCATGCGAAGAGTTGACTCATTGGAAGAGACTCTGATGCTGGGAGGGATTGGGGGCAGGAGGAGAAGGGGTCGACCGAGGATGAGATGGCTGGATGGCATCACTGACTCGATGGACGTGAGTCTGATTGAACTCCAGGAGTTGGTGATAGACAGGGAGACCTGGCGTGCTGCGATTCATGGGTTCGCAAAGAGTCGGACATGACTGAGCGACTGAACTGAACTGAACTGAAACTCATAAAGTGCACAACATCAAGAGTGGTAGACTATGAACTCTAGGTGATGATAATGTATCAACATTGGTTCATAAACTATAGAAAATATACCACTGTTGGGGGGGTATTGATAATAAGGCATAGGTATGAGCAGTACTGAGAAACTCTGAATATTAAATAGTACAGCACATTTTAAAAGGTTTTATGAATTGGAAAAAAATAGTATTTTAAAAGAATCATGAAAAATTTTAACAAAAATTTAGTTCTTGGGGCAACATTGGCTAAAACATTGTGTCAAGAGAGAGAAAGCAGAGACTGTTATTAGACTCTGTACATCAGACATGTTCATAACTACATAGGTTTGTCATAAAAATTTTAGCTTGCCAATTCCTGAAGAAACTAGTACATGTCATAAAATTCATGACTATTTTTGAATAATACAGCTTTTACTATTTGTATATGGTCAGTTAAATATTTCATAACATGCATTATATCTTAAAATGTGTCATTTTGTGTTTATCAGGATGCTCTTTTTTCCAAAGAATGATTATCTTAGGAAATTTAACACAATTAGAAACCAATTTGAAAAGCCATGGAGGGGATAAAGGCTTGTAGAAACAAGTTTGTCTTTGGGCTTCCCTCATAGTTGTTGGCAGAGACGGCAATGGTACCCCACTCCAGTACTCTTGCCTGGAAAATCCCATGGACGGAGGAGCCCGGTAGGCTGCAGTCCATGGGGTTGCTAAGAGTCTGACACGACTGAGTGACCTCACTTTCATTTATCACTTTCATGCATTGGAGAAGGAAATGGCAACCCACTCCAGTGTTCTTGCCTGGAGAAACCCAGGGATGGCAGAGCCTGGTGGGCTGCCATCTATGGGGTCACACAGAGTCGGACACAACTGAAGTGACTTAGCAGCAGCAGCATAGTTGTTGGGAAAAAATCCACCTGCAATGCAGGAGACCCCTGTTGATCCCTCTGTTGGGAAGATCCCCTGTAGAAGGGATAGGCTATCCACTCCAGTTTTTTTGGGCTTTCCTTGTGGTTCAGCTGGTAAAGAGTCCTCCTGCAGAGTGGGAGACCTGGGTTCGATCCTTGGTTTGGGAAGACACTCTGAAGAAGGGAAAGGCTACCCACTCCAGTATTCTGGTTTGGAGAATTTCATGACTGTGTAGTCCGTGGGGTCACAAAGAGTTAGACATGACTGAATGACTTTCACTTTCACTTGCTTAATGAAAATTCTCCTGAGGCTCTCTGAGGTTTCTGGGTCCTGTGTTCCTGACTATATACTCTGAAACCTGCTTTGCTTCAACTCTCCAAATTGTACTTTCCTTCTGATTGTCCTATTGGGTCCACTTTCTGCTTCAGGAGGAGATTCTCTACTAGGCACTAATCTTTCTTTTAACATCCTTTTAGTTCAAGAAACTATCTCTGTGGGAAATAACATATACTCAAAGGAGATGGTTCTTGGATTAGTAACTTGCAGATGGAGCATGAGAAAGAAAGTAGGAGAAAGTAATAAAATTAAAAGAATTTTTAAGTGCATGATTGGAATCGGTACTACATTCACTGGCTGCTTCTCTTTTTATTGATGTTATTTATCAAAAGCTGTTCAGAAACATAGGACTTAGAGTTTTACTTTAATACATCTTAAAACTTGAATATTGTGATTTTCAACATATTGTTCAGATTAACAGAACAAATGCTCAATAGACCTCATCTGACACTGAGTCATCACTTCAGTTCCTTTCATGAGCTACTTAATATTTCTAGGCTGTGTCCTTCTCTAGCTTACATGGTTCTCATTAAAATATTCAGCATCCTGTATCAACATACAGAGAGAATTTTTATAGTGGAGCCTAAGCTAGAAGTTGAATTTTACTTTTTGCATGAAGACTACCTTAAGAAATGAACAATGACAAACTCTGGTCAGTTCTTAAAATGCACTTGCTACTTTGAGTTGCAAGTGGAGTGAAGACTGTTTTGGTTGAGTCTTTCAACTATACCCTGAATTTCCTGAATTCAAGTGGGAGAAAACCTATTCCAGTTCCTAGAGTAAACCCAAATGACCTAAGCCAATTAGTGCATTCCATAATGTACTACATCAGATGTAGAACTAAGGCGATTTAATTCCTAACTTTTGAAAGAGCTATTGTTGAGGTAGAAGCTTTGATATTTTCTATAGGATTAACGTATAGAAGCAGGTGGCCATGGAAGAATTTCTCATTTATATGATGTAATATTTTTATTGTTTAAAATTATATATATGTATATGTATATGTATATGCTGCTGCTGCTGATAAGTTGCTTCAGTCGTGTCCGACTCTGCGTGACCCCATAGACGGCAACCCACCAGGCTCCCCCATCCCTGGGATTCTCCAGGCAGGAACACTGGAGTGGGTTGCCGTTTCCTTCTCCAATGCATGCAAGTGAAAAGTGAAAGTGAAGTCGCTCAGCCGTGTCCGACTCTTGGCGACCCCATGGACTGCAGCCCACCAGGCTCTTCCTGCCATGGGATTCTCCAGGCGAGAGTACTGGAGTGGGGTGCCAGATATATGTATATATACATAAATATTTCAAAGCACTCTCACTGATAGAGAAGGGTATAGTATAAACTTATATTTGGCTTCTTTTAAAGTCAAAAGATCCCTCCAAATCTTGGTAGAACAGTAACTTACACTCTGTTACTAAAGTGAAAGCAAAAGTGTTACTCTCTCAGTCATGTCTGTCTCTTTGCAACCTTATGGACTGTAATCCACCAGGCTCCTCTGTCTATGGACTTCTCCAGGCAAGAATACTGGAGTGGGTATCCATTCCCTTCTTTAGGGGATCTTCCCAAAACAGGGACCAAACCCAGATTTCCTGCATTGCTGGCAGATTCTTTACCATTAGAGCCATAGAGAAGCCCTCTGTCACTAAACATTTGATTAATTCTAAAGTATCAAATAAGTGCCATTCTTATTTACATTTGTTTATTTTCTTCTTGCTAAAAAAGAAAAAAGTGTAAAGCTAATACATTTAAATGTTCATCTTTTCTTTTAAGAAGATGACCACTGATGAAATGACATTCCTCAAGGAAGAAACATTCAGATTCTTTTGGAATTCTATATTCAGAGATATAGAATCTGAATGTTTTTATTTTCGATTGAAGTGTAGTTGATTTGCAATGTTGTGTTAATTTCATGAGTAAAGGAAAAAGATTCAGTTATGTATACACATATCCATTCTTTTCAGATTTTTTTTCTGTATAGATTAACATAGATTATTTAGTAGATTTCACTGTGCTATAGATTAGGTCTTTGTTGATTGTTTTATATGCTTATGTCACACTTTTAATTTAAACTCACACACCTTTTCCATTTGGTAACCTTAAGCTTGTTTTCAAAGTTAGTGAGTGTGTTTTGTAAATAAGTCCATTTGTCTCATATTTTATATTCTACATATACATGACATATATTTATCTTTGACATTTCACTTCATATGTTGGTCTCTAGGTTTGTCAATGTTGCTGCATGCAGATGGCATTATTTCACTCTTTTATATGGCTGATTAGTATTGTATCATATATATGTACAGCATCTTCTTTATCCATTCCTCTCTCCATGAGAATTTATATTGCTTCCATGTCTTGGCTATTATAGATAGTACTTCAATGATCATTGGCATGTATGTGCATTTTTGAATTATGGTTTTCCCTGGATATATGCCCAGGAGGAGGATTGCTGGATCATATAATAGTTTTATTTTGAGACTTTCAAAGAAGCTCATGTTATTGCCCATAGTGATTTTAACAGTTTACATTCTCAAAAGCAGAGTAGGAGGGTTCTCTTTTCTCTACAACCTTTCGAACATTTATTGTTTGTAGAGTTTTTGATGATTATCATTCTGACCAGGTTATATTTCTTTTCAATATTGCTGCTTTATCAATATACTCTCACCACTATATGATACATTTCTACTAAATTGCATAATCCTTTTCAAACAAGTATAGCCTTCTGGTCAGAAAATTTGACATTTTTGCTTGAAGTGGACATAAAATTGTTATTTGCCTGACATGTAAGTTCTATATTATAAACTTTAACAATCAATTCTGAAAATTTTATAGTAATTTGTAGTATCTGGATTAAAATTTATCTCATTTATTAGTGCTGTATTAATCTTTCCATAGAAGAAATAGAGTAGCCCTCATAATAGAAAACAGAGTCCAAAATACAGTACTTGGGTGCAACCTCAAAAATTAAATTTAACCACAAAATTGGCAGAATGATCTCAGTTCATTTCCAGGACAAGCCATCCAGCATCACCGTAATCCAAGTGTATGCCCCAACCACCAAAGCCAAAGAAGCTGCAGTTGCTCAATTATATGAAGACCTTGAAGACCTCCTAGAACTAACACTTGAAAAAAGATGTTCTATTCATCATCAGGAATTGGAATGTCAAAGTAGGAAGTCAAAATATACCTGGAGTAACAGGCAAGTTTGACCTTGGAGAACAAATGAAGCAGGGCAAAGGCTAACTGAATTCTGCCAAAAGAATTCACTAGTGTTCTTACCCGGAGAATCCCAGGGATGGGGGCACCTGGTGGGCTGCCATCTATGGGATCACACAGAGTTGGACATGACTGAAGTGATTTAGCAGCAGCAGCAGCAGCAGCAGTTATAGCAAATACCCTTTTCAACAACACAAGAGACGACTTTACACATAGACATCACCACGTGGTCAACATTGAAATCAAATTGATTACATTCTTTTAGCCACAGATGGGAAAGCTGTATATAGTCAGCAAAAACAAGACCTGGAGCTGACTTTGGCTTAGATCATCAGTTTCTCATAGCAAAGCTCAGGATTAAGCTAAAGAAAACTTGGAAAAGCAGTAGGCCAGTCAGGTATGACTTAAATCAAATCCTATATGAATTCTTAGTAGAAGTAATGAATATATTCAAGGGACTAGATACAGCTAAATGTGCATAGAGGTCTGTAATATTGTAGAGGAAGTGGCAAATAAAACCATCTCAAAGAAAAAGAAAAGCAAGAAGGTGAAGTAGTTTTCTGAGGAGGCGTTATAAATAGCAAAAGAATGAAGAGAAGCAAAAAGCAGAGAGAGGGAAAGATATATCCAATTATACACAGAGTTCCAAAGAATAGATATGAGAAACAAGAAGGCCTTCTTCAATGAAAAGTGCTTAATAATAGAAGAAAACAACAAAACAAGAAAGACTAGAGATCTCTTCAGGAGAATCAGAAAGCTCAAGGGAGCATTCCACCCAAAGATGGGCACAACAAAGGATAAAAATGGTAAAGACCTTGTAGACAATGAAGAGATCAAGAAGAGATGAAAGACTACATGGCAGAACTGTATAAAAAAGATTTTAATGAACCTGATTATTATGATCGTGTGGTTAGTCACCCAGAACCAGACATTCTGGAATGTGCAGTCAAGTGGGCCTTAAAAAGCACAGCTGTTAGTAAAGCTAATGGATGCAATGAAATTACAGCAGAACTATTCAAATCCCTAAAGGATGATGCCACCATGGTGCTGCATTCATTATGTCAGCAGATCTGGAAACGTCATCAATGGCCACAAAACTGGAAAAAGTCTCATCCTAATCCTCAAGAAGGGTAGTACCAAAGAATATGCGAACCATCAGACACTTGCTCTCATCTCCCGTGCTAGTAAGGTCATGTTTAAAATCTTACGTGCTAGGCTTCAGCCTTACGTGAACAAAGAAATTCCAGATGTGCAATCTGGGTTTAGAAAAGTAAGAGGAACTAGAGGTCAAATTGCCAACATTTGCCGGATTATAAAGTAAGGAGATTTCACAAAAATATTTATCTCTGGTTCAACAGCTATGCTAAAACCTTTGACTATGTAGATCATGACTAACTTGGAAAGCTCTTAGAGAGATGGGAAATGATACCTTCTTACTTGTCTCCTGAGAAACCTGTATGTGGGTAAGAAGCAACAGTTAGAACCCTGTATGGAACAACTGACTGGTTCAAGATAGAGAAAGGAGTATGACAGGGCTGTCTGCTGTCACCCTGTTTGTTTAAACTATATGCTGAACACATCATGAGACATACTGGGCTGGATGAACTACAAGCTGAAATGGGAGAGCATCAACAATCTCAGATATGTGGATTATACCACTCTAAAGAAAGAAAGTAAAGAGGAACTAAATAGCCTCTTGATGAGGGCGAAGGAGGAGAGTAGAAGAGACAGCTTAAGACTAAATATTAAAAAATAAAAATAAGATCATGGCATCTGGCCCCATTCTTGCATGACAAACAGAAAGGGAAAAGATAGAAGTAGTTGCATCCTCTTCCTAGACTCCAAAATCACAGCAGATGGTGACTGTAGACAAGAAATCTGAAGATGACTGCTTCTTGTAAGGCAAGTGATGACAAACCTAGACACTACATTGTAAAACAGAGACATTACTCTGCTGACAAAGGTCTCTAGGGTCAAGGTTATGGTTTTCCCAGTGGTCACGTACATTTGTGAGAGCTGGGCTCTAAAGAAGGCAGAGCATCAAAAAACTGATGCCTTCAAACTGTGTTGCTGGAGAAGACTCCTTAAAGTCCCCTGGGCAACAAGGATATCAAACCAGTCAGTCTTAAAGGAGATCAACACAGAATAGTCACTGGAAGGACTGATGATAAAGCTGAAGCTCCAGTATTTTAATCATCTAATATGAACAGGCAACTTATTGGAAAAGTCCCTGATGCTGGGAAAGATTGAGGACAGAAGCAGAAGAGAGGCTCAGAGGATGAAATGGCTGAATGGCATTCTGATGCAATGAGCATGAAATTGGGCAAACTCTGGGAGATAGTGAGGGACAGGGAGGCCTGGCATGCTGCAGTCCAGGGGGCTGCAAGGAGTCAGACATGACTGGATAACTGAACAGCACAACAAGCCATTTCTAATGCTTTAGGAATTTTTTTTTTTCACAAGAGTAAGTATTAGGGCAAAACAAAACATTATTTGAGAATATAATTGTATATTCAAAGTAGATATCATAATCAAGTAAAAGTACAGTATGTTGGGTGTCTGGAAACCTATATGTGGGGACAGAAAGTTGGATGCCAAGTCCATTGCATGTCAATTTAAAAGTGGTCAAGTGACTGCGTTCTTACATGTTTTAAGGGAAAATATTTTTCTAAGGAAAATTTCTATTGTGTTGACATTATTTTGACTCGAGGTGTATCCCAAAAGACAAATTTTTTATTTCATATTCTGGGGTATAAAGGCATCAAGTTGAAATGCTGGGTTGGGAGTGATTGTTGAGTAGTTGGCTCAAGCAACTGGAAGCAGTGCAAGAATTGAGAGGTAACATGAAACTCTTTCTGGAGAGCTCTGAGCAGGTCCTGTGGAACCCCATCACAGCTGTCAATGTGATAGGATACTCAGGAGTTTTAGTCTGCAACAAGTGAAGTAGCCTTATTATGCAAACAGTGTTCTAGAGGTTTTTCCCATCTTTAAAAAAGAACAAAATTCTGGTCTTATATAATTCTGGGGACCTAGGACAGTGTATGTGAATTTGTGTGTGTGTGTGTGTGTGTGTGTGTGTGTGTGTATGCATGAGTGTGCCTCTGTGCATTTCTGTATTTTCTAATCCCATATATAATGAAGCATGCTATTTTATTCCACTTATATAAAATTCACATTTGTATTTAATTATATAAAGTAAAATATACTTGAAATACCCTATGAATATAATAAATTTGTCTCTAAATTTTTCTGTCCTATGAGTACAAGAGTACACTTTTGCTTGGATACTTAAATGATAACTTATTTTGGTACTTATATAGTTTTGAATATTATAATATAATAAATGACATCTTAATAATACCTATGATAGCTTAACACACACACACACATTTCTGCACATTCTTACTTAGGTTTCTAAGATAAGTTCCTAGAAGCGATTTCTCTATTAAAGATATGATGAATTTTATGGTTTTCACTATCAATGGTCAAATAACCTCTAAAGAGTTTGAACTAATTTATGTTTATGGCAGTTGCATAGTAGGGTGTCTGTTTATTGTGCTTGTTTGTAGTTTTAACTACAGACATTTTCCAACTTCAGGTATAAAAGTGTATCCTTTTTTATCTGTCCCTACTTGGTTAGCAGTTGGGTTGAACATTTTTATTTCTTAAAGTGATTTTATTGTTCCCAGACTTTCCCACAAGCCAGAGTAAATATTCCTTTCCTCAATACCATTGCCCATAGAAAGGCCCAAAACATATGGCATCTATTTTTGTAGCTTAGGAATGTCATGGGGGTATTTCAAAAGAGGAGTATATAATTGGACACGAAATGTTTTCTAAGTAAAGAGTAGACCTCCTTGATGGATTACCCATGGATACATCGCAAGGTAACATTGAAGGAAGGCATTAGATAACAAGGATCTTGACTTTACCACCAAAGCCTCCTCAGTTCTTCTTTCCTAACAATCATGATGTGTGAGCTTGAGCATAGTCTCATGTTATCTGTTACCTAGTAGTCTTTTGAACTGATCCACTTCTGTCCATGTAGCCCCTCAGGTCATCATTCTCTGTATCCCCTCATCAGATTTTCTTTAATGTTATGCTTACATCCTCTCCCTATAGCACAGATGATCCTTCTCTAATAGATTTAGATAATTTTTTATCATTCTCTTTGCAGTTTAATATAACAGTAACTCTCTTACTCTCGGATCCAATTTAGTTGTAAAACAAAAGAGACTAATTATATTTTTGCTCTTTCTGTTTCCACTATAGGAATCCATGAAATAATCTGCCTCTGATTAAGTAGAAAAAAAGGCATAATGAGGAAATGAATAAAAGATAATTGCAAAATATGTATTTTCTATTTATCTCAGTACACTTTTTTTTTTTACTTCATACATCCTCTTTTGAGAAGTCTCCCTTCATCTTTGTCTTTATTTTTTTTAAATATTAGAGAAAACTGAAATAACTTAAAAGAGTCATTAGTAGGATTTTTACTTGGAGCCTTCATTTTTCCTTTTTGTTGCTGGTTATCTGCTCTTCAAAAAAGAAAATTTCACAATAAGTTCAAAATCTGTTACTTAGAAATTTCCCTCATTACTTCTGTTATCAGTTAAGGCTGGATCATAAACAGAATCCCTTAAGAGTTCTGACAATATTGTCATTTATTCAGAGATGTTTCAAACACAAATGTAAAAAAAAAAAAAAGTAATGGTAAATGTAATTGTTTGGGTCAGTACAGTATAAAATTTATCTTTTGAAATGATTCCAAATTTTAAATTATATTTTACTCTATAAATTTACAATTTTTATAGAAATAGTGAATCCTTTGG
>SJYF01000021.1:2586411-2609649 GCA_006410515.1 Procapra przewalskii | reverse complement strand
TGTGGATCACATTTTCATGTTTATTTCATGTCATAAATTTCTAGTAAAAGTTAGATATTGTAGCAAATATCTACTAATTTTTTTTTCTCTTAGTGGTTATAATTAATGCTTTTGAGTGTTTATCTGTTTGTTCAGTAACCTGTCTGGCATAAATCTGTGATATCTATTCTTCTGGCAGTGTGTAACTTCTAATGTCTCCATTCAGTCTCTTTTAAACACTAGAAAGTTTTTACTTCTGGATTTCTAGATATTACCTTGTGTCAGTATGGCTTAATGGTAAGCAAATAATTGGCCAGAGGTTGGAGGCAAGCACCATGTCCCAGTAAAATCTCCACCTTTCAAAAATAGATATGTGTGGGTTTGAGAACACATTCAAAATGATTATATTTAAAACGCTTCCTCAACTCTTACTTTCAACAAGATTCTCCCAGGTCTGCTTTGCATGTGCACAAGTTCTCATATTTAGGCAGATATATGTATAAAGGGCCCTCTTCAATCTTTACTGAGCTTGTGTACCTTCTTGAGCATGTATATATTCTTCCAGACTGACAAACATATGTGAGAACTTATTATCTCCTCTTAAAACTCTTCAGTACTCCAACGGTCTTCTGCTTGCCATAACCATGGTCATAACTTTAAGCTAGCAACACTGTCAACCTATACTTCTGACATTTAGATCACTCTCACACATGACAACATCCATGATAGAAGTCTTTTCTCTCCCCACTCTAAACCAACTCAGCTACCTCCAGAAACAAATACGCTGGAAGTTTATTATTGTTCTTTTTGTAGGAAGAGGATTTGTGGTTTCAATTTGTATGTATTTATCTATTATATATAATATATACTGTATATATAAATATATGTATACATATAACATACATATATATATATGCATCAGTTCAGTTCAGTCACTCAGTTGTGTTCGACTCTTTGCAACCCCATGAATCGTAGCACGCCAGGCCTCACTGTCCATCACCAACTCCCGGAGTTCACTCAGACTCACATCCATCAAGTCCATGATGCCATCCAGCCATCTCATCCTCAGTCGTCCCCTTCTCCTCCTGCCCCCAATCCCTCCCAGCATCAGAGTCTTTTCCAATGAGTCAACTCTTCTCATGAGGTGGGCAAAATACTGCAGTTTCAACTTTAGTATCATTCCTTCTAAAGAAATCCTAGGGTTGATCTCCTTCAGAATGGACTGGTTGGATCTTCTTGCAGTCCAAGGGACTCTCAAGAGTCTTCTCCAACACCACAGTTCAATCAATTCTTTGGCACTCAGCCATCTTTACAGTCCAGCTCTCACATCCATACATGACTACTGGAAAAACCATAGCCTTGACTAGATGGACTTTAGTCAGCAAAGTAATATTTCTGCTTTTGAATATGCAATCTAGGTTGGTCATAACTTTTCTTCCAAGGAGTAAGCGTCTTTTAATTTCATGGCTGCAGTCACCATCTG
Organism: Procapra przewalskii; assembly: GCA_006410515.1. NCBI lineage: Eukaryota > Metazoa > Chordata > Mammalia > Artiodactyla > Bovidae > Procapra > Procapra przewalskii. Next base: position 2,608,187 of record SJYF01000021.1, on the reverse strand, counting down.
CAGTGATTGTGGAACCCCCCAAAGTAAAGTCTGACACTGTTTCCACTGTTTCCTCATCTATTTCCCATGAAGTGATGGGACCGGATGCTATGATCTTTGTTTTCTGAATGTTGAGCTTTAAGCCAACATTTTCGCTCTCCTCTTTCACTTTCATCAAGAGGCTTTCTAGTTCCTCTTCACTTTCTGCCATAATGGTGATGTCATCTGCATATCTGAGGTTATTGATTTTTCTCCCTGCAATCTTGATTCCAGCTTGTGTTTCTTCCAGCCCAGCGTTTCTCATGATGTATTCTGCATATAAGTTAAATCAGCAGGATGACAATATACAGCCTTGATGTACTCCTTTTCCTATTTGGAACCAGTTTGCTGTTCCATGTCCAGTTCTAACTGTTGCTTCCTGACCTGCATACAGATTTCCTAAGAGGCAGGTCAGGTAGTCTGGTATTCCCATATCTTTTAGAATTTTCCACAGCTTATTGTGATCCACATAGTCAAAGGCTTTGGCATAGTCAATAGAGCAGAAATAGATGTTTTTTCTGGACCTCTCTTGCTTTTTCTATGATCCAGCAGATGTTGTCATTTTGATCTCTGGTTTTGCCTTTTCTAAAACCACCTTAAACATCAGAAGTTCACGGTTCACATATTGCTGAAGCCTGGTTTGGAGAATTTTGAGCATTACTTTACTAGCATGTGAGATGAGTGCAACTGTGCGGTAGTTTGAGCATTCTTTGGCATTGCCTTTCTTTGGGATTGGAATGAAAACTGACCTTTTCCAGTCCTGTGGCCACTCCTGAGTTTTCCCAATGTGATGGCATATTGAGTGCAGCACTTTCACAGCATCATTTTTCAGGATTTGAAATAGCTCACCTGGAATTTCATCACCTCCACTAGCTTTGTTCGTAGTGATGCTTTCTAAGGCCCACTTGGCTTCACATTCCAGGATGTCTGGCTCTAGATGAGTGATCACACCATCGTGATTATCCAGGTCATGAAGATCTTTTTTGTGCAGTTCTTCTGTGTGTTCTTTCCATGTCTTCTTAATATCTTCTGCTTCTGTTAGGTCCAGACCATTTCTGTCCTTTATCGAGCCCATTTTTGCATAAAACGTTCCCTTGGTAACTCTGATTTTCTTGACGAGATCTCTAGTCTTTCCCATTCTGTTCTTTTCCTCTATTTCTTTGCATTGATCACTGAAGAAGGCTTTCTTATCTCTTCTTACTATTCTTTGGAACTCTTCATTCAGATGCTTATATCTTTCCTTTTCTCCTTTGCTTTTCACTTCTCTTTTTTCACAGCTATTTGTAAGGCTTCCCCAGACAGCCATTTTGCTTTTTTACATTTCTTTTCCATGGGGATGATCTTGATCCCTGTCTACTGTACAATGTCATGAACCTCATTTCATAGTTCCTCAGGCACTCTATCTATTAGATCTAGGCCCTTAAATCTATTTCTCACTTCCACTGTATAATCATAAGGGATTTGATTGAGGTCATACCTGAATGGTGTAGCGGTTTTCCCTACTCTCTTCAATTTGAGTCTGATTTTGGTAATAAAGAGTTCATGATCTGAGCCACAGTCAGCTCCTGGTCTGGTTTTTGTTGACTGTATAGAGCTTCTCCATCTTTGGCTGCAAAGAATATAATCAGTCTGAGTTCGGTGTTGACCATCTGAAGATGTCCATGTGCAGAGTTTTCTCTTGTGTTGTTGGAAGAGGGTGTTTACTATGGCCAGTGCATTTTCTTTCTTTATATTTACTATAGATATATGCATATCTGTAGTAAATATAAACAGCAAACAGGTTATAAACAAGACAAAATTTTAACAAAGGTTAAATGTGAATGATGGATATACTGGTGATTATAATATCGTATTTTTCAACCTTATTTTTTCATGTAAACTTAGAAAAAGTTTAACCTTATTCTTCTTTGAATGAGGAATAGAGAATAATTGGCTATTAGATGAATAATATCAGGAAGTTTCTGTTTTGGTAGGTAACTCTGGTAATGACATTTTATTATATTTACAAATTACAAACAATGACTTAAATTATTGTTGAGAGCTTTTGCAGTTTATTACCTACTTTGAGAAAAAAAGAAAAGAAAATCCTACTTCTAGTAAATTTAATGAGAGGTGCATATACAGTGACAGCATGGCATTTCAAAACTACTACAAAGTTATTCCTAGCCTTTCATAGGAAACAGAATATATGTATAAGCATTTTTTCTCTCCCTTTATTATATACTATTTAAAATATATTAGCAGTATCATTTAGAGTTCTTTGGATCAGAACAATTTCTCCTATAATTTAACCTCAACCCTGAATCAAAATCCCTGCTATGGTTTTTAATTTTTATTTTATAGCAGTGAACACACGTGACATGAGAACTATGCTCTTAACAGATTTTTAAGTGTGACAAATAGCATTGCTAACAATAGACACAATGTTTTAGAGTAGATCTTTAGAACAATATTCAATTCAGTTTAGTTCAGTCAATCAGTCCTGCCCAACTCTTCGCGACTCCACGGGCTGCAGCACATCAGGCTTTCCTGTCCATTACCAACCCCCAGATCTTGCTCAACTGCATGTCCATAGAGTTCGTGATGCCATCCAACCATTTTATCACCTGTCGCCCCCTTCTCCTCCTCCCTTCAATCTTTCCCAACATCAGTGTCTTTTCAAATGACCAGTTTTTCACATCAAGTGGCCAAAGTATTGGAGTTTCAGCTTCAGCATCAGTCCTTCCAATGAATATACAGGACTGATTTTCTTTAGGATTGGTGGGTTTGATCTCCTTGCAGTCCAAGGGACTCTCAAGGTTCTTATCCAACACCACAGTTCAAAAGCATCAATTCTTTGGAGCTCAGCTTTCTTTATGATCCAGCTCTCACATCCATAGCTGACTACTAGGAAAATCATAGCTCTGACTAGATGGACCTTTGTTGGCAAAATAATGTATCTCATTTTTAATAAACTCTCTAGGTTATCATGGCTTTACCTTCAAGGAACAAGCATCTTTTAATTTCATGGCTACAGTCACCATCTGCAGTGATTCGGGAGCATAAGAAAATAAAGTCTTTCACTGTTTCCATTTTTTCCCCATTTGTTTGCCATGAAGTGATGGGACAGATGCCATGATCTTAGTTTTTTGAAAGCTAAGCCAACATTTTCACTCTCCTCCTACACTTTCATCAAGAGGTTCTTTATATTTTCTTTCCTTTCTGCCATAAGGGTGGTGTCATCTGCATATCTGAGGTTATTTTTATTTCTCCCAGTAATCTTGATTCCAGCTTGTGCTTCATCCAGCCTGGCATTTCGCATGATGTTCTCTGCATATAAATTAAATAAGCAGGGTGATAATATACAGCCTTGATGTACTCCTTTCCCAATTTGGAACCACTCAGTTGTTCGATGTCTGGTTCTAATTGTTGCTCCTTGACTTGCATACAGATTTCTCAGGACGCAGGTAAGGTGATTTGGTATTCTCATAATTCTAAGAATTTTCCACATTTTGCTAGAACCGCACAGTCACAGGCTTTCATGTAGTTAATAAAGTAGAAGTAGTTTTTTTTTTTTTTTTTGAACTCTCTTGCTTTTTTGATGATCCAGCAAATGTTGGAAATTTGATTTCTGGTTCCTCTGTCTTTTATAAATCTTGCTTGAATATCTGGAAGTTCATAGTTCACATTCTGTTGAAGCCTGGCATGGAAAATTTTGAGCATTACTTTACTAGTGTGTGAGATGAGTGTAATTGTGAGGTAATTTGAATATTTTTTGGCATTGTGCTTCTTTGGGATTAGTCCTGTGGCCACTGCTGAGATTTCCAAATTTGCTGGCATACTGAGTGAAACACTTTCAAAACCTTCTCTTTTAGGATTTGAAATAACTCAGCTGGAATTTTTATCACCTCCACTAGCTTTGTTCGCAGTGATGCTTCCTAAGGCCTATATTAGCTAATGTTCCAGGAAGTTTGGCTCTAGCTGAGTGGTCACCTCATCGTGGTTATCTGGGTGAGGAAGATTTTTTCTGTAGAAGTCCACTGTATATTCTTTCACCTCTTCTCAATATCTTCTGCTTCTGTTAGGTCCATAACATTTCTGTCCTTTATTGTGCCCATTTTTGCATGTTTTCCTGTTGTATCTCTGACTTTCTTTAAGACATCTCTAGTCTTTCCCATTCTATTGCTTTCCTTTATTTCTTTCATTTGATTACTGAAGAAGGCTTCTTATCTCTCCTTGCTATTCTTTAGAACTCTGCATTCAAATAGGTATATCTTTCCTTTTCTTCTTTGCCTTTCACTTTTCTTCTTTTCTTTGCTATTTGTAAGGCCTCTTCAGAAAACCATTTTGCCAGATTACATTTATTTTTCTTTGGGATGGTCTTGATCACTGCCTCCTGTACAATGTCAAAAACCTCCATCCATAGTTCTTCAGGTATTCTGTTTATCAGATCTAATCACTTGAACCTACTTGCCACTTCCACGGTATAATCACAAGGGATGTGATTTAGGTTATACCTAAATGGTCTAGTGGTTTTCCCTATTTACTTCTATTTAAGTCCAATTGTAATGACAGACTGGTTCCAAATAGGAAAAGGAGTACGTCAAGGCTGCATATTGTCACCCTGCTTATTTAACTTATATGCAGAGTACACCATGAGAAACGCTGGACTGGAAGAAATACAAGCTGGAATCAAGATTGTAGGGAGAAATATCAATAACTTCAGATATGCAGATGACACCACCCTTATGGCAGAAAGTGAAGAGGAACTAAAAAGCCTCTTGATGAAAGTGAAAGAGGAGAGTGAAAAAGTTGGCTTAAAGCACAGCATTCAGAAAACAAAGATCATGGCATCCGGTCCCATCACTTCATGGGAAATAGATGGGGAAACAGTGGAAACAGTGTCAGACTTTATTTTGGGGGGCTCCGAAATCACTGCAGATGGTGAGTGCAGCCATGAAATTAGAAGACACTTACTCCTTGGAAGAAAAGTTATGACCAACCTAGATAGCATATTCAAAAGCAGAGACATTACTTTGCCGACTAAGGTCTGTCTAATCAAGGCTATGGTTTTTCCAGTAGTCACGTATGGATGTGAGAGTGGACTGTGAAGAAGGCTGAGCGCCGAAGAATTGATGCTTTTGAACTGTGGTATTGGAGAAGACTCTTGGGAGTCCCTTGGACTGCAAGAAGATCCAACCAGTCCATTCTGAAGGAGATCAGCCCTGGGATTTCTTTGGAAGGAATGATGTTGAAGCTGAAACTGCAGTACTTTGTCCACCTCATGCGAAGAGTTGACTCACTGGAAAATACTTTGATGATGGGAGGAATTAGGGGCAGGAGGAGAAGGGGACGACAGAGGATGAGATGGCTGGATGGCATCACTGACTCGGTGGACATGAATCTGAGTGAACTCGGGGAGTTGGTGATGGACAGGGAGGCCTGGAGTGCTGCAATTCATAGGGTCGCAAAGAGTCGGACACGACTGAGTGACAGAACTGAACTGAAGTCCAATTTGGCAATTATGAATTCATGATCTGAGCCACAATCAGCTCCCGGTCTTGTTTTTGCTGACTATATAAAGCTTTCCATCTTTGGCTGCAAAAGAATATAAGCAGTCTGATTTCAGTATTGACCCTCTGGCGATGTTCATGTGTAGGGTCCTCTCATGTTGTGGGAAGAAGGTGTTTACTATGACCAGTGGATTTTTTTTGGCAAAACTCTGTTAGCCTTCTCCCTGCTTAATTTTGTACTCCAAGGCCAAATTTCCAGGTATCTCTTAACTTCCTATTTTTCATTCCTTTCTCTGTGATGAAAAGGACATCTTTTTTGGGTGCTAGTTCTAGAAGGTCTTGTAGGTCTTCATAAAACCGTTCAGCTTCAGATTCTTCAGCATTAATAGTTAGGACATAAACTTGGATTACCATGATATTGAATGGCTTGCCTTGGAAATGAACAGAGGTCATTCTGTCATTTTTCAGATTGCACCCAACTGCTGAGTTTTGGACTCTTTTGTTGACTATGATTGGCCACTCCATTTCTTCTAAGGAATTCCTGCCCACAGTAATAGATATAATGGTCATCTGAGTTAAATTCACCCATTCCAGTCTGTTTTAGTTCACTGATTCCTAAAATGCCATTTTTCACTCTTGCCACCTCCTGTTTGACCACTTGCAATTTACCTTGATTCACTGACCTAACATTCCAGCTTCCTATGCAGTATTGTTCTTACAGTATCGAACTTTAATCACTAGTCACATCAATAACTGAATTGTTTACACTTTCATTTCATCTCTTCATTCTTTCTGGAATTATTTCTCCACTGATCTCCAGTACCAGTGGACCACATTTTATCAGAACTCTCCACTTTGAGCCGTCCATATTGGGTGGCCCAACATGGCATGGTTCATTGAGTTAGACAAGGCTGTGGTCCATGTAATCAACTTGATTAGTTTTCTGTGTGAAATTAGATTGTAGTTTTCTTTCCATCTGCCCTCTGATGGATAAAGATAAGAGGCATATGGAATCTTCCTGATGGGAGAAACTGACTGAGGGGGACTCTGGGTCTTGTTCTGATGGGTGGGGCCATGCTCAGTAAATCTTTAATCCAACTTTCTGTTCATGGGTGAGGCTGTGTTCCCTCCCTGTTTGACCTAAGAACAAACTGTGGTTGAGGTAATGAAGGTAATGGCGACCTCCTTCAAAAAGTCCCATGCACTAGTTGCCACTCAGTGGCATGCACTCAGTGCCTCAGACCCTGCAGCAGGCCACTGCTGACCTAAGCTCCCACCTGAGATTCCTGAACACTCAAAGACAAGTCTGATTCAGTCTTTTGTGGAGTCACTGCTCCTTTCTCTTGGGTCATGGTGCTCACAAGGTTTTTTTTTTGTGCCCTCCAATAGTCTGTTTCCCCAGTCTTGTGTAAGTTCAGTAATCAAATTCCACTGGCCTCTAAAGTCAAATTCACCAGGGATTCTCAGTCCCTTTGCCAGATCTCCAGGTTGGGAAATCTGCTGTGGGTCCTAGAACGTTCTTAACAGTGCAATAATTTCTTCGGCATAATTGTTTTGCAGTTTGTGGGTCATCTGCTCAGTGGCTCTATGATGGGGTAAATGGTGACCTCCTCCAAGAGGGCTCATGCCACAGGTTGTGTAAGACCCAGTTCTGCTGCACCCAGAGTCCCTGCCCTACAGCAGGTCACTGTTGACCTATATCTCCACAGGAGACATTCAAACACTCAAAGTCAGGTCTGGCTCAGTTTCTGTGGGGTCTCTGGGTCCTGGTGTACACAAGGTTTTGTTTGAGCCCTCCAAGCATCTCTGTTGGGTATGGGGTTTGGTTCAAAATGCAATTTCACCCCTCCTACCATCTTCCTGGGGGGTGGGGCATATATATATATATTTTTTTTTTGGTGGGATCCAACATTCTCTGGTCAATGGTTGTTCAGCTGAGAGTTGCAGTTTTGGAGTTCTTGCAGGAAAAGATGAGCACATATCCTTCCATTCTGCCATCTTGCTTCCATCTTGCTCCCTGGAACAAAGTATTCTTCTTGAATAATACTCCTTTGTCCCAGTTTCCTATCTCCTGGTAACCACCATTCTACTTTCTGTTTCTATGACTTTTTCTATTTTAGATACCTCTTTAAATCCAATCAAACAATATTCATACTTCTGTGACTGGATTATTTTACTTAGCATGTCAACAAAGTTCATCCATGTTGTTATAAGCTGCAGCATATCTTCCTTTTAAAACACGAAGAGTGTCCCATTGTTTTTATATAGCACATTTTCTTTATTTATTCATCCATCTCTAGGAATTTAGCTTGTTTCTACATCTTACCTGTTATAAACAGTGCTGCAACAAAATAAGATTACCAATACATTCTTAAGATCCTGACTTCTACTCTTTTGGAAAAATATCCAGAATTGGGATTGTTGGATCAAAAATAGTTATAAAATCATATGAACTCACAGAGGACTTTGGATAGCAAGCAACCTCGAGAAAGAAGAACAAATCTAAAGGTTTCATACTTTCTGTTTTCAAAACCTACTAAAAAGCCATAGTAATTAAGTCAGTGTGGCACTGGTGGTAAAGAATCTGCCTGCCAATGCAGGAGACAGAGATGTGGGTCCCCTGGCTTGGGAAGATCCCCTGGAGAAAGAAATGTCAACCCCCTCCAGTATTCCTGCTGGAGAATCCTGTAGAGAGAGGAACCTGAAAGGCTGCAGTCCATAGAGTCGCATAGAGTCAGATACAACTGAAGCAACTTAGCACATGCAGCACAGTATTGATATAAAGATAAACATACCTCCCCCCAAAAAAAAGAAGAACAGAATATAAAACCCAGAAATAAACCAATGTATTACAGCTGACTGATGTTCATGAAGGGTGTCACAAATGCTCAGTGGGAAAGGATACGCTCTTCAAGAAAGGTTCTTAGGAAAACTGAATAATCACATGAAAAGAATGGAATTCAATCCCAATCTTATTCCACTCATAAAAATCAACTTAAGAGTGAATATAAAAAAGACCCAAAACAGTAAAAGTCTTAGATGAATATATATGGGAAAAGCTCTTTGACATTGGCTTGTCAAATATTTTTTGGATATTATATTGAAAGCGCAAATCACCAGATGGAACTTCACCAAATGAAAAAGATTCTACATATCAAAATAAACAATTAAGAAAAATGAAAAAGCAAGCAATGAAATGCCAGAAGATATTTCTAATCCATATTCTGATAAAGGGTTAATGTTCAAACTACGTAAGGAACTCTTACAACTCAATAGGGAAAAATAAGCAAATAATTCAATTAAAAATGAGTAAGCGACATGAATATATATCCTTAAGTTCATTAAGCCTGTTAGAATAGCCATTATCAAGGGGACAGGAGATAACAAGTGCTGGTATGGATGTGGAGAAAAGGGCATCTTTGTGCATTGTTGGTGGAAATGTAAAGTAGAGTCACTAAGGAAAACAATGTGAATTTTCCTCAACAAATATAAAATAAAGCTGCAATGTAATCCAGCAATCGAATATCTGGGTATATATCCCCCCAAAAGAAACAACTACTTTAAGAGATATCTGTGCTGCTGTATTCATTGCATTATTGTTCACAATAGCCACGATGTGGAAACAACCCAAGTGCTCAATGATTTCAGAATGAATTAAGAAAGAATATTTTATGTATGTGAAACTATTGAATAATGCAGGCATTTAAAAATCTGTGTCTTTTAGGATGACTTTAAAATCATCCTTCAGTACCCATAGTTATGCATCTGGAGATTCAACCAGCCACAGATCTTGTGGTAATACTGTAGTATTTATTTATATATTTATTTTTTTAGAATCCACTGATAAGTGGATCTATGCAGTTCAAATCTGTGTTGTTCAAAGTCAATCATATATGTAATTTATATTTATATAAAATGAATATTTAATGTATATAATATATGTATGTGTGTGTGCATGCTCAGTTGCTCAGCTGTGTCTGACTCTTTGTGACACCATGGACTGTAGCCTGCCAGGCTCCTCTGTCTATGGGATCATCCCAGCAATAAACTGGAATGGGGTGCCATTTCCTCCTTCAGGGGGTCTTCTGAACCCAGGGTTCAAACATGCATCCACTGCATTGGTAGGGGCACTTTTCACCACTGACCCACCTGGGAAGTCCAGTAATGTAATATACATAGCAACATATAATGGATATTTATTATTTAGCTCTAAAAATAAAGAAATTCTGCATTTGCAAGCTAAATAAGTCATAGCGACTGTATTCTGAAATAACGTATGACCTCACTTTTATGTGGAATTTGAAAAAAAATTCAAACATTCAAAAGAGAATAGTGGATAAATTTTCAGTTACAGGATAAACAATTTCTGGGGATGCAATGTATAATGTTACCAAGGAGCCTGGTGGGCTACAGTACATAAGATCACAAAATTTGGACACAACTGAAGCGATTGACCACACATGCTCACAATGTAAAATGTGGAGGCTATCATTAACAGTCTTGTTGGTTGTTGGTTGACATAGTTGGTTGTTCCTAAGACAGTAGATGTTAAATATTCTCACCACAAGTGAAAAAAATGTTGATTATATGAAATAATGGATATATTAACTAATATTATTGTGGTGATCATTTCCCAACATATACATGAACCATGTCATCACATTGTGGTGCTTAATTTTATACATATTATATCTCAACTATATCTCAATAAATGTGAAAAAGTAGGCTAAGGGCTTGAACAGATGTTTCTACATAAAGGATATACAAATTGCAATAGATATACAAAAAAATTCTAAATGTCATCAATGATCACGTCAGTGAGAAACAAATTATAATGAAATATCACCTCATGCATGTATTGATGACTATTGTCAAAAAGTAAAAAGCATATATATGAGTCAATATATGATATTTATTTTTGTCTCTCTGACTTCATTTGGTATCACAGTCTGTAGGTTCATCCAGCTCATGACAACTGACTCAATGTTTGTTTGTTTTCTTATGTCCTTCACCAAATGAAAAAATATTTTTATTTTTTAATTTATATTTTAATTGGAGGAAAATTGCTTTGCAATGTGTTGGGTTTTGCCATACAACAAGCAAATCAATCATAATTATAAAATACATATATATATATATATATATTATAATGTGTATATCCTCTCCCTCGTAAGTTTCCTTTCCCTTCCCCATCTCACTCCTCTAGGTCATCACAGAGCACCAGGCTAGGCTCCCTGTGTCATAAAGCAACTTCCTACTAGCTATCTATTTTAAACAACGTATTATATATATGCCAATGCTGCTTTCTTAACTTGTCCTGCCCTTTCCTTCCCCCAGTGTGTCTACAAGTCCATTCTCTGCATGGGCATCTCCATTCTTTCCCTGCAAATATGTTTGTTAGTGCCATTTTTTCAACCCAGATAATCACGATGGTATGATCACTCACCTAGAGCCAGACATCCTGGAATGTGAAGGCAAGTGGGCCTTAAAAGCATCACTATGAACAAAGCTAGTGGAGGTGATGGAATTCCAGTTGAGCTATTTCAAACCCTGAAAGATGACGCTGTGAAAGTGTTGCACTCAATATGCCAGTAAATTTGGAAAACTAAGCACTGGACACAGGACTGGAAAAGATCACTTTTCATTCCAATCCCAAAGAAAGGCAATGCCAAAGAATGCTCAAACTACCGCACAATTGCACTTATCTCATATGCTAGCAAAGTAATGCACAAAATTCTCCAAGCCAGGCTTCAGCAATATGTGAACTGCGAAATTCCAGATGTTCCAGTTGGTCTTAGAAAAGGCAGAGGAACCAGAGATCAAATCGCCAACTTCTGCTGAATCATGGATAAAGCAAGAGAGTTCCAGAAAAACATCTATTTCTGCTTTATTGACTATGCCAAAGCCTTTGACTATGTGAATCACAATAAACTGTGGAAAATTCTGAAAGAGATGGGAATACCAGACCACCTGATCTGCCTCTTGAGATACCTGTATGCAGGTCAGGAAGCAACAGTTAGAACTGGACATGGAACAACAGACTGGTTCCAAATAGGAAAAGGAGTACATCAAGGTTGTATATTGTCACCCTGCTTATTTAACTTATATGCAGAGTACATCATGAGAAACACTGGGATGGACGAAGCACAAGCTGGAATCAAGATTGCAGGGAGAAATATCAATAACCTCAGATATGCAGATGACAGTACCTTTATGGCAGAAAGTAAAGAGGAACTAAAAAGCCTCTTGATGAAAGTGAAAGAGAGAGTGAAAAAGTTGGCCTAAAACTCAACATTCAGAAAACTAAGGTCATAGCATCTGTTCCCATCACTTCACGGCAGATAGATGGGGAAACAGTGGAAACAGAGTTTGACTTTATTTTTTTGGTAATTGCAGATGGTAATTGCATACTGAAATTAAAAGATGCTTAGTCCTTGGAAGGAAAGTTATGACCACCCTAGACAAAATAGTGAAAAGCAGATATATTACTTTGCCAACAAAGGTCCATCTAGTCAAGGCTATGGTTTTTCCAGTAGCCATGTATGGATGTGAGAGTTGGACTGTGAAGAAAGCTGAGGGCTGAAGAATTGATGGTTTTGAACTTTGGTGTTGGAGAAGACTCTTGGGAGTCCCTTGGACTGCAAGGAGATCCAACCAGTTTATCCTAAAGGAGATAAGTCCTGGGTGTTCACTGGAAGGACTGATGCTAAAACTGAAACTCCAATACTTTGGGCACCTTATACAAAGAGTTGACTCATTGGAAAAGACTCTGATGCTGGGAGGGATTGGGAGCAGGAGAAGAAGGGGATGACAGAGGATGAGATGTCTGTATGGCATCACCGACTCAATGGACATGAGTTTGGGTAAACTCTGGGAGTTGGTGATGGACAGAGAGGCCTGGAGTGCTGTGATTCATGGAGTTGCAGAGTCGGACTTGACTGAGCAACTGAAATTAACTAAACTGATGGCTGATGGCATCACGGACTCGATGGACGTGAGTCTGAGTGAACTCCGGGAGGTGGTGATGGACAGGGAGGCCTGGCCTGCTGTGATTCATGGGGTGGTAGAGAATCAGACATGACTGAGCAACTGAACTGAACTCAGCTTACTGAGTGCCATTTTTTAGTTTCCATATATGTGTGTTAATATATGATATTTGTTTTTCTCTTTCTGACTTACTATCACTCTGTATGACAGGCTCTAGATTCATCCATCTCACTACAGCTGACTCAAATTGTTCCATTTTGTGACTGATATTCCACTGTATATATGTCCCGCATCTTCTTTATCCATTCATCTGTCAATTGACATCTAGGCTGCTTCTCCATGTGTGGAATATTCATGTGGAGAACGTGGAACTTCAGTACACTGCTGGTGGGAATATAAATTGATGTTGCCACTATGGAAAACCTTCAAAATGTTATAAATAAAACTACCATATAATTCTTTTCTCTTTTGCTGCTGATAAATACATCTTTTCAGTGTGCACTTGCTACCATTTTAATGATTAGTAATTATTTTCTACTCCTGGATTTTTTACACTAAATTGGTCAATTTAAAATGCCTTGGATTAATAGGGAAATGGAATGATTAATTATTTATTATTTTACTCTCCAATTAACCATAGTAAGGACAGAAAAATTTGATTTGCTATTTTTGGACAGAGATCATATGCTACTGAATTAATCTGCAACAAAAGTTTAGTATCAAGAATTTTGAGCCAAACTCTCAATTTGCAAGTGAATCTTTGCAATAGTATATTATTTCCAAAATACCAACTCTTTCACTGCTAATATAGTTTTTGACTCCTCATAGGGTATGCTTCCTTCTATAATTAAAGGTGTTATCTTATGAAAATATTATTATCTAAGCTTAACTTTCACATACATTTGTGAAAAATAGGTATTAAAAATAAATGTTTACAAAGGGACTTTGGTTTAATTAAAACAAATTTGAGCAAGTAATAATGTAATACTAGTAATTAAAATGTACGCTTATTGAATTTCCTATGCAACTACATAAATACTACAAAATTGATGGTCAGATCAGAGCCAGTTGGAGAGCTTTAGGAAAATGTTTTAAAATAATTAGGATTGCAATTAAAACAGAAGTATATTTGGCATGAAGGAAGTAGAGGAACTTTCAAGTAAATCAAAATAGCAGCAACTTTTCAGTGCTATTGGATTTCAAAATAAGAATTCACTTGAGAAGATGGGAAAATCATTAGTTTCTAGGAATATTCACAAGTGCTCACTCCTTTTCTACAATGGAAATGCACACATTTATCCTATTATATGAATAAGAGATTTAGAGATGTGCCATGCTTGGTTCAGAATATCCCTTCATTATACAGAAGATCTGAGAAAAGATTCTATTTCATTCTTGCTGGAATACAATTACAATCAGAGTTTAATGTGTAACATGTTTACCATGGATCACAGCTGTTTCTTAACAGTATTTTGGATTTTTTAACAGTATTTTTAACAGTGCTTGGATATGATCAAAATATCAATAACCTCAGATATGGAGATGATATCACCCTTATGGCAGAAAGTAAAGAACTAAAAAGTCTCTTGATGAAAGTGAAAGAGGAGAGTGAAAAAGTTGGCTTCAAGCTCAACATTCAGAAAACTAAGATCATGGCATCTGGTCCCATCACTTCATGGGAAATAGATGGGGAAACAGTGATAGACTTTATTTTTTCTGGGCTTCAAAATCGTTGCAGATGGGGACTGCAGCCATGAAATTAAAAGACACTTGCCCCTTGGAAGGAAACTTATGACCAACCTAGACAGCATAGTAAAAAGAGAGACATTACTTTGCCGACTAAGGTCCGTTTAGTCAAGGCTATGGTTTTTCCAGTAGTCATGTATGGATGTGAGAGCTGGACTATAGCTGAGGGCTGAAGAATTGATGCTTTTAAATTGTGGTGTTGGAGAAGACTCCTGAGAGTCCCTTGGACTATAAGGAGGTCCAACTAGCCCATCCTAAAGGAAATCAGTCCTGGGTATTCATTGAAAGTACTGATGTTGAAGCTGAAACTTCAATACTTTGGCCACCTGATGAGAAGAGCTGACTCATTGGAAAAGTCCCTGATGCTGTGAAAGACTGAGGGCAGGAGGAGAAGGGGCCAACAGAGGATGAGATGGTTGGATGGCATCACCGACTCAATGGACATGGGTTTGGGTGGACTCCAGGAGTTGGTGATGGACAGTGAGGCCTGGTTTGCTGTGGTCCATGGGGTTGCAAAGAGTCAGATATGACTGGACGACTGAACTGAATTGAACTGAATGGTCCTGAAATTGACCCTGTTTCAGAATCTAACTAAAATCTTGCTTGACACAGTTAACTTGATCTTGCACAGAGTGGTTCAGGCAATACTCTTTTATTTCCATAATATAATAAGCTCTGCCATACACTTCAGAGAAGGCAATGGCACCCTACTCCAGTACTCTTGACTGGAAAATCCCATGGACAGAGGAGCTTGGAAGGCTGCAGTTCATGGGGTCACTGAGGGTCGGACACGACTGAGCGATTTCATTTTCACTTTTCATTTTCATGCATTGGAGATGCAAATGGCAACCCACTCCAGTATTCTTGCCTGGAGAATCCCAGAGACGGGGGAAGCCTGGTGAGCTGTCGTTTTCGGGGTCACACAGAGTCGGGTATGATTGAAGTGACTTAGCAGCAGCAGCCATACACTTCAGAATATTGTATGTAAATTATAATATCTGTCTCTATGCCCATCACCCCCGTGTGAATCCTCACAAGAAGTGTTTGTTTATATCTGTATACGTAGTGTTGACCTATAGCATTGAAATGTGTCTGGCATGAATTACCCTTTCTGAAGAAATAGTTTCATTCATGTATTCAACAGCCCTTATTTTATGACTGTTAATGCCAGGGACTGCTTGTGAGAATAACATAATTTAACTTTGACTTCTACTATTTAGGGGCTTCCCTGGTGGCTCAGAGGGTAAAGCGTCTGCCTGCAATGCAGGAGACCCAGGTTCGATTCCTGGGTCGGGAAGATCCCCTGGAGAAGAAAATGTCACCCCACTCCAGTACTCTTCCCTGGAAAATCCCATGGTCTGTGTTTTTGCTTCTGCTAATCCCTGATTTCAAAATCAGAAGACCTAAAGTAAAAACCAAACTTTGGCAAGATAATTAATTACTGAGACTTAGTTTCCTCACCTATAATATGAGGTAAGAACTTCTATGTGAAAATGTTATTTTGAGGATTCAACCACTTAACATAAAGGTAAATTGAAAAATACTAGTAATCAGATAATGATCAGGAATTGTTATGGGCCAAACGTTTGTATCCTCCTCAGATTCATATGTTGAAACCCTAACCCCGCAACATGATGGTATTTGGAGGTGAGGCCTTTGGATATAGTTAGGTGTAGATGATTTCAGGAGGATGCTGCTAAGTCTGCTAAATCGCTTCAGTCATGTCTAGTCTGTGTGACTCCATAGACGCCAGCCCGTCCGGCTCCCCTGTCCCTGGGATTCTCCAGGCAAGAACACTGGAGTGGGTTGCCATTTCCTTCTCCAATGCATGAAAGTGAAAAGTGAAAATGAAGTCACTCAGTTGTGTCCGACTCTTTGCGACCCCATGGACTGCAGCCCACCAGGCTCCTCCATCCATGGAATTTTTTCATGCAAGAGTACTGGAGTGGGGTGCCATTGCCAATAATAGGTTAACTGCCCTTTTAAGAAGAGACCAGTAATCTAGCCCTTTCTCTCCATTCTGTGAGGTCACAGTAAGAAAACAGCCTCTTGCAAGCCAAGAAGCATGCTCATCAGGAACTAAATCAGCCTGCACTCTGATCTTGGGGATCCAGCCTCCATAACTGTGAGAAATCAGTGTCTACAGTTTAAGGCACCCAGTTACGATATTGTTACAGAAGCCATAAACAGGTGATGTTTATCTGGCATACTACCTGTCCACTTCTGTGACACTTCTCTACATTATAAAGTGTTTATATTAAAGTATCTGTGTATTGCTTTAGCTGTCTTTCTTTGCTTAGTCTTGCAACACTGCTTTCATTGCTTTTGTTTTTAGTCTTTACTACCAAGAAAGGATAGTTTACTTATATTTATATGTAAGAATATTTATTTCTTAATGCATGCAGAATTTACCATTTTAATATCTTTAAGTTGCTTTAAAAGAAGGTGTCTTTCTTAGAGCATAAAGTAAATAGCAGTACATAAAATAAATGTCCCTTAAGTGATCTTTGTCTAATTTAAAACACAGATTTCAAAATATCCCATTACAGAATACACAGTGGGAAAAAAACAAAAACAAAAACAATTGATTGACAGGCAAAAACATGTATTTTATTCAGGGAAGAAAAAAATCTTCCAAAGGCTCCATTCTTTTTTTTTTTTTTCCATTCTGTTGTTGTGGTTGCCTGGAAACCAGGACTAGGATCATGATTTAAGGCAGTGTAATTTTGTGTCTTTTTTCCCCCTAATGCAGAAAGAAAACTGCACTAAATATCACTCAAAATTAACAGCATCTCATTAGAATTTACTGACACTTCCCTCGGGGTGGTTGTACAGGCAGACCTGCTGCTGGCTGTCTTTAAAAATAAGGACACAGATGTTTGTTAACTGGCCAGCAGTGGGTAGCCAGTTTTCTGCCCCCTTCTAAACCAGAATTGACCCTCTTCTATTTTTCAGGCCCCCAGTCTCAGAAGTTTTGTGCCCTGCAAACCTGCAAGTTATAAACTATTTTGCAACTTTCTTTACAACCACAGCCTTATGCGTTGGACTGTTGCAAATTATTTTTAAAACAGTGTCTCTAGTAACAAAGAAAAATGGCAAGGACTACACAGTGAAAGGTGAATATCATTCCATTTATCCTTTCCTATGTACCTGACTTGTAAATACACTATTCAGAAACTCAAGTCCAAATGTGCTGGTTATGGAGAACTAAACATAATAACATTGATAACAGTTTTATAGAGGATGTGCTATTTGGATTCATGTGAAGGACACGTGATCTGCCATTTAGTTCTATTGTGTTCAAGGGCTTTTTCTTCCTATTTCAGATGATGCCAGAGATTAAATTTAACTAGACTTTAGCTCTCTCCCCAAGGAAAAAATGATTTGTGTTTGAAATGATCTGATGGTACTGAGGAACTGGAATAGTCCAGCCCTGAGTTGCTAGTTACAAAGGTGTGTTTCAAATCAAATGGGACTCCTTAAAGCCTTTTGACAAAGAGAGATTAGCATTAAGTCCAAATGTAAACAGTTTAGGCAAAGAGTAAGACAATGAGAGGGCGGAGAGAAGCTGATTAGCAATTCAGATTTTATCTTGGCTGACAAGAGACTGATAACTAGAGTCCTAGCAATCTTCACCTTTTGTTGACCATCTGTACTGTGAGTTCCCCAGCAGAAAACCAGCTCATTTGGGGACAGGAGAGCAGAAGGGCATAGCTTCTCATAGGAGAGAGAAACCAAAAGCCACGCTAAACGCCATCAATTAAAAGGCATTAGTCCTGTAGAAGCTGCCCATTAAGAGTGTTGAGCGTGCACAGATGCTGTTGTTGAGTGCATGACACCAGCAATTAGGTATCACAAGTAGGAGGACTTCACACACTATTTAGCAAAAACACTGCACTGTTTTTGCATAAACTTTTGCTGTAACTTTAATGGCAGTGAATTTTGCCAATGTTTGTCAAAAGAAATATCTGCATTTAATAGCAGCCAGGACTGTTGCTTTCTAATTAGGTTTAAGATACATCACAAAATAGATACGATTACCAAAGAGAAGACTGGCGAAAAACAGTACTGAGCTATTGTAACTGCATTAGTTATGATAAATGTCTATCCTCAGTCAAGAAAAATTAAAGCCCAATTTATTCTTATACATTTTCATGTTCTTTGTCATTGATGACTGATGGCTTGTCTTTTGAGTGCATCGTTAATGCTTTAAAATAAATAAAACAGAACTTGAATCTGCATCTCAATTGCTGCAGTGCATTTTCAGCACTACTATATATAATGTGTTCAAGAAAATTTTTTTTTCATTTAAGAAACTGATTCCTTTTCTCATTCTTAGTATCTCCCTCTCAAATTCTCTTTCTCCCTCTAATACAGTGTCTTTTTTTTTAATTCAGAGAAAAAGAGATAAAATTATTCTAACTGATACAGAATCTATGGAATCTATAAAAATGGGTTATTGAGAATCGGCCTTCTGTGGACTAACCTCAATTTTTCTGAGAAGCATCAAACATACAAAAGACCCTTTTCTTCCTTCCCTGATGTTTCAGGGGAAAGGTAATGAAAGGGTAGAATCCTCATCCTACTCCTGAAATCAGGGCTCTATAAATACAAATCTGAATATCCAAAATACATGACACTCAAAACGTCTCAAGGGAGTAAGACATATAGTATGCAGATTACCAGAAAAGCAGATTAAACAAATCATTCAGGCATCCCTGATGCTTCCTTCCTGCTTCCCACACGTCTCTGTAAGAGCTCTGTACATTACCCTCATTAGAACAATCTGTACAAGCCCCTAGGTCTCTTTGGAAGAGCATCACAGTAAGGGAACAGAAATCAATGGCAAAAGCTTCAAGAAGATAATCAGGCAGTCCCTAGGACAGTGAGGAGGCAGGAAAATAACAGCTTGTAAAGCTTGACAAGCTTGAGTCAGATGCAGCTTCAGGACTCCTGTTGCTTGGTGTCTGCATCCTGAAATAAGAACATTGTTCTTAGGGGATGGCCAGGGCCCTGCTGTCTTCATTTAGGATGCATAAAGCTGCCCAAGGTAGAGGCCCAGGGTGATTTAGAGAGTACATTTCTTATAGAAATGAAAACCAGACCTTTGGGAAGACTAAATATAAAATAAAATAAAATACTTCAGAATCTGCAGGTGTATGTGCATGTAGGAGTGAGTGCATGTCTGAGCCTGTGTATTGGGACCCATTGATGAGCTGGGTGTAATCAATAATCTAGCAGTCTTGCATAGAGCTATTTAGCTACTAGCCTAGGAAAAGAAAAAGAAAGTGGACTGCACAGGCAAGAGATAAGTACAGCCCATGATTTTACTTTTTTATCTATTGTTTTCCAAAGCAAAATTATCTTGCTTTTAAAAATTGCATTTCAAATTTTATGCACTTTGAGTCCTTTTTCAGAAATTAAGGTTCATAACTTTTCTAATATATATAGTGCATATTACTTTGCATATATATATATATAAACATTTCTAATATATATAGCATGCATAAGTATATATTACTATATGTTGCATAGTATGTATTAATAGATATATATTAAAAAACATGAAATGCAGTCCTCAAATTCCTAATTCAATAATAAAAGATTACAAATGATGTTCCAAAATTTCCTACTGCAAGTTATGAGTACAGAACAGAAATTGAAGTGCAATCTAATTGCTTTGAATACAAACATATTATTTAATTGACTTGGTATTTGTATAAGATGATTAGTCTTCTCACCAGTTGAAAGAAGCTATCAGAACTAAAGACACAAAAGTATTTCTAATCCTATGAGGCACAAGTTACTAAAACTACTCCCTCTTGGGAGGAAACTGCTTGACCATATGAGGTAAATTATCTCTCCAAGGGAGCCAAATAATCATAATGCTTTTCAGAGACCAAGTAATAATTCAGAGACAAGTAAAATTTTTCCATGGCAAGTATGAGTTTAGGATATTGATAGATTCCCCCAAGCCTTTCACACTAGAAATGTTGCAAATGGTCCAATAATTTTATATTTCTATACAGACAATGCATTTACCAAACATGTAGAGATCATAGCAGTCTTGGTGATAGGCATTTGCTGACTCTGTAGGTGTGCAGACTAAGAAGCTTACTGACAGCATTTAAAACTTTAAAACCTAACATATTAGGATATGAACTATTCAATATCATGTATGCACATGCATACACACTCTGATCATTGAGTAATTGCACACTTGTCATACACAGCCACTCCCTCTCAAGAGCACAGCTAAAATCTCTCCCATCATTTAGTCAGAAGTGTTGCCATTTGTCATAAAATATCTTTCTTTCTTTTCTGTGATGGAGCTAACTACAGTGGATGCTGAGGTGATAATAGAAGAATATTTGTTTTTCTAGCTTCTTTCTTAGGGGTATTTATTATTGGATCAATTTCATTGTCAGGCCTTCCAAGTACATTTACAGATCACTATAAGACAGGGAGGCCTGGCATGCTGTGATTCATGGGGTCTCAGAGAGTCGGACAAGACTGAGCGACTGAACTGACTGAACTGATAGGGCTGATGGGCAGTTAAGTCAGTGGGCAGTGGGTACCTCAAATGGTGGCTGAGTTTTCTCAGCACGGACATTTAGTTCTGGTGCATCAGTGGAAAAGAAAACATAGCTGAGTTTTCAGTAAAACTTAAGACACAGTCTTCCTTCAAAATTATACTTTGATTGAAATGAAAATGTTTAAAGCCAAAATACCCAAATATATAGGAGAGAAAATAGTCCATGGTCTCAAATAATGAAAATATACCAGTTTATCACACACTGGTTATTCTTCTGGTTTGACTTCTATTTTTTATAAACATAAAATAATTTATAGACATTTTTCAAAGTAACCTGAGAAATTACTGCAAATTCGTCTTGGGCACTGACTCTGAATGTAAAAAAAATTAAATAAAATAAAGGAACAGTATTTAAATAAGTAGTAGTAGAGAAGGCAATGGCACCCCACTCCAGTACTCTTGCCTGGAAAATCCCATGGACAGAGCAGCCTGGAAGGCTGCAGTCCATGGGGTCGCTGAGGGTCGGACATGACTGAGTGACTTCACTTTCACGTTTCACTTTCATGCATTGGAGAAGGAAATGGCAACCCACTCCAGTGTTCTTGCCTGGTGAATCCCAGAGACGGGGGAGCCTGGTGGGCTGCCGTCTATGGGGTCGCACAGAGTTGGACATGACTGAAGCGACTTAGCAGCAGCAGAAGCAGCCAGCGAAAGTGTGATTTTTATATTAAAACTATAGAAGTGACATGACATCATTATGAATTATTATAGAGTCTTTTGTATTAATTTCTTTATGACTAATTTATTCATCCTTAATTATCTTCTTTTGCAGGTCCTTGTATAAGAGGATTGAAAACTTAGGAAACTTACTCTTTTACTGGACAAATAGTTAAACCAGAAAAAAATCAATGAATTTTAGAGTACTGAAGAGATTGCAAAATTTCTCCTTAAAGCTTCTCAGCAGAACATCATGTTATATCACGTTTATAGTTTCATCC
>SJYF01000021.1:2553036-2580773 GCA_006410515.1 Procapra przewalskii | reverse complement strand
GCTTTTTAATGAAAATTACATATTACTTATTAGAATGTCTCAAATGACAGCTCACTCATTGAAGAGAGTCAACTTCTCAGAGTTTGCAACATGTATGTTATTTAATCATCTTCTCTTTAATTAATTTTGGTTATATTAATCTATTATTTCAGATGAATCTCTGAATTCCCATTTCAAGTAAGCTTTCAAATGATAACATATTTGTTAAATAATCTCAAGCAATTTGTAAAATTTATCTAATAGATGACCCTTTTATATCCACAGTAGCTTGTTAATCATATAAACATAATAGATACATTTTTAGCCAACATAATGACTTAATTAAATCACTCTATCGTTCATGCAATTGACTGACTTGATGTAGAACATATATGCTTGAAAATAATGAACAGATAGGCTGAGGCCAAAGTAAATGGGGGTGTATGTGTGAATGCATGTGCCTGTATAATGTGTGTTGAGTACATGTCTTCATATATGTGCATAATCTGTATCAACACAATTATACAAAACTTTACTGGAAAAGATATATGTTCTTGTATTGATTTATTTCAACATTCCACCTTATGAATCACTCTCTTAGTGATTCATGATATGATAAAAGATTGATATTTATTCCCTCTGCAATTTTTCAGAAATGTTATGCACTAATATAAAATGGCTTGTTACCTATCAAGGTTTGAATGTCACCTCAATCTGTTCCTGGCTGAAAGACAGTACTTAAAATCCCACTATCAGTGATTCATTATTTGAGTTAACAGCTTTCCCCTGTTAAAATAAGAACACCCTTGTGAAAGAGAAACATGCTTTACAGTATCCAGCTATTAATAAAATGGATAAAAATATCTTGGATTTCTATATAATATCTAAAAGGTCAGTTTACCAATATTATGAGCTTATAGCAAGTAACAATGGAAGACAATGTTTATAGTTTTTGTAAGAGAGAGGCTAGAAAATCACAGAAGTGGGTGGAAAATTGATATGAATAGGGTATGGGAGTAAGAGGGTGCGATTACCTGGAGGTAATGTTTAAGGGGAACAAGGGTCAAGGTTGGTGGGTGGCAGTCAGGTGTATAGTCCAGACAGTTAGAAAAGCAGGTTATAAACCTAGAAGAGAGAATGCCAGAAGCCACAGTAGCGTATTTATTTAATCTAGTGCTATCTTTGCAAGACTGCCTACCGTGACACTTAGGGAAGGAATAAACATAATTATTAATATTATTTATGTTCTGCTACTCTCCCTGAGAAATTGGTAGATTTGCAAATGTCTTCTAGCAGGAAAACATAACCATTAGAAAAGCTAATTAAAGTCTGAGATTTTATTTGGCTTGAAACCTTCACAGGTGTCAATCTTTCTTAATTAGGAATACAGTGAAAAAAAGCATCCATATTACTCTAAGCCATTTCATGCACTGTGAAATTGCTTTTTCTTCTTAAGAAAATGGAAATTATTTCTTTGTCTTAACACATATTCCAGACATTTTAAATGTATATTTCCTCAAAGAGCTGCAAAATCCACAAAGGATTTCCTTGAAGTGATTTCAGTTTTGTAAATAAGTAGACAAATAAAAAGGCAAATCTATATTTGTGTGTAAATGTGTTTAAGAAAAGTTTGTATAAGTGGCAATGACAACCCACTCCAGTGTTCTTGCCTGGAGAATCCCAGGGACGGGGGGAGCCTGGTGGGCTGTTTTCTCTGGAGTCGCACAGAGTTGGACATGACTGAAGTGACTTAGCAGTTTGTGTAGGTATAGATTTAATATTTATGACATATATATACATGTGACAGAGAAGGCAATGGCACCCCACTCCAGTACTCTTGCCTGGAAATCCCATGGGCAGAGGAGACTGGTAGGGAGTCGTCCATGGGGTCGCAAAGAGTCGGACACCGAGCGACTTCACTTTCACTTTTCACTTTCATGAATTGATGAAGGAAATGGCAACCCACTCCAGTGTTCTTGCCTGGAGAATCCCAGAGACAGGGGAGCTTGGTGGGCTGCCGTCTCTGGGGTCACACAGAGTCGGACACGACTGAAGCGACTTAGCAGCAGCAGCAGCACCTATGTGAATATATTTGATATATACAAGTAATGTGCACACTTTTTTTGTTGTTGTTGAAATACCACTTATTTTTGTTGTTCCTCTAAGGAGATGAGATTACTTTATGAATATCTAGTTAATCTTTAGTATTTCTTCAAGGTAAGTACCATTAATTCCATACTTTTTATGTTAAGGAAAGAAAATCATCAAATATATAATAACAGTGCAAGCTCTTTACTGTCAGCCAAAAAAAGGACATTTTTACACAGTGAATATACAAAGTTCACAAATAACACAATGTGATGCACACTTTTGCTATGTGTGTGTTTATACATATAGACTGACTTTTAGCACTCAAATAGACCTATATTTTCAAGTGTAAATTTGTTGACAAGCTCTTTAAAATTATTGAACATTAGAGATTAAACACATTTTTATGATACCATTCCTATTTTCTGTTATGTATGCAACCATCTCTTGGAATTTTCTGTTTTTTGCTCTGAATCAAAGGGGAAAAGTCAAATTGACTGGTGAAGAATTCTCAGTGGGCAATGAAACTTTACAGCATGTATCTGGAAGTTTGCGAAATTGGTCTGTAATCCAGTAAGACTATAGTTATGGGCAGAAGCCAGCCGTTGTTTTAGAATTAAAGATAGAGCAAGCAGAAAAGGTAACCTTAGGTCAGAAGTCAGGCGGAAGCAGGAGGAATTTCTCATGAGCCTTGTCTTCCCCAACAGACTGTGTTCACTAGTCCCTGTGGGCTCCACCAAAAACTATGTCGTTCTAAGACTTTATAACTCCATTAGGAAGGAAATCATAGTCTGGTGAGAGATTAGTGAAGAGTACATAGATTTTGCAGTGACAAACAAAAATCTGAATTTTTTTTACTACCACTTGCTAGTGAAAAATACTACATAAATTATTTGGATGCTTGCCTGCAATACCAAGATGATAATATTTACTTCATATGGTTACTATGGAAGTTTAATACTATAATTCACGTGAAATACTTAGCACATAACAGGTTCTGAAGAGATGTTATTTTTCTCCCTGATTCCTGCAGAAGGCAAGAGGAGGAAAACCAGTTTTTCATCAAATGAACTGGACAATAGAATGTGGACAAGGGAAAATGATTAAGCAGCAGGCAAATACAAAATAAAAAATGCTATGAGTGAATGTATGAGACTCAGTAAGTCAACTCAACTTTCACAGTCACAATTCTGGGGTTGCATTGAAAATTTAGTCTACCACTAATCCAGTGAGTCTGGAATTTTTGAAGATAGATGGGCAAGAGAGAAGAAGGAAATGAAAGATGTTTGTTAAACTCCTTCCAAGTGAGAAACAAAGTGCTAGATATTTTCTTCATGATAATTATTGATATATTTAATAATATTTCAAGTATATTCAATGACTTGTGTAGTCACATGTCTGGAAGGTATGAGGGCTGAGATTATAACTCCAAAGCTCTCAATTTTCTCAGAAGGTGGCTTTTCTTAGGGGCACACAGCAGCTTCATCAGGAAAGATTTTCAAAATGTATCTGTCAATGCTGTACAAAAAATGCTTAATTTTTCATACTCTGTGGTTGGAAACTTGATATAGAAAATGTATTTTAAGATGACCCCTTCTGACTCTGATACTTCAATGTTCATCCTAGACAAACAAGCAAATATAAATAATAAAGCAAATTAGGAACATTGGGTGGTAATCTGGAAGGCCAGAGGACTGGATTGGCTCAGTCCTAGTTAGTGGCTGGGAGGTAGCAAAGAATAAAGTGTTCTGATGAAACAACATACAAATAAATTGATCAATATATTTTATACGCATAATCATGAGCACCAGTCAGGTATATTCCTAGTTATAAGGCCAACAACCCATAGTTTAGGAGAAACTATAAAATTTCATTTATATTTTTAATATTGATGACTTTAGTTAAGCAGAATAAAATTAAAAATAAGCATTACATTGAAATATTTCGATAGTGAATTTAAAGGGCTATACAACGTTATATTTATGATAGCCTGCTTTCTCATTTTAACTTTAGTATGCAGAATCCCTGGATCAGTTGACATTTGTTTATTCACTTAACAACAATTAGGAGTCAATTAGGTAAGTAAATATGAATTTGCCTCTGGATATAGACTAAAAAGTGAGACCAGGAAGGTGACGAGTTTCTTCCTGTGTGCAAACTTGATTATTAATGGCTCTGGAACAGTCAGTTAATAATTCTGGGACACCTTGGCCAAGCTGGAGTGCAATGATTGGTTCATAATGTCTGTTCAAGCAAGTAAAAGTTGGTGGTTCGTTTTATTTAAAACCTCGTCTAAACTCTTATAACTTGACTTACAAATTACTTTTATGTATGTATGTAAGTAAAGTTTTCTATGTCAAATGAAGAAAGTGGTCAATACAGATATAATATCACTTGCCCTCTGCATTTTGAATGAGGACAAGGTGTATTATGTGAACAATATCTCACATAATAACGAGGAAAGCGAATAAAGATCCTATTCAGATCTGATGAAGAATGCAAAATTAAGAGCAAAACAAACAGCAGTTACTAGATCACTGACGCTTACATGAAGGCCAGGAAATGGTGATAATGGCGATGAAGAGTACTGCCAACCATTACTGAGATATTTCCATCTGCCAACCACTGAATTAAGAAGATTTAAATAAACAAAATCATTTTGTTTAATAATTACAGGGACTTCTTTGGACACAACTGAGCGACTTCACTTTCTTTCTTTCTTGAGTTACTAACAAGTATGCTCATTTTTCAGCTGAAGAAATTGAGATTTTGGCAGTTTAAGTTAGTTGCCTAAGGTTCAGATTATATTCAAGTAACTTGTTCAAATTTGAAAACAGAGCCTGGCTCCAAATCTCTTATTTAATTAGAATTCTATTCAGATCAGAAAATTCAGTGTTCAAAAGTTGAAGTTATCATTTAGATAAAATACTACAGAGTTTTAGATAGGATATGGGCTCATAGTTTGGTTCTGGCATATATTAGCTTTGTCATTGTGAAGTTGGCCAACTTTTTAAGTCTCCTGACTCTTCAATAATAAGAAGGAAGCAAAAATATCCATCTTATGAGGATGTAATAAAAATTACATGAAATGAACTTGTTGAAAGCTTGTAGCATAATCCCTTATACTTAATAAACACCGACCTAAGCAATACAAATTTTAGCATAATTGTACAGTTGATTAAGCATAATTCGTCATAACTCAGCTAGCTTAAATCATAACATACCAGATGAAACTAGTGGTGACCATAATTTTCTTTACACAGACCTCCTTTTTAAACCCTTAATGACTTTAACTTCAATATATAAAGACCTTTAAAACTGGTCTTCAGTCTCTTGATCCCAGAATTCAACAAGACTTTTGTTTAAGTGTACAGAATTGAAAATTTCTGTGAATTTTGATGAAAGACATCATCTACTTTTTATTAAATAATAAAGATTTATTTTCAATATAATGGCTAGCATATTTATCTTGCTTATTTTTTAATCTGGTTGATTGAATCACAATTTATTTACTAAAACCTGTCCTGATTACAGATATATTCAAAAATTATATTGTGTTGAAAAATTAAGAGATATCATCATTAATACTGATCTCCCTGAAGACACAGCATAGCAAGGTGTTCCTGGCATACTGGGTCAAATGTGTCTTTGCTAGTATCTGTAATTCACAACTTCTTATGCTTATTTATGAATATTTCTTTTACTGATGTTTCTGTGATGTCTTTGCTAGGAAATGGCATGCTATTTCTATCTGGTAATCATTTCAGTTGCTACTTATCAATAGCTAAATTACAAATTGATTCTCCACCTAAACCTAGGTAATAAAAGGTGTCCTTATACAGCCCCTTTAATGAAAGATTTCCAGTGAGCAATTAATAATGTGATTTTCAAGAAGATAATTGACTGTAGTTTAGCAGATGGAATTTACAATTTTTTCTGTCCTACTTATGTTTGACTTGGCCGGATATCTTGGTTAGTGTTAATATAACTCCTCAGGGTTTTTAAACATGATGTAATATAATCTACATTCAATATTTTAAATGTAGTTTGCTTTTTTTTTTTTGAGAGTGCCAGCACATAAAAAGAATGAATGTTAGACTAAACTGTGAGGATAAAAATGGTAACAGCAATAAATGCTACCTATATAAGCAACTTACTCAACTTTGCTCTTCACTGATATGTTTGTGTCTGTGATGTAAAACCTAGGATTATGTGTGAGTGTGTGTGTGTGTGTGTGTGTGTGTTTTGGAACATTCACAGTAGTGGTTAATATCATTTGGAGGTACTGAGGAGTAACTATAGTGACAGAAAGGTGCAGAGTAAGAGCTTCTTCTCAGGCTCTAAAATGTCTGCACACATACAAACATCAGCAAAACATGCTGCAAATATATGGTTACAGCAAAATAGCATTAAAATAAAGACAAGGATATAAAACTTTTCATGTATTTGTTTTCCCTAGGTCTGCATTACTAAGTAACTGAAAGGAGAAAAGAATGAAGGTGTAGAGAAATCAGCTACTACGTATAAGACAACAAAGATATCAGCAAATCACATTAATCCTGACACTGTTACATGACTAAAACACAAGCTGCCTCAACAGACCCAGATTCTTCTCCTAAGCATCCTAGCCCCACAGGGGACAGAGGGAGCCTAACCTTTCTCATCAAGCTTTGAGATTGAATTTTCCAAGATCTTCATGTTCTTCCAATCAGAATTTCTTTCTTTTCTACTCTATGTCAAAGCACTCTTATCATATACATATTATTGGACTTAATGTAAATGTCTCATTAAATTGTAAAATTTAAAAAGTTGCTTTTTTTTTTTTACAATTTTCCATGAATTTTTCACCTTTATAGGCAAATAAACTGAGGTCTTGACCTAGAATTTATTTTAAAATATACAATGAAAGAGATTATCAAAGTCACATTATTTATTAGAATATTCTAAATATCCTGAATTTCCAAATGGTTGATTTCCCACTTTGAGCAAAACTGTATGTCTGTTTTTACTTTTTTTTTTCTTGTATTTTTCAGGCAGAAATTGGCACCTTGGTCAGATATAACACAATTCTCATTTGCCTCATGATTTTATAAGATATTTGCAAAGTGAAAATTTCCCTTTAAGTTGTTAATGGGTAAATCCAAAGAAAGACAAATCAATTTAGTAATGTTGTTACAATCAGATAAAAATTTGCCTCTGATTCAGTCCCTTCAAGCATTCAGTTGAATCTCCATATATTACCTATATTACCTTCTAACTGCTATTTTATTTTATTTACTTATACCTCAGTTTATTCCAGAAACAGTTTTCAATGGCATTCAGTCTTGGGAATCCTCAACTGTATAAACAGAAAATTTAGTTTGCCCCTGTACCTCTCTTAGACAGTCCGAAAAGAGAAAGGAAAATGAGAGAGAAGCTTCTATGATGTAAAATTTATCTGTTTTGCTCTTTTTCTCTCTCATAGTTGCAGACCTTTTTTACATAGCCCTTAAGTCACCCAGGCACCCAAACAAGGTGGTCTGCTCTCAGCAGGACAAAAATAAATCTTTTTTGAGTAAGATCAAAACCTAGGAAAGCCTCTAAAAGCCCATGGGGATTATGATTTCTCAAGATAATGCAAGTATGATCGTCACAGATAATGTACTAAATATCTTTAACTAACTTTGGAAAATGTTACTTTTTTAAGTTATTAACTTTGGAGAATGGGTTGAGATGATGAGAAATACTGAAATCAGATTATAATTTGATTTGCATAGGTAGGAAATATAGTGGTCAAAGCTGAGAAATTAAATAATAAAGAAATAAAGTATAAATATGTGATATTATTCATACTGATTAGCTAATAAATTCTTCCTGATGAAACAAAGAATTAAGTGTATGATCATTCCTATCTTCATTAGATTTCAAGACTCAATAACTCGAAGCTCCAACAGGGCAGGGACTGTGTCTACCTTGTTGAAAATCCCAGCCTTAATTGCTCATCCTACACCAGACGTCTGTCTAGTTCTCAAGAAACATCTTGTAAGTGGATTAATCAATACATTCCTCACCCACTTTCCCTCTTTTCTCTTCTATATATATATATATATATATATTTCCATATTAGCTAACTTCTAGGAGCTCATTTTTTTAAATCAATACCTCCCTGCTGACTGATATTGCTGAGGATTGCTGTAAATCATTAATTAATTGTGAATTGGGGTCACTACCCACTCTTAGTCTTTAACCTAAACTGGAAAGCCTTTGCAACATCCCCACTGAACTTCCTTCCCACTGAGGCTATTTCAAATACTAATAATCTTCCCCCAGCTCTTCAGATCCCTAATAACCCTCACTATCAAAAGGTGACTTCTCCCCCTTCTTTCTGGGACAAAATAAACACCAACATATACAAACTTCAATATCTCAACAACCATGAGTGTTCTTGTTTCCATTCTATCTCAATCTATTCTATCATGATATAATTCCAAAGCAAAACAAGAAAAGCAGAAAAACATTAACTAAACATTTTCTAGCATAATTTTCCCCTTGTCCAGCTATCATTCTTTCACAGATAAGCTTCTTGAAGTAATCATTAAATTTATTTGTTTCATTTACCTTTCCTTTAATTTCTGACCATTGAAGTGCTCTCCTTAACCTCTCAAAAAAATTCTAGTCTAAGAGATTGTTTTGACTTAACCTTGACTTCTCTGCTCTTTGGTTTCACTAGCAGGGGATTTTTTTTCCCTTGAGACAGCTTTTATATTTTATTTTAGTGACTATATGCATTACAGCTTATCTTCCTATTTTCCTGATGTCCCATGTTAATACATATATATATTACATATAGTTATATTATATATACATACATATCTATATATGTATGTATTATATAGGCTTCCCAGGTGGTGTTAGTTGTAAAAAACCTATTTGCCAAAGCAGGAGACACCCCTGGATCTGAAGGATCCCTTGGAGGAGGGCATGGCAACCCATTTCAGTATTCTTGCTTGGAGAATCCCATGGACAGAGGAGCCTGGCGGGCTTCAGACCATGAGGCTGGAGAGTCAGACAAGACTTAAGTGACTTAGCATCACACGTGCAGCATGCATGCACACATATACACACACATAATTCCACTTATATTTGTATTTGATGTCCCCTTACCACTTGATATACTTAGTGAAAGCCCATAGTCATATCTTCATCTATTACTTGTGTGTCAGTCATCCCAAAATCCATCTTGAACTGCAGGAAAACATTCTTTGCCCCCAAACTGATTTGCTCAGATGTCTCATATTACCTTAGCTTCAAGTGTTGAAAAGCAGCTCCCCTTTGTACTCTAAACTTGCATCTTTTTGCCTCTATTTTCATTTGATAACAGTATACAAATAAGAAACCAGGGGGAATCTTGAGTTTTCCTGGTTCCATATTTCCCTTGTCCAGCCAACAAATCACTTTGATTCTACCTACAAACTACCGCTTGAGTTACGAATATATCTAGTTTTAATATTCTCACTGTTGCCACCTTAAGTTCAGTCCTGACCTTGTCTTGTTTGGATTCCAGTAACAGACTCCTGGCTGGATTCCTTCTTTCTAGTTTTACTTTCCTCTAATCCATTATTTACACTGCTGCCAGAGTGAGCTTTCTAAAATGCAAATCTAATCATGTCTTTTCCTTGCTTCAAAATCTTATAATGACTCCCATGCCTTTCATGATAAAGTCTAAACTCCTTAGCACAGAAATATAAGGTATTTTATGACTCTTGAGAGATATTGGTATTTTAAGACTCTTGAGAGTTCCTTGGACTGCAAGGAGATCAAACCAGTCTATCCTAAAGGAAATCAGTCCTGAATATTCATTGGAAGGGTGGATGCTGAAGCTGAAACTCCAATGCTTTGTCCACCTGATGTGAAGAAATGTCTCATTGGAAAAGACTCTGATGCTGGGAAAGATTGAAGGCGGGAGAAGGGAATGACAGAGGATGAGATGGCTGGATGGCATCATCGACTCCATGGACATGAGTTTGAATAAGCTCTGGGAGTTAGTGATGGACAGGGAGGCCTGGTGTGCTGCAGTCCATGGGGTCACAGAGTCGGACAAGACTGAGTGACTGAACTAAACTTTTTTCTCCCTGACTTTCTTGTACTGAACAAAGGCCGTTCACAAGAAGGGTCCCCCCTGCTCCAGCCTTTGCCTAACTATAACTTGATGGTTCCCCACCATTCAATTTCCAAGTAGTTTTCACTCATCTTTCAGAATCCAGTTTAGGGGATCCCACATCCCAGAAGGCAAGTTGTCTTGATTCCAGTCCAGTTTAGAATAATTTCCCTCCATCTTTTCATTGTATAATGCTTAGCAAGCTGTTGAATCATATCATATTTCTGGGACATATTTTCCCTACTTGAAGATAAGATGTGAAATGTATAGAAAGGATATAGCTTATTTTTCTCTCTTGTATCCTATACATATTTAATGAAGAAATGAAAGAATGAAAAACTCAAGACAAGTCTAGTAACTACATTTACATATCTGTTAGGGAGCCAAAGGAGACATTCAAAGGAGACATTCCTAGCTCTAACAGTGGCCAGTTGTGAGACCTTAGATAGTTACAGGATTTCCTGAAACTGCAGTTATTTCACAGAGATAACTCATTATTCCTGACACATAATGGAAGCTAAAATGAAGTAATTCAGAGGAAGCTCTTATGACTGTGCTTTACAAAATGCTAACTCACAGTCCTCACCATCCAGTGGTTACATGGGCAGATATGTTTGGCCATAGTGGTTGGTATGTACAGATGTACATAGTTTTTCTGATACAAGGACAAACTTCACGAAAGTTTTACATTCCCTATAATCAAACACCTGCCTTGCAAAAGTAGTGCAAATGTACAGTAAGAAAGATAAATGTCACAGTTTATTAAAAATAAGAGATTTTAAATGACAAGAATTCAATGTGATTTAAAATGTGGTATGGTTAATAGAAAAGGAAATTATGACTTAAAGGAATATCAGATCTAGAAAAAGCAATGATAGTTCAATTTATACCATGCTTATGAAACTATACCTGGAATTTGCAATCCACTCTGAATTTAAGTGAGAGGAGAGGAAAAACATGTGGATTATAAAAATTATAAAAATCAGTGAGGTGAAAAATGCTGAAAGGGAACTGGGAGAGTTCAGCGTGGATAGAGGAAGACCACGGGTGAAAATTACAGCTGTTTTCAGAAACTGTAATGTGATGTGTGACCTTAGGGGATGGGATTTTAGTTCTGGCTTACTGATTTATAAGCAATGTGGACTTGAAGAAATATTAAACATCCCTAATTTAAATTTCCTCATTTGTAAAAGGGAAAAAGAATAACTGTTTTTTACTTTGTTGGGAAGGTGGAATTAGACAATATATCTAAAGTTGTTATCTTGGTGACTAGCATTTAAAATTGGACAGAGTTTGAAAATTATTTCTAACAAGAATTTTTAAGCTTATTCTCCATTAAACTATAAAATCTCAATCAAAAGAGAGATACCACTTTTGCATAAGGTAGTATTTTCCAATTGCTAGAGGTGATAGTGCTGGCTTTGTTGTTATAACTCATAATTACTTCTTCAGGGAAGCCTTCTTTCAAATATCAGTTCTTTGTGCTTTTTTTTTTTTTAATAGCATATTAACTCAGTTGTTGTCTCTTATTTATGAAGCACATCTTTGCTGTTTAGGTATAATCTTCCATGAAGAAAGGATTATTCATACTTCATTTTACTATTGCTTTCCCAGAATCTTACATGTGAAGGTTTGAAACAGGGTAAATTTTACGTAGTATTTCATGAAACACTGAACAAAGGGTGCATGAGTAAATTAATACACTCATATTCAAGCAATATTTCTTGACTCAGTGAATGACTGAGGTGAATGTCAAAGCTATTGTAGAGAGGATTTAAGAATTTGTGAGTGGTTAGACAAATTACTTGCTCAACTCTTTCTAACACCAAGATTCATTTAAACTTGAGTGAGCTGCTATCCTTAGAAATTTCCAATAAGGCTTGCTCTGCATCCATCAGAAATAATTTAGAAAAGAGTCCTTCACTGCTTAAAAGGTTGGATTAGGTGGTCTTAAGTCCCCTTATAACACTGACATCCAGTGAATTATTTCATGATTACTTTAGCTATGAATTGGAAAAAAAAAAATTCTACCAAACGCAGGAAGAGTTACCAACAAAGAGTAAACATGTTCAATGGTTTAAATGAAGATCTGAAATAAATTTTCTCTCTTTCTCAAGTGATTTGATTAATTTTAGTTCTGAGATATAATAATTACTGTGATAGCTTTGCTGTATAAAGACTGGCATCTTAGGAAGTTGATCATCTAAGTAAATTACCATTTCAGAAATGATAAATTAAATCTACTGAAAATTTTTCATTAAGTCAGAAATAAGAGGTAGCTGAACCTGGACACTTTGTACTTGCAGTTAATGTAGGACAAGCTCAGTAAAATTGATGCAAACTCCTTGAGCCTTGCTACAATTCTGAAATCATCTCAGAAGGGGGACGTTTTAAGCAGATGACATTTGTTCTCAAGACCTTTGGTATCCACCTCTCCCATTCTCCCCTCATGCTTCAGGAAACTGGCATTTCTAAATAAATGACTTTACGCTATCAAGAAAAAAATCATACATGCTGATTCCCTAGTTCTTATGTTCCCTTAAGCTGAAATCTGTGCTGCATGTAAGCAGAAAAAAAAAAAAAAAAAAGGAATCTGTACATATAAATTAAGTGGAAGTAAAGAGTTTGGCTGTCACAGAAAAGTTGCATGTATGATTACAGAGATATCCTGTGAAATCCAGGATATCCTGTGAAATTCATGAGTTAGGCTGAACAGCTTTCTCCAGCTTGGGATTATTGGCTTTTGAGGCTGGATAACTCAGTGCTGTGGGGGACTGACCTGTATGTTGTAGGCTGCTCAGCAGCATCCTCGGCCTTTTCCCATTAGATGCCAATAGCACCTCTTCCCCTCAGTTACAACAGTCAAAGCTGTCTCTAGCCTCCATAGATGCTCCCCAGAAGACAACGTCGCTCCCAGTTGAGAACCACTGTTTTAGAGGAGTGGAAAGAATTCCTGAGTCTAGGATAGTTTCCCAGCATTAAAGCTGTAACAACATTAAGGAGTGTCTCTGGTATCAGCAGGAAGTGTCCTAGGTCTAGTCCCCCACTCTGAAGCCCAGTGGTTGAAAATAACTCCACTTAATTTCTGAAGGGAACCAGATCCAGATATCAAATTATAAAGAAACACTGTGTAAGTTTTGATAACGATTCCTTCTTCTGACATCATCCTCCCCACCAAAAGCAAAATCTGGTTGTTTATATTTAAGTCTGGAATACTTTACAGTTTTAAGTCAGAACATTCATAACAATTTTTATAAAGTTATTATTTTTTCCCCATGCCAACAAGAAATGTGAAAGTTAACAGAATACAATGGTCTAATTTCTCTCTGACTAGGGTTCTCTGGAGTATGTGTGTGGTTATGTGTGCATGTGTGTGTGTGTGTGTTTAACATAATTTTGAAAATGAAAATGGTGCCCACTAACTTCCAAGATTTTTATTTCTAACCCATTACAACCAAGTGTTTGCTTCTGGGTTTCTCTCATGAAGTAGTAAGTGGATTAGGGGAAGATTTAATACATTCATTGCATAGCACCTGCATTTGCTTATGTCAGATAACAAAGGAAAGGTTTCCTAAAGGTAGCTGGTAAATGTCCCGTATCAAAAAAGCTCCACTATAAACATTCTGTAGTTTAATTTCACATGCTACTCTATTCCATATTTGCTTTATTACTCTCTCAAGGAGTTCAATACCGAACATGAATTCTCGGCAAAAGGCTAACCAGTAAGGAAAATAAAACTGACAAACAAAGGCACTGAAAACTTAAACAATCAGAAAAAGTTTAGAGCCTTCTTATTTTTAGTGAGATTTGTAAACAACTTCAGATTTTCCCATACCCAGCCTCCTTTGAGGTTTGTGTCTTCCTTACGTAATTATTCTTATAAAATTCTGTTTATATTATTCTTTTATATGTCCAAGATGACCTTGACTAATACCAAAGAAATATGTCGTTTAATGAATGTTTGTTATGCTTACTATTGGGGAAGAGAAAATTCCCAGGGATGCACAGATCATAATCAGTATAAATTGGGCTTCCCAGGTGGCTCAATGGTAAATAATCCACCTGCCAATGCAGGGGGAGAAGGCAATGGTACCCCACTCCAGTGCTCTTGCCTGGAAAATCCCATGGGTGGAGGAGCCTGGAGGGCGGCAGTCCATGGGGTTGCTGAGAGTTGGACACGACTTCACTTTCACTTTTCACTTTCATGCATTGGAGAAGGAAATGGCAACCCACTCCAGTGTTCTTGCCTGCAGCATCCCAGGAATGGGGGAGCCTGGTGGGCTGCTGTCTGTGGGGTCGCACAGAGTCGGACACGACTGAAGCGACTTAGCAGCAGCAGCAGCCAATGCAGGAGATACAGGTTAGATCCCTGAGTCTGAAAGATCTCTAGAAGAGGAAATGAAAACCCACTTCAGTATTCTTTCCTGGAAGATTACACGAACAGATGAGCCTGGGGGGCTACAGTCCATATTATCACAAAGAGACATGACTGAGCATGCATGCCCACAGTGTAGATTATGTACCTTGAGGGTGATTTGGTACATCAAATAGGTGATTTATATTTTACAATTACTTTACAATAAAATGTGTTTTGTTTTTATGGAAAAAGTGAAAGTTTTAGTTACTCAGTCGTGTCTGACTCTTTGTGACCCCATGGACCATGTAGCCCACTAGGCTCCTCAGTCCATGGAATTCTCCAGGCAAGAATACTGGAGTGGGTAGCCATTCCCTTCTCCAGGGGATCTTCCCGACCCGGGAACTGAACCCAGATCATCTGCATTGCAGGTGGACTCTTCACTTTTCAAGCCACCAAGGAAGCCCTTTATAGAGAAGGACATATTCAAATTATATTTTTCCCTGCCCCATGTGCCAGTGGGCAGCTCGGGAGGAAAAGCAGATGGCAGACCCGGCAGCACTTTTGTGTTGTGACCTGGTGCTCCAAGCAATTGACTCTCTTGAATGTAAGAGGCACAGCATTTTGTGAATTCTTTCTTGCTCGGATTATCGGTTCAGCCTTTCTCTGCAAAGTTCAATGAGGTTCATTAGCTTATCTGAAGAGAATGGGACCAGTTCTTTTGAGACAGCTCCTCTCTGTGACTTTTCTAATTAAACCCCTTCCATCAGATGAAGAGTTGCCCTTTTTACTTGACAAACATTTGTTCTAATTTGGCCTTGCTTGATTTTTCAGTGCTTTTAAGTCCCTCTCCCCCTCTCTATACCCATCAGCATCTGTTATTCAGAAGATCACTCTGGCTGACATTTACCCTGAATGTGCTTGCTTATTAAAATATTTCAATGTTAGACAAGCTTATCAGTTGAAAAATACAATATAGTTCCTGGGCACTGGTGGAGCTAAACTTAAATAAGGATTTTGTTGTATAGACGCATATTTCTTATTTTTTATGAGGTAAGATTAAATGTATTCACTCATACACACAGAGTCTATGGGAAGCAGATAAATAATATGTTTCATAATACAAACTGAAACCTCTCCTTCCATTTGATATTACATGGAAGAGTTAAAAGTTGTCTAGGTAAACATAGGAAGTAAGCTTATGATTAAAAGCAAAATAATCTAATGCAAAAGGACAGATCTTATTTGAAACTAAAACTAAATAATCAGGATGGCATCTGAGCAACCTGAAAGGAGTTGACAACTTTAAACTGAATTAAAAGTAAAAAAAAAAAAAAAAAAAAAAAAATCAAATTCCCAGCATTTTGTGCAAACCTTGAAAATACTACTAAAAGTACACAGATATCTGGGTGACCTCTGGCTAATTCTTCAGGAAGACTCTTCTTCATAGACAAAATGATAATATGTAGAGTTAAGTGCTTACCTAGGAGCAAGTGAACAGCTGGAGCTTTGGGTGTTCACCCTGGACTTCAGAAAGACACACTCTGTCAGTGACAAGCCTTGCTACATTCAGTTTATTCTCCTATTTTCTTTAACACTATCCAGTGCTATTAGCTTGCCAGCCATGTAGTCTGTAAGTAATAGGTTGCAATAGCAGCTGAAATTGACAAGTGCTTAGCCCAGAGCATGGATTGAATGTAATTCATAGGGTTCCCGAGTTAATTTCCAATACCTATTTCATCAAGTCACACTGATAGATGGCTGCCAGCATCTTTTGGTTTTATCTGTAAATCCCTATGTCTTTTACTGCCATCATCTCATTTTTTTTATACATTCCATCCCTTGCATTTGTTCCTCCCCATTTCCATAACTTCAAATGGAGCTTCTCTCTAGACACATCAGTCATTTAGGTTAGAGGCCCTTGCAGCTAAATGCAAGACCTTCAAATGTTATTGAAGTGTATTTTTCCATGTGGCCCTGTTTAAAGTGATGTTTCTTTAGGGACTACAGGGTGAAATATGAAGTTATCTGGGAGAGTAAATCTGAGATGTTGGACAGATGGTGAAGCATCAGTGCATCCACAGAAATGCATTTCATTTTTATACAGGGGACACTCTCAATCAATTTTGGCTTGAGAAAACAGTTGCTGGTGTTGCATCAGTGATTTTCTTTTATTTTTCTTTTACAGATCAATAGTGAAGCTTAGAATTCTCTAATATATTTTAGGTAAATTCTCTAAATAAATGTGGAGCAAATATAAAATGGGAAAATTTCTTAAAGATTAAGAATTTATTGAAAATAGAACAAAGGTTACCACTGAAAGATCAAATGGAATGAGTGTTGGTAAAATGTAAAACTCTGTTACTCTCTCTATAGGATGGGAATTTTCATTTCTCACCTAAAATGTGCTGTGGCAACAACATACCTTTTCTAAAGTTCTTATTTAAACTTGGTAAAATGACTTTGTCCACTGACGTTCCAAAACTTCCATTTACACTGCATACATTTGACAGCCTCTAAATTACCCATCTCAATCTTCTTCTATTTCCTTGAGTCCTACTCCAGCTGCCACAGTCCTCAAGGCACTGGTTACATCTAGCATTTGGAAAAGAACATTTAGAATATTAGATATTTTATCTATTGTGAAATAGCTACTTAAAAATTTTCAAATGAAAATCCAACAACATTTTGGTGTGTGCCATTCATTCATGGTCAATGTCCCAGACAATGTCTTCTGTGCTATGGTTATGATTTGAAGTGAAGTGAAGTGAAGTGAAGTTGCTCAGTCATGTCTGACTCTGCGACCCCATGGACTACATGTAGCTTACCAGGCTCCTCTGTCCATGGGATTTTCCAGGCAACAATACTGGAGTGGATTGCCATTTCCTTCTCCAAGGGATCTTCCCGACCCAGGGATTGAACCTGGGTCTCCCACATTGTAGACAGATGCTTAACCATCTGAGCCAACAAATGCTTGATAGATTAAGCTAAAACTGATTTCCTGTCAATAGAAGATGTAAACAAACTTGGAAAAATACATCAAATATATATACACATACATATATACCTATATATATAGTATATATATATGGGAGGGTGTATGTAAAATTCAGAATCATTTGAATTATTCAAAAACCTATTCATATCACTACAATTATGTAGTCTCCACAATTGTATGAAAAATGTCCTAAAGTGCTATTTCTATAATTTAAGAAAGACTAATTCTTTATAACTGGCTGCTATGTACTTTGGGAATTCCAGTGAAATCTGTCTACAAGGAGATACTTTGCTTTGGTGACAGTATTGGGTACTAGAGGGGATAACAATGATGTAGTTGTTAGAAAACAGGTTGGTAACTTCTTTCTGTGAAAGGCCAGATAGCAAGCATTTTCATCTTTGTGGGCCATATGGTCCCTAATCCAGCTAGCCAACTGTGCTGCTTAAAGCCCCAAAGCAGCCATAAGCAATGCATAAACCAGTGGACATGGCTGTATTCCAATTTGACTTTATTAATATAAGTAGAGGAATGAGTGCTATAGTCTGATTGTTTGTGTTCCCCCAGACTTCAGTGTTGAAATCTTAACGCCTGATGCAATGGTATGAAAAAGAGGCGCCTTAGGTAGGTGTTCACATGGTGAAGGTGGAGCCTTCATAATGGGATTAGGGCTCTTAAAGAAGAAATTCCACAGGGCGCCCTAGCCCCATGAGGGCACAGCAACCCATAGGTAGTCACAAGGAGAGAAACTTTGCCAGAATGTGAGCACGCTGGTGCTATCAGCTTGGTGTTACCAGCCTTCAGAAATGTGAGAAATAGATTTCTGTTGTTTAGCCACCCAACCCATGGTATTTTGTGGTAACAGCTCAAACAAACTAAGATTAAGGATTTCCTACCCACTGCTTTAAATTCGGGTAGAGTCACACATACTAAGATTTGCAGCTTAACTCTCTCATTTACTAGTGTAAATGAGATTTATGTGACTTATGGAAAATTCCCTTACACTTATCAGCTTCTTCCTCTGTACTATGAAAATAAGAATAACACCCAGGATGTAGAGTTTTTAAATGAGAAAGTATCGTAATGTCTGTAATATGTTGTTAGTGGTCATAAGTGAAAGACATTGATGCTAGATGAGGGTAGTGACTATCTGCTTCAGGGACAGGGAAGAAAGAATGGTTCAGAATGACACATGCAGACAGAACCATTTGGATTTGCCAAGGATAGTCCTGGGAAGCAAGCAAAAAGATCTCCACAAAAGTCAGCAGCTCCTATTTAATGATTTCAGAATTCTGTAATGAGACACCCGTGGAACTCAACATTGATGTGGGAAGAATATTGCAATACTTCACCCATTCAGAGTAACTGAGGTGGAACCCTTTCTGGATCATTGTGAAGTCTGAATTATATGATGCTTTTTATAGAAAGAGGTTTTGTTGTTTTTCAGTACATACAACAATTGGCAAAACATCCAAGAAAGTATTGCCAAGTAGACTTCCTGCTGGCACGTTTAAGTGGAAAACTGAGATTCATTTAAAATTAGCATAGCATTATGTGTGTATGAAAATGGCCCAAATAAAGTTCCTGAAAGCAGTTTGTTTTCTTAGGCTAGTTAGATATTCCCCATAGTTTATTATATGACAAAAATAAACAAAAACAGGCAATTTTTAATCTTTGTGCTTCCTCAGTGGGATTCTTTTCCCCGCACATTTAACTTGTTTTGACTTGAACTAACAGCTAAAACATGTCCTTGGAATCCCAGCATTTCTCAGGCAGCTCTTGCCTTATTGGCACATGGAATTCCTTCCCATAATTCAAATAGACTGGCAAGCCATTTTGAATGGAGACCTACTTCTTGCTAAGTGTGAGTGTTCATAATAATTGCAAGCAAGTATTGTGTTAAGAGTTTAATAGAGTGTATATCTCAAACCTTATATAAATCATTATAGATAGCTGTTCTTGTCATTCCTCTTTCTAGTTTGTAATATCTTTTTACAGGCATTCAATTTTAAAGGAATTATTTTAGGTAAAATTTGACCCTCTTATGACCCAGATTGGTGCTAGATTTTTTTTTTTCCCTTCAAGCCCTTTAACAGCTTTAAATAAATGGAGACTTCATTTAGTATATATTCATTTAGTCAATAAAATTTTGCTGAGTCACTATTGTGCCACTAGGGGCCAGGTATGGAGAATATAAGAATGGCAACATATTTTTATTTTCAGTGGGGTTTTCCTATAAGACATGAGCTGTGTCATTTTAAGCCTTGAGGACCTCTCTAGAGCCACTTTAAATAGAAGGTTGGAATAGTCTTCTCAACAACTCCTGCTCAAAGATCCCTACCTTCATTGTTGCCAATTTTCCCCCTGTATCCCACCAAAATGAAAATCTAGATTCATTTTTCTTCTGTGAGGATGAAACTATCCTTCTAGTCATCACTACTACAGCAGATAAACCAGTTTCCTTGGCACCCTAACTCTATGGTCCTTGGTTATCAGTTTTCTCCTTTCTTCTTTGGTCATTACACTTAAAAGTATTCTTATCATAATTTTTTGTCTCATTGTAGGTCACACTGTCTTGAATCTATTTCTATATTTCTCTTTTATGGTGGCCACTTTTCACTTATGTCTGTCTCCTGAAGTAGACAGTTTCTTTGACCCAGCTTTATGATGTTAAACCTGTGTTCATGGTTGTGAATAACTATAATTTCTTCAAAAGAAGGCTTACAACTCAAATATACAGCCATAGATTAATACAGCCATTGGTCTAGAAGTTGCCTGAAAGATAGTTGTTTTAGAAAAAAAGCTTGTTTGGCTAGGATTCTAGGTTTGGGACAGTTATGAATTTCAACTCAAATAGGCTCAACCAAGAAAGGGAAGTCATCAACACACATGAATAAAAGCAGTCTGGGTGCAAAATATATAATAGCAAACATCAGGTATACAAATCTTCACTGGGAAAATGATGGCTTCAGGACTCAGTTTCTCTGTCCTTCTACTTGGCTTTCCTCCTTGCGTTCTTTTCATTCTCCTTTTGCACATGCTGATGAGACAGATGCTACAGTTGAATTTTACTTTTTCTTGGTTCCAGTTTGGAGAAAGAAAGCAAACACCTCTTCAAGGTACTCCAACAAAATCCCTGGAATGGGCAGTAAAGGGGCCTCATGGGCCATTTTAATAGTAATCTGTACGGCCAGAGTAAAGGAATGCACTGCCCTACCTAAGCCTAAGCTACCTTCCATTCAAATACTCCACTAGAAAATTGGAGCTAGGTGTTGACAAACAGAGATCACAATAGGCAGCCACTAGGAGAAAACTGATTGCAAATTCATGAATTATTTCAAACCCTGATCACTGAAGATAATAACTGAGTAGCAATAATTGACAAGAGAATGCTGGATCCCACCAAAAAAGATACCCCACCTCCAAGAGAAAAGGAGAAGCCACAGCAAGATGGTAGGAGAGGCAAAATCACATTTAGAATCAAATCGTGTACCCTCCAGATATGCTTGGAGGGCTCAAAATTTGTGCACATCAGCACCCATCACATGGACTGAGCCAGACCTGCCTTTGAATGTTTGAGCATCTCCTGTGGAGGTACAGGTCAGCAGTGGCCTGCCTCAGGGGCAGGGGCTCTGGGTGCAGTAGACCTTGGTCTCACACAGCCTATGGCATGAGCCCTCTTGGAAAAAGTCATCATTTACCCCACCATAGAGCTGCCAGAACTTATACAGGATTGGGGCAAAAGAAGCTTGAAGGGCAGAAATAAAACGTTGTGTGCACCAGGACCCAGGAGAAAGGAGCAGTGACCCTGCAAGAGACTGACCCAGACTTGCCTGTGAGTGTCCAAAGGTCTCTGGTGGAGGCTTGGGTCGGCGGT
Organism: Procapra przewalskii; assembly: GCA_006410515.1. Classification (NCBI taxonomy): domain Eukaryota; kingdom Metazoa; phylum Chordata; class Mammalia; order Artiodactyla; family Bovidae; genus Procapra; species Procapra przewalskii. The sequence goes on along the minus strand of SJYF01000021.1, from coordinate 2,559,343 downwards.
GGCCTGCTGCAGGGTCAGAGGCACTGAGTGTGGCAGCGCATGCACAGGATTTTAGAAGGAGGACTCCATCATCTTCTTTACCTCCACCATAGTTTGGTCTCAGGTCAAACAACAAGGAGGGAATACAGCCCTGCCTACCAACAGAAAACTGGATTAAAGATTTACTGAGCATGGCCCCACCTATCAGAACAAGACTCAGATTCCCCCACAGCCAGTCTCTCTTATCAGGAAGTTTCCATATGCCTCTTATACTTATCCATCAGGGGGCAGAGAGAATGAAAACCACAATCACAGAAAACTAGTTAAACTGATCACATGGACCACAGCCTTGTCTAACTCAATGAAGCTATGAGCCATGCTGTGTAGTGCCACCAAAGATGGACAGGTCATGGTGCAGAGTTCTGACAAAATGGGGTCCACTGGAGAAGGGAATGACAAACCACTTCAGTATTCTTGCCTTGAGAACATCATGAACAGTATGAAAAGGCAAAAAGATAGGACTCTGAAAGATGAACTCTCCAGGTCAATAGATGCCCAATATGCTACTGGAGAAGAGTGAAGAAATAATTCCAGAAAGAAAAAAGAGATGGAGCCTAAGCCAAAATAATGCCCAGTTTTTGATGTATGTTGGTGATGGAAGTAAAGTCTGATGTCATAAAGAACAATATTGCATACAACGCTGGACTGTTAAGTCCTCGAATCAAGTTATATTGGGAGTGGCCAAACAGGAGATGGCAAGAGTGAACATCAACATTTTAGGAATCAGTAAACTAAAATGGACTGGAATGGGCAAATTTAACTCAGATGACCATGATATCTACTACTGTGGGTGAGACTCCCTTAGAAGAAATGGAGGAGCCATTATAGTCAACAAAATAGTTGGAAATGCAGTACTTCTGGAGGCAATCTCAAAAACAAAAGAATCATCTCTGTTCATTTGCAAGGCAAATCATTCAGTATGAGAGTAATAGAAGTCTATGCCCAAAACATTAAGGCTGAAGAAGCTGAAGTTGAATGGTTCTCTGAAGAACTTCTAGAACTAAAACACACAAAAAAAGGGTACTGGAATGCAAAAGTAGGAAGTCAAGAGGTACCAGGAGTAATGGGCAAATTTACCATGGAGTACAAATGAAGCAGGGCAAAAACTAACAGAGATTTGCCAAGAGAATGCACGGGTCATAGCAAATACCCTTTTCCAACAACGCAAGAGATGACTCTACACATGGAAACAACCAGATGGTCCATGCTGAAATCAGATTGATTATATTCTTTGCAGCCAAAGATGGAGAAGCTCTAAACAGTCAGCAAAAACAAGACCAGGAGCTGACTGTGGCTCAGATCACGTACTCCTAATTTCCAAATTCAGACTTAAATTGAAGAAAGTAGGAAAACCACTAGATCATTCATGTACAACCTAAATCAAATCCCTTAGGATTATACAGTAGAAGTGACATTTAGATTCAAGGGATTAGATATGATAGAGTGACTAAATAATTATGGATGGAGGTTCATGACATTGTACAGGAGGCAGTGATCAAAACCATCGCCAAGAAAAAGAAACACAAAGACAAAATGTTTGTCTGAAGAGGCCTTACAAATAGCTGAGAAAAGCAGAGAAGCTGAAGGCAAAGGGATAAAGGAAAAATATACTCATTGGAATGCAGAGTTCCAAAGAATAGCAAAGAGAGATAAGAAAGCCTCCTTCAGTGATCAATGCAAAGAAATAGAAGAAAACAATAGAATGGGAAAGATGAAAGATTTCTTCAAGAAATCAGAGATACCAAGGGAACATTTCATGCAAAGATGGGCACAATAAAGGACAGATGTGGTATGGACTGAACAGAAGCATAAGATATTAAGAGGGGCAACAATACATAGAAGAACTTTACAAAAAAAAAAAAAAGTTCACAACCCAGATAACTATGACAGTGTGATTACCCAACTAGAGTCAGACATCCTGGAATGCAAAAGTCAAGTTGGCGTTAGGAAGCATCACTATGAACAAAGCTGGTGATGGAATTACAGTTGAGCTATTTCAAATCCTAAATTGTGCTACACTCAATATGCCAGCAAATTTGGAAAAGTCAGCAGTAGCCACAGGGCTGGAAAAGGTCAGTTTTTATTCCAATCTCAAAGAAAGGCAATGCCAAAGAATGCTCAAACTACCACACAATTGCACTCATCTCACACACTAGCAAAGTAATGCTCAAAATTCTCCAAGCCAGGATTCAAAACTTGAACTGGACACAGGACCTGAGCACAGGAAGTGAACTGTGTATTTCCAGATGTTCAAGCTGGATTTAGAAAAGGCAGAGGAACAAGAGATCAAATTGCCAACATCCGTTGGATCATTGAAAAAGCAAAAAAGTTCCCATAAACTATTTACTTCTGCTTTAATGACTACACCAAAGCTTTTGACTGTGTGGATCACAACAGACTGTGGAAAATTCTTCAAGAGACAGGAAAACCAGACCACCTGACCTTCCTATTGAGAAATCTGTATGCAGGTCAGGAAGCAACAGTTAGAACTGGACATGGAACAACAGACTGTTTCCAAAGAGGAAAAGGAGTACATCAAGGCTGTATATTGTCACCCTGCTTATTTAACTTCTATGCAGAGAATATCATGAAAAACGCTGCATTGGATGAAGCATAAATTAGAATCCAGATTGTCAGGAGAAATATCAATAACCTCAGAAATGCAGATGACACCACCCTTAATGCAGAAAGTGAAGAAGAACTAAAGAGCCTCTTGATAGAGCTGAATGAGGAGAGTTTAAAAACTGGCTTAAAGCTCAACGTTCAGAAATCTAAGATCATGGCATCCAGTCCCATCACTTCATGGCAAATAAATGGGGACATAATGGAAACAGTAACATATTTTATTTTGGGAGGTTCCAAAAATCACTGCATATAGTGACTACAGCCATGAAATTGAAAGATGTTTATCATATATGAAATGAATCACCAGTCCAGGTTCAATGCATGATATAGGATGCTTGGGGCTGGTGCACTGGGATGACCCAGAGGGATGGTACGGAAAAGGAGGTGGGATAGGGGTTCAGGATGGGGAACATGTGTATACCCGTGGCAGATTCATGTTGATATGGCAAAACCAATACAATTTTGTAAAGTAACTAGCCTCCAATTAAAATAAATAAATTTATAAATAAAAAATAAAAAAATAAAAGATGTTTGCTCATTGGAAGATAAGCTATGACCAGCCTAGACAGTGTATTAAAAAATAGAGACATTTCTTTGCCAACAAAGGTCTCTTTAGTCAAAGCTCTGGTTTTTCCAGTAGCCATGTTGATGTCAGAGTTGGACTGTAAACAAAGCTGAGTGCTGAAGAATTGATCCTTTCGAACTATGATACTGGACAAGAAACTTGAGTCCCTTGGACTGCAAGGAGGTCTAACTGGTCAATCATAATGGAAATCAGTCCTGAATATTCATTGGAAGGACTGAAGCTGAAGCTGAAACTCCAAACTTTGGCCACCTGATGCGAAAAACTGACTCATTTGAAAAGACCCTGATGCTGGGAAATACTAAAGGCAGGAGGAGAAGGGGGAGAAAGAGGATGAGATGGTTGGATTGAATCACCAACTCTAGTGAATCAGCAAGCTCTGGGAGTTGGTGATGGACAGGAAATCTTGCCATGTTGCAGTCCATGGGTCACAAAGAGTCAGACACGACTGAGTGACTGAACTGTACTGAGCTTTTTAAAAAAAAATTAATTAATTTTTTATTGGAGGATAATTGCCTTATGGAATTTTTTTTTCAAACCTCAACATAAATCAGCCATAGATATACATATATCCCTTCACTCTTGAACCTCCTTCCTGTGTCCATCCCCATCCCATCCCTCTGGGTTGATACAGAGCACCTGTCTGAGTTTCCTGGACCATACAGCAAATTCCCCTTGGCTATCTATTTTACATTTGGTAAACATCTGCTGGATCATGGAAAAAGTAAGAGAGTTCCAGAAAAACATCTATTTCTGCTTTATTGACTATGCCAAAGCCTTTGACTGTGTGGATCACAATAAACTGTGGACAATTCTAAAAGAGATGGGAATACCAGACCACCTGACCTGTCTCTTGAGAAATCTGTATGCAGGTCAGGAAGCAACAGTTAGAACTGGACGTGGAACAACTGACTGGTTCCAAATAGGAAAAGGAGTATGTCAAGGCTGTATATCGTCACCCTGCTTATTTCCCATGCAGAGTACATTATGGGAAACGCTGGGGTGGAAGAAGCACAAGCTGGAATGAAGATTGCCAGGAGAAACATCAATAACCTCAGATGTGCAGATGACACCACCTTTATGGCAGAAAGTGAAGAAGAACTAAAGAGACTCTTGATGAAAGTGAAAGAGGAGAGTGAAAAAGTTGGCTTAAAGCTCAACATTCAGAAAACGAAGATCTGGTTCCATCACTTCATGGGAAATAGATCGGGAAACAGTGGAAACAGTGTCAGACTTTTTTGGGGGTGCTCCAAAATCACTGCAGATGGTGACTGCAGCTATGAAATTAAAAGACGCTTACTCCTTGAAAGGAAAGTTATGACCAACCTAGATAGCATATTGAAAAGCAGAGACATTACTTTGCCAAAAAAAGTCCATCTAGTCAAGGCTATGGTTTTTCCAGTGGTCATGTACGGATGTGAGAGTTGGACTGTAAAGAAAGCTGAGCGCCGAAGAAAAGATGCTTTTAAACTGTGGTGTTGGAGAAGACTGTGGAGAGTCCCTTGGACTGCAAGGAGATCCAACCAGTCTATTCTGAAGGAGATCAGTCCTGGATGTTCTTTGGAAGGAATGATGCTAAAGCTGAAACTCCAGTACTTTGGCCACCTCATGCGAAGAGTTGTCTCGTTGGAAAAGACTCTGATGCTGGGAGGCATGAGGAGAAGGGGACGACAGAGGATGAGATGGCTGGATGGTATCACTGACTCAGTGGACACGAGCCTGAGTGAACTCCAGGAGTTGGTGTTGGACAGGGAGGCCTGGTGTGCTGCGATTCATGGGGTCGCGAAGAGTCGGACACGACTGAGCGACTGAACTGAGCTGAGCTGAAGTAGACTTCATCTTTTAAGATGCAGTGCAGGTGTCATACCTCTCCATTGCCTCTATCTGTAGTTGAGACGTGTCTTATTGTTTGCTCTGTTTTTTTCGATGTCTATCTGTCTCTCATCTCTCTAATCCCTTAACTTGGACTGGCATAAGAGAATACGACATTTTGGGTGGTTTAAACGACAGACATGCACCTTCTCTGTCTGGAGGCTAAAAGTGCAAGACCAAAGTGCCATCAGAACTGGCTTCCCGGAGGCCTCTCTTGCTGGACTGCAAATGGCCACCTTGATGCTGTGCCTCACGTGGCCTTTCCTCTGTGTGCGTGATGAAAGAGAGGTCCTCAGTGTCCGTTCCTCTTCTTACAAGGCCACTGGCCCTTTTGGATTTAGGTTCACACTTACAACTTCATTTAACCTTAAATGCATTCTTTTTTTTTTAATTTTTATTATTATTGTTATTTCCCTACATTACAATACTGTATTTGTTTTGCCATACATTGACATGCATTGGCCACAGGTGTACCCAACCTCCCGATGCCGAAGCCCCTTCCCACCTCCCACCCCATATCTCCCTGGATCACCCTGTGTGCCAGCCCCAAGGGGCATGAAAAATTTAGTCCAAGTCATTAGTATCTGTCTCTTTTCTCACTGTAGTTCTTAAAACTACTTCGTAATTGATTGCTATTTTTCTATTTTCCTTAAGTGTACTGACCTTATAACTCTTTTTATGTTTTTAACTCATAGTATATTTCTTGGTATGCTGTGGTGTTCAATTTAAAAAAAAAAAAGGTTGGTTCCTTGACTTGAATTGATAATACATAGAAAGCTAACCACAGGAATTCTTTCACTTTTGTCTACTAGCGTGAGAACTGATATTGGCCTTGCTGACACACCTAACCACTCTTCTCTGTTATCAGGCTCCTTCAGTATCTCACTCAATAAACTTGACGGATTATAATATTTCCCCTGGGAAATCACACTTTGTTTTCCATTAGAGTCTGAAAATATTTTAAAATGTAGCATATAATTTTGCCTCTTTCTAGAATAATTCTTCACATTTTGTAGATGTAGAAAGATGTAAAATCATTTAAAAATATATATACAATAAATTTATTTAATAAAACTTTGTTTCAAAGATCTCTCTCACACACATTTTAACCTACCTCGAGTTTTTCAGACAGGAATTCCAGATTAGAAGCATCAGATTTAAATAAGCACAATTCTGAAGCACCAAATG
>SJYF01000021.1:2508791-2519568 GCA_006410515.1 Procapra przewalskii | reverse complement strand
AATATATTGTCAGTATTATCAAATAATATACCTAAAATTAGTGTATTTTTATGTAAATTCTTTTCTTGAGAAAAGTAGTTTCAAAAGAAATAACCTTCATTAGGTAATTTGTACCATGTGGAACTTGCTCAACCAGCGTCTCCAGGCCGGAACTCTTTCCTACTTTGTGTGGCTGGCTCTCTTCCCTCCAAACACCCTTTTATAAGTGATCACACAATCCCACTTTTCTTTTTTTTCTTAGTGCTTAGCACATTAATCATCTATATATTTATTAACTTTTCTCTCTACCAGAGAAGAAAGTTCTGTGAACCTCATCTGTCTTATCCATTATGGAATGTCTTTTCATAGCATCATGATTACACAAAATAGGTTCTCTGCTGGTGTTTGTCAAGTTAAGGAATAAATATTTTAAATCCTTTTTTGTGTCTTCAGATCCCTTGTTACCCATTCAACTATGAGGCAGGGTATAAGTGTTACTTTGAAAGAGAGAGACAGAATTCATTTTATTCACACTACATGTCAACCAGTGGACTAGTCAGTGTCTTATAAATTTTGTCTCATTTAATGTCTTCTATGAACCATACCATGACCCGCATACTGTGATGGCAAAATAGGATTAACTATTTTCATTTTATAGGTGCGTTTACTGATAATAATTGAGGTGAAATAATTTACCCTAAGACCATAGTCATAGTAGTCGACACAGTGAAGACTAAAATACAGGTTATTAACGACCACATCAAGTGTGGTTTATAGTATATTACACTTCTTCAAATCTTACAATTCACTTTAGACTGTGAAAGTTCATTAAAGTTATCTTGAATCCTAGTGGATTCAAGCTTTTAGAAGTTAATGTTATTATTTTTCTATTAATATAATCATGGGCAATTTACCTAACTTGTCTAATTCTCATTTTTCATGTTAATAAAGTTGATAGTAATAGTGTCCACCTCATAAGGTTGTTTTGAGGATTATTAAAATCATTAATGCTGCTGAAAAGTGAAAGTCACTCAGTCATTTCTGACTCTCTGTGACCCCATGAGCTATACAGTCCAGAGAATTCTCCAGGTCAGAATACTGGAGTGGGTAGCCTTTCCCTTCTCTAAGGGATCAAACCCAGGTCTCCCACATTGCGGGCAGATTCTTTACCAGCTGAGTCACAAGGGAAGCCCAAGAATACTGAATTGGGTAGCCTATCCCTTCTCCAGGGGGTCTTCCCAACCCAGGAATCAAAACAGGGTCTCCTGCATTGCAGGCAGATTCTTTACCAACTGCTGAGAATGCATCTATTTTGAAGAAGTGTTCAAAAAATACTAACAATTAAGTACTTTTCTTAAAATTATGAGTGACTTCTGAAACTTAGGAAAATAAGTGACCTGTGAATACAGGATCAAAAAAAGGAGAAGAAAAGGACTTGGATTCCTTCTATCTTATTATAAGCCTGCGTTTTCCCCTGTTGCTTCACACAAAGTTACCTTTTGAGGAGAATGCATTACTTCATTAATATAGTATTTGGATGGTCAAACATGAGGCTCATCTCTGAATCAGAGCATGGCTTCTAAAGTCTCTTTTCACTTGCCAGGAAAGGAAACATCTGAAACAGGTACTGCTCCTATGTTGAACAGAATTTTAGTAGTTAAAATAGTGAATTCTTATAACGGTGACTATGGAAGTAATATATCCTAAGTATGCCCTAGGATACTTCACTATTATCAAGTCTGTCCGAGCCAATTCTGCTTCACAAGGATCCCTAGTGTAGAGCCTGTGTGCAGTGATTGGCAATGGTCGGTATTAAGAACTTGGGGTTATATGGCTCTTGATCACAGCTGTTCTAAACAAGGGCTGACAATTTGGGCTGTTTGACCACGTGCAGGCAGAGGGCTGAGGAGAGCATCTGGGCCTTGATGACTCGTTTTCACCAAACCTCAAGCCATTTGCTACTCTTTTTTTCTTTCAATCAAGGATCCAAAACATGTTCTCCTTTTAAAAAAAATAACTGAAATACATGTGTGTCTGCTAGTTCACTCATGTTGGACTCTTTGCAACCCCATGGATGGTCGTGCAGCAGGCTCCTCTGTCATATGCTTTGTATTGTTCTTAACTGGTTGCCCTTAAAGTCATGGCAATGCACAGAAGTCAGAACGTTGTCTTGTTCATTAAATCTTAAGAAGCTTTACTAACCTATTGAAATTTTCTGACATCTTGAGAGCAGGCAATGCAAAATGTGGCTCTCAGGAGACCTTTAATCAACACCATAATAATCTGTAGTTTCTTTAGCTGGAACTATCTCCCACATAATCTTGTTGTGGTTTATTGTGGTTCAGTTGCTAAATCGTTCCAGATTTTTTTTGTGATGTCATGGACTGCAGCACACCAGGTTCACCTTCCCTGTCCCCAGAACAATCTCCATGAGTCCAAATGATATCAAGGTCCTAATCCTCAGAAACTATGAACACGTTGCCTTACAGGGTCAAAAGGACCTTGAGCACATGATTAAGAATCTTGAGAAGGAGGATGTTATTCTGAATTATCTCTGTGGGCCAAATATAATCACAGAAGTTCTTATGAGAGGGAGGCAAGATGATCAACGTCAGAAAAAATAGATACAAAGATGAAACTAGCAGTTGTAATGATGCCCTTTTCACATGGAAGGGATGGCCACTATCCAAGGAGTGCAGACAGACTGAAGACTGGAAAGTTAAAAATAATAAAAAGACTTCTACCCTCAAAGCCTCCAGGGGAACATAGCCCTGATGACTCCTTGATTTTTCTGACCCAAGGAGAGTGAACAAAAATAATTTCTGTTAAGTTGGTAGTGATTTTTTACAGCAACAACAGGAAATAATACAGATATATTGATGTAAATAATGCATTCAATGATGACATTATCACCAAATGTGTGAGTAATGAATCTACAAATAGGCCATCCTTCCCATTATGGATGCTTCTCATTCAGGAAATTTATCTTTTCCATGTAGGAAAGCCTATAAAATTTTTGATAGCCTATAAAATTGTGGCTATATATGAGTAAACATGTTTTTAATGGCAAGCAATAGAAAACTCTAGTTTATTAGATCCAATATTAAAATGAATTTAAAAAATATGCCAGTCTCATGGAAACCAAGAAAGAGCTTTAAAATCAAGCACCTGGAAAACAGGAGCCAAGGCTGGTCTGGGGAACTCTACAACAGGCATTTCCAGGGTAAACAACAAGAGTATTCAAGTGAACATGGTCTGGGTTCCAGCAACTTTAAGGATCTATGTCTTAACATTTATCAAAATGTTAAAGCTCCTGATTGACACAGATTAGACCAAATATAGACTTGCCCTGTTCTGCATCTGCCAGACATGGTCAAGGAATAAAGGTCACAGAGTGACAATGTGGAGGCTGGAGGACCACCTCTGTGTGTTGCAGCCAATCCTAGAGGAGGAGCATCCATGCAAGATGAGCCTGACCCTGGAGCTGAGCACTCACGGCTCTTGTGACAGCATGGCTATTGCTGGATTCATTTGTTTCTTTCCTGAGGCCCAGGAAAGAGAGATTAAAAGGTGGAGAAAATCCCTCAGATTTAGCTTAGTTACAAAAGATAGAAAAGGTAGAGAAAAACATTCAGATTTAGCTTAATATAAAAAGATAATGCATATTATGACTTGGTAGATAAATAAGAAAACAATAGCTGTTAGTTGAAAAACACTCCTTAGGAAATTAAACATTAATAAATATAAATATAATTAAATGGGAAATAAGAAAGAATAGTAATAGACAAGCTTCAGATATTCATCACTGAATCTATATGCCCAGAAACTTTATCTCAATAACATTAATGTTGTCTTCTTTTTAAAGGCAAACCCAGCCCACTGGAGTAAGGAAACCTGGATTAAAAGCCTCTCTTCACTGTTAACCAGATGTGGACTTAACGTAAAATTAGTTGCTTAACCCACAATGTGTCAATTTCTTTGGATGTCAAACAAGGATAATAATACTGTGAAGCATTATTAAAATTAGAAGTCATATGTGAAAGTAAGTTTTCAATAAATATTAGGTGTACTTTCCCTTTGCTCAGCATAAACTGGACCAAGTCAGAGTGTGCATGTGGTGAAAAAGCATGGATGCTTATTAGGAAGGAGGGGAAATTTTCTGTGAAAGACTAGTGTGTTCGTAAACCTCTCTATTTCTAGTACACATCACAGATCACTTTTCCAAAAATATGTTTAAGCTCATAAATAATTTATATACATGAGGAATGTATGTGTTTATCTGTGGGGCTTCCTGCATTAGAAGTCACCCTGGCATTTCATAACCTATTTAACTATGCCCTTTATAGCTACTATCTTGCATTTTCATCTTTCTAAGGAGATAACGTACACAAACACATGGAAATGGATATAAAGTCAGACTGATGGAGGGATGGGATGGAGGGGAGGAAATGAAAGACGAGCAATATTTGCAATAGCTGGTGTCCTCTGTGTGGTCAGTTTGTGGTAATTACGCAGATAATCTTCAGAGGATAAACTTTTATGTGGGAGGCCTTGGCCCAGCAAAGGTAGGGCAGTGCAATGGGTGGGGGGGGTGCAGGGCTCTGGAGTAAGGCTGCCTGGTTGAAAATCTCTGATGCTGTTTTCCAGCTGTATGACGTTGAAGAATCTATGGGTGTGCCTTTTCTTTTTGGTAAAAGAGCATAGTTCCTTCTTTGTAGATTGATTTATGATGATTAAGAGTAAGCATTCTAGGCACTTAGAGAGCATATGATGTGGTGCATAACTCCTTGCTTTAAAAAGTAACAAAAATGTTGATATTTATTGATTCATCTTACTGCATAATTTAGCATTCCTGTCTATTTTAGGCAACTAACAGTTCTACTATAATCTGCACATGAAAAAAATGGGCAGTCTGGATTTATTTCTTTTTTCCTTGTGTCCAGCCCAATTGCTAAAGAATAGTAGATGTTCATTGTGAACTTTCTTGCACTGATTTAGTAATTAGAATCACTAACCAAGCGAAACACATGAACAGGCAGTCGAAAATCTTACCCAGTTCAGGAACCAACAAAACACCAGTTTCCACACATATAAACAGAAAGCATTCTAACTTCCTTGCATTCTTTAAATGAGGATTTTTATCCTGTGTGTAAAGGACTCGGCATGATCTTTAGTTGTTGTATTATTATTTTTGAAATATTAGACATGCTGTAAAATGGAGTGAGGCTAAGCAAATGATGGATTATTCTAACTAAGAAGATAAACTCAAAATCTTCACACTGCTATACAGACAGATTTTGTCCGGTGTGTCAGGTATGCTGTTATCATATATATTTGCACCCCTTGCTTCTGCACTGACCTCATTCTTCACTGGCAGTAACAGTCTCAACCTTTGTTGCTGCCCTGAGTTCAGCTCAGTTCAGTCGCTCAGTCGTGTCCGACTCTTTGCGACCCCATGAATCGCAGCACGCCAGGCCTCCTTGTTCATCACCAATTTCCGGAGTTCACTCACAGTCACATTCATCGAGTCTGTGATGCCATCCAGCCATCTCATCCTCGGTCGTCCCCTTCTCCTCCTGCCCCCAATCCCTCCCAGCATCAGAGTCTTTACCAATGAGTCAACTCTTCACATGAGGTGGCCAAAGTACCGGAGTTTCAGCTTCAGCATCATTCCCTCCAAAGAAATCCCAGGGTTGATCTCCCTCAGAATGGACTGGTTGGATCTCCCTGCAGTCCAAGGGACTCTCAAGAGGCTTCTCCAACACCACGGTTCAAAAGCATCAATTTTTTGGTGCTCAGCCTTCTTCACAGTCCAACTCACATCCATACATGACCACAGGATAAGTCATAGCCTTGACTAGACGGACCTTAGTCGGCAAAGTAATGTCTCTGCTTTTGAATATACTATCTAGGTTATTCATAACTTTTCTTCCAAGGAGTAAGTGTCTTCTAATTTCATGGCTGCAGTCACCATCTGAAATGATTTTGGAACCCAAAAAAATATAGTCTGACACTGTTTCCACTGTTTCCCCATCTATTTCCCATGAAGTGATGGGACTGGATGCCATGATCTTCGTTTTCTGAATGTTGAGCTTTAAGCCAACTTTTTCACTCTCCTCTTTCCCTTTCATCAAGAGGCTTTTTAGCTTCTCTTCACTTTCTGTCATAAGGGTGGTGTCATCTGCATATCTGATGTTATTGATATTTCTCTTGGCAATCTTGATTCCAGCTTGTGTTTATTCCAGTCCAGCGTTTCTCATGATGCACTCTGCATAGAAGTTAAATAAGCAGGGTGACAATATACAGCCGTGACATACTCCTTTTCCTCTCCTGTGATATAAAATGAAACATCTGCCTATCTCTTTTGCTGAAATGAACTCCATGAGAGATTTAGGGACCTTCCTCTGTTCTCTTTTGTCTCTTGTCCTTGTGAGCTTACTCATATTTGATTCTTTGTGACTCCATGGAGTGTAGGCTCGTCTGTCCATGGGACTTTCCAGGTGAGAATACTGGAGTGGGTTGCCATTTCCTTCTACAGGAATCAAAACAAATAGAAAAAAAAAAGTAAAATAGGTTTTATAATGAAAACGAACTTAAATATTTAAAAAAATTACTTGATATCCCTTCTTATTTTATCCGAGTAGCTAAGTAAACACATATAAGACATAGATTGTGAAATGTATACTTTCTATGCTCTCTATAGAATTCAGGGAATTCTATAAAATCAAGTAGATAAATCTTATTTTAAAGAAGAATGTCAGGAATATCAGGAATAAACAACATACTGTTTCTTTAAAAAGAAAACCTAGTTTCAAGGCTGAAGAAATTTATACATGTACTTATAACTAACTGATAGCGATAAACTTACTCTCAAGGTTCTGAGCAGTCAGCAAACTAGTTGGTAGTGACAGAAGGTAATACAAATTGACATCAGTATTCCCGTAGCAATCTCAATGTACAGATAATTTAGCATATACATTATCCATAATATTATCTGTTTCCAACTTTGAAGTTAATTTTTATAAATAATGCGTTTAATTTTAGTGCAAAATTGTATGTATTAATTAAATATAAATGTCAATGTCATATTTCTTTTGTAATAATAATTCAAAGCTCAGTATAGGCTTGGAGAAGCTAGAGCAATATTTTACTGAGAGTTTCTTTAGAAGATGATACATTGATATCCTTTTAATATCTCACATTTGGTCTCCAGTTTTCATGAATTCTAAGTTTTACACAGCAGACAAAAATCATTTATGTTCTCCTCTTTTGTCTTCACTTTTCTTTTCCTGAGTCTTCCTTGCTTTCTTCATCTGCCCACCCTCCCTCTCTCCCTCTCTTCTTTTCCTCTTTTCATCCTCCAGTTCTTCCTTTTTTTCCTTCACTTAACAGCTGCTATAAGCAAGCACTTCTCAAGGGGCCCAAGGATATACAATTAATACATAATCCTTGACCTTAAGAAGCTTGCACACAAGAAATGATAACTTAGTTTTCACTTCAGACATATTCTGACTATAAAATAATAACATAACTAAAAACTAGCAAATATTTCTATTGTTTAACTTTTCCCTGCCATTCCTCCAGCTTCTTAAACCTAGCTGTTTCTCCTCTTGATGTCATTCTGACTGATTTTAATGAGTTACTTCCTATAAGTGCTCTGAGTTACATTTTTTTTTCCTAATATTTTACTGGATTAGTTTCCTGGGGCTGTTGGAATCAAAGACTACAAACTGAGTGACTTGAAATAACAGAAATTTATTCTTTCAAAGTTCTAGAGGCTAGAAGCCCAAACTAAGCTCCAGCAGAGCCATGCGCCCTCTAAGACTCTACTGAACCCCTTCCTTTCCTCTGTTTACCTCCAGTGGTAGTCTTAATTTGCTGCTCGAATGCACCACTCTTTAAGCTCTGCTTCTATTGCCAAATGGTGTTTTCTTCCAAGGCCTAACTCTCCTTTTCTTATAAAGGCTCTTGTCATAATGGATTAACGGCTCATCTTTCTCAAGTATAATTTCATCTTTATTTAATTTATTATATCTGCAATGAAGATTTCCAAATAAAGTTACATTCTAAGGTTCTAGGATTAGAAATGCAATACACCTTTCCAGGAAACACAGTTCAGCCTATAACAGATGTGGATGGAGACCAAAGCTGAGAAGTGCTATCAGAAATATTTGCTAATAAAGAGTCCTTGTGGTGGTGTATGAGTGTGCAGGAACTACATGTTTGATTCTACAACAGGGACTTGGAAGCACCATGCAGTTCTCTCTGGATTTAATCTGTTCCCACTCTGAAGACTGTTATCATAAATAAAGGTACTTAGTTTATACATTTTCCTTATCTTATATTTTCTGCTATTAAGAAAAATATATTTACTTGCTTGGAGCCAAAGCAAAAACAATACCCAGTTGTGCATGTGACTGGTGATAGAAGCAAGATCCGATGCTGTAAAGAGCAATATTGCATAGGAACCTGGAAAGTCAGGTCCATGAATCAAGGCGAATTGGAAGTGGTCATACAAGAGATGGCAAGGGTGAACATAGACATTCTAGAAATCAGCAAAATAAAATGGACTGGAATGGGTGAATTTAACTCAGATGACCATTATATCTACTACTGATGGCAGGAATCCCTCAGAAGAAATGGAGTAGCCATCCTGGTCAATAAAAAAGTCCAAAATGCAGTACTTGGATGCAATCTCAAAAACTACAGAATGATCTCTGTTCGTTTCCAAGGCAAACCATTCAATATCACAGTTATCCAAGTCTATGTCCCAACCAGTAATGCTGAAGAATCTGAAGTTGAACAGTTTTATGAAGACCTACAAGACCTTTTAGAACTAACACCCAAAAAAGATGTCCTTTTCATTATAGGGGATTGGAATGCTAAAGTAGGAAGTCAAGGAACACCTGGAGTAACAGGCGAATTTGGCCTTGGAATGCAGAATGAAACAGGGCAAAGACTAATAGAGTTTTGCCAAGAAAATGCACTGGTCATAGCAAACACTCTCTTCCAACAACACAAGAAAAGACTCTACACATGTACATCACCAGATGGTCAACACCGAAATCAGATTGATTATATTCTTTGCAGTCAAAGATGGAGAAGCTCTATACAGTCAACATAAACAAGATCAGGAGCTGACTGTGGCTCAGATCACGAACACCTTATTACCAAATTCAGACTTAAATTGAAGAAAGTAGGGAAAACCATTAGACCATTCAGGTATGACCTAAATCAAATTCCTAACAATTATACAGTGGAAGTGAGAAATAGATTTAAGGGCCTATATCAGATAGACAGAGTGCCTGATGAACTATGGATGGAGGTTCGTGACATTCTATGGGAGAAAGGGATCAAGACCATCCTCATGGAAAAGAAATGCAAAAAAGCAAATTGGCTGTCTGGGGAGGCCTTACAAATAGCTGTGAAAAGAAGAGAGATAAAAAGCAAAGGAGAAAAGGAAAGATATAAGCATCTGAATGCAGAGTTTCAAAGAATAGCAAGAAGAGATAAGAAAGCCTTCTTCATCGATCAATGCAGAAAAATAGAGAAAAGAACAGAATGGGAAAGACTAGAGATCTCTTCAAGAAAATTAGAGATACCAAGTGAACATTTCATGCAAAGATGGGCTCGATAAAGGACAGAAATAGTCTGGACCTAACAGAAGCAGAAGATATTAAGAAGAGGTGACAAGAATACACAGAAGAACTGTACAAAAAAGATCTTCACGACCCAGATAATCATGATGATGTGACCACTAATCTAGATCCAGACAACTTAGAATGTGAAATCAAGTGGGCCTTAGAAAGTATCACTACAAACAAAGTTAGTGGAGGTGATGGAATTCCAGTGGAGCTGTTTCAAATCCTGAAAGATGATGCTGTCAAAGCGCTACACTCAATATGCCAGCAAATTTGGAAAACTCAGCAGTGGCCACAGGACTGGAAAAGGTCAGTTTTCATTCCAATTCCAAAGAAAGGCAATGCCAAAGAATGCTCAAACTACCGCACAATTGCACTCATCTCACATGCTAGTAAAGTAATGCTCAAAATTCTCCAAGGCAGGCTTTAGCAATACGTGAACCATGAACTCCCTGATGTTCAAGCTGGTTTTAGAAATGGCAGAAGAACCAGAGATCAAATTGCCAACATCCACTGGATCATGGAAAAAGCAAGAGAGTTCCAGAAAAACACCTACTTCTGCTTTATTGACTATGCCAAAGCCTTTAACCATGTGGACCACAATAAACTGCGGAAAATTCTGAAAGAGATGGGAATATCAGATCACCTAACCTGCCTCTTGGGATTCTGTATGCAGGTCAGGAAGCAACAGTTAGAACTGACATGGAACAATAGACTGGTTCCAAATAGGAAAAGGAGTATGTCAAGGCTGTACATTGTCACCCTGCTTATTTAACATCTATGCAGAGTACATCATGAGAAGCTCTGGACTAGAAGAAACACAAGCTGGAATCAAGATTGCCTGGAGAAATACCAATAACCTCAGATATGCAGATGACACCACCCTTATGACAGAAAGTGAAGAGAAGCTAAAAAGCCTCTTGGTGAAAGGGAAAGAGCAGAGTGAAAAAGTTGGCTTAAAACTCAACATTCAGAAAACGAAGATCTTGGCATGTGGTCCCCTCACTTCATGAGAAGTAGATGGGAAAACAGTGGAAACAATGTCAGACTATATTTTGAGGGCTCCAAAATCACTGCAGATGGTGACTGCAGCCATGAAATTAGAAGAGGCTTACTCCTTGGAAGAAAAGTTATGACCAACCTAGATAGCATATTCA
>SJYF01000021.1:2466054-2478162 GCA_006410515.1 Procapra przewalskii | reverse complement strand
GCTATTGTTTTCTCCCATTCAGAAGGCTGTCTTTTCACCTTGCTTATAGTTTCCTTTGTTGTGCAGAAGCTTTTAATTTTAATTAGATCCCATTTGTTTATTTTTGCTTTTTTTAATATTATTTTCCTCCACACTCAGTTAGTATGATGATAATAACCAAAAAATATCTATGGCCAGTTAAGACAAAAAGACCTTTGTGTAAACATTATTCTGAGCAGATGAGCTGATTTGTAACAAACTCTTTAGAATGTGTGTCCAGTGTGTGTTCTATGTGATCTCTGCTCATGACAAGCAAAGATTTAGAAAGACAGCATCCCCCTTGGTCCCTTGGTGCAAACTCTAGAGATTAGAATTAATGGAACCAATAATCTTCAATCACTGTTAGTAGGACAAGCACTCCTAGGGTCCAGAAGAAGGACCTTGTTCCTAGGCAACCAGTCCCAACTGGAATGTAAGTAGTATCCTTACAAGCAGACAAAGTAGAATAAAGTAGACAAGTAGAATAAAGTTCACTTATCTAGATATTGGTACCCAATGAGTCCTTGGTGTATATGTATGTGTGTTTGGGACTAATGGAGTAATGAAATAATGGAGTAATGAAGATGTGTTGGACTTGCTTTTGTTATTTCAACACGATAGTTTGTAAATATTCTTATCTGCTGAGGTACCTGAAAATCTGCCTTTTACTATTAACTGAAATAATGGGAAAAACAAAGTTAAATATGGAAGAAAAACGTTTTTATTTTATAAGGAGAAAGAAAGAACTGCTGAGGATTTTCAAAGTAACCAGGCACTCTTTCAAGACAGGAATTTTAATAAAATTTAATTCTTGTTCTTGTCTGAACAACAAAGACATTTGAAGACTTTGAGAACAGTTACCATTTTAGGAGGAGGAGAATCAGAGTGAACCTAGAGCCCCTTTCACACTTCAGTTCACCCCTGGGGGAAGTGGTGGGTGAAATAAAATCCCTGGCCTCCCACCAAGATTCCCACTTCGGGGTTGAATTTCCATATGAAAGGATTTTATGTTATCCTTTGTGCTCTGACTT
The DNA here is from genome assembly GCA_006410515.1 of Procapra przewalskii. Taxonomy (NCBI): domain Eukaryota; kingdom Metazoa; phylum Chordata; class Mammalia; order Artiodactyla; family Bovidae; genus Procapra; species Procapra przewalskii. The sequence goes on along the minus strand of SJYF01000021.1, from coordinate 2,477,113 downwards.
CAAGTTATGGGTGAACACACTCTTTATGTGATTCTTAATATTAGCTGACATGTTCTTCATCTACCTAACAGCCACCTCACCTGCAGAAACCTTGACTGAACTGTAAATGATCCTTTATATATATATTTTTTACTCCACAAGTTATAACTATTGCAGGAACTCCTTAGTTTGTGAACATTTGATTTTAAACAGCTTCTCCTACAGAAAATTCTAAGACAAAAAAGTCAACAGCAGCTATAGACAGACAAAAAGAAAACAGCCTGAATTGCTGAGGTCAAAGGGTGACAAGCTGGTCATCTTGAACAATGTCACTTTGGATTACTGTCTTTATCCCTTGTCAGAACTAAGCATTGAACAAGATATACAAGCTTATTTTGGAACATTCTTATTATCACTGAAGCAGTCAAGTATTTATGTATCTTATAAAATAATATGAGAGACTTTTGATCTGAAATATATTAGGCACATACAATATGCAATGAAGAAACTAGGGAGTTTGCATTTTAAGCTAAATATTTTCTCCAATAATAATTATCATTGGTATGTTTTAATGAAACAGTATTAAACATTAGTAATACTTAGATGATCAATTTATCATAAGTGCACTTTGTCTATGTACCTGAATATTCTTCACTGAGCTAGCTAAATCTTTCTCTTTCTTTCTCTCACACACCACACATACACCACATTTCAAAGAAATTACTGAGTATTTGCATCTGCCTTTGTTTCCTTGGCATTAATTTCTGACAATTTCTTAAGAATAATCTGTATACAGGTTTTTTATCAAAAACTGGACAAATTTCTTTCTTAACTATGCAGACGCTCAACAGGGTTCCTCTATCATTAAAAAACTTGTGGAGGATATTAATGAGTGTGAAGTGTTGCACAGATGCCATCAAACAAAGTGACCAGAAAGCAGGAAACAATAGAAATGATAGAAGGGAAGCAGCCAAGGAGAACACTTACTTAGACAAATGAGGAGGCTAAAAGTCACAGCCAGGAAAACAGATGAGTAGGCAGAGAAAGAAATAAAGAGCAATATTATAAAACACACAGGCCACAGAGTCATGTCTGAATAATGGTGGCCAGCTGTATATTTTGAAGACACAACAGAAGGGAGAATTTTATACAAAACTTTGAAATAGCTTCAAATGATTGTCATAAGCACAGAAATCAGAAACAGATTTATGAGCATCTTTAGTACCAATAGCAAACATTTAAGGAAGACATATTATACATTGGACATTGTGCTGGTTATGATTTTAAAATGCACTTGTCTCCACCTTCTTCAATAAAAATTTATGATCCAGTCTACCAAAGGGCAATGACTTATATTCTAATTTAATATGCTTAGCCAGAAAGCAAAAGCAGTTCCTAACTCAGACTGAAACAGAAGCAAAAGTCCAGTTTCACAAGAAGTGACTGTGTATTTGAAAGCACTTTGGTGAAACTCAAAAGGAAATGGACTCTCTATCATTAGAAGCATGTAATTATCAACTGAATGAATCCTTGGCAGAGAAGTCACAGAGGTTTAAAAATAATAATATTATTAATGATGGCTTCCATTTTCAAATTTCAAGCACTGTGATTAGAACAGCTGAGCTTGAAGTGCTGTACAATCTGGAGAATCTAATATTATACATGAAGAAAACTTGTTGTCATTCTTTTGTAAACAAGTGACAAGCATTGTGATAGACCATTTGCCAATATTTCATAATTTACTATTCACAACACTGCTTCCAGGTCGTTATTTCTGAGCCACTTCACCAAAGGAAAAATAGAAGCTTGGCTCAGAGAAGTCAAATGATTTGCCCAAGTGCACACAATAGTTATTGTCAGAGTCAGATGTTTTCTGATCTCTCTATAGTATATTTAGACCATGGCACATGGTTATGGCCTCCTTGGGTGAAGTGTTTGAATTCCGGCTTTTGTCATCTCTCTTCCTACTGCTGAAATGTTTCTAATTCTTTTACAACTTTACACCTCACAGTCATTTGTTCATCTGGGTGTTGGAAACTCAGGTTTATCCGTGCACATTAACGTGCTGGAAATTCTCATTCAATTCACAGTCTGCACATTTCTGCCTTCTTTCTTGAATTATTAGTATTCTGGCTAAATTTAATCACATCCCTCTTAATCGGCTGAGTTCTCCCAGCCATCCAAAATGATTTTCTGGAAAGGATGTGTTTGTACAATTGCTTTTCCACAGATTGGAATATTTACATTTTAGAGTTCTTTCAATTAACATCTGCACACGAACATCATTGTTCCTTCCATATTGATTTTATTTCCATTGCTTTATTACTTCAAAAAAAAAAAAAGAGAGAGAGAGAACTCGGTACGATATATCTGAGTTTTGGAAAGTGACTTCAATCATGGCTATAAACCACAAAATTCTTTTTAAGGGTTTAACATGATAGGATCAGAGGGTGCGAGTGAAATGATTACCTCATTTGGGATTATCTGGTGAGAACCAAAGACTATTTTGTAGCAGCCTCTTATTCTGTAATCTCTAATGGCAGAATCTTGTTTATCGAGAAGAACTCTATGAGCAGCTGCAAACAATTTGCCTTTATTGATTTTACTGCTAAGTCTGACTGACTGCTTCACCAGGGCTCCAAACTGCCTTGTCAGGACCACACCCCCTCTCTTGAGCTTTTCCCATCTAGTGCAGAAGTCATCCACTACCTCTCCAATGTCTATCAAAGCCTCAAAACCAATTAATTACTCACTTCCTTTATCAAAAGACATCTCATCAGCAGCTGCAATGGGTAGAATAGGATAGAATATTAGCCTTAATTACACTTAGGCTTAAAGAAAGCCTGAATTATTAAAGAAGACACACACACACAGATTATAGATTGCTACAGATTAAAGAGACATAATCAGTTTCAATGTTTGAATATTATATGCATCTTGATTTCAAAACAAACAAATTGAAACAAATTTTGAGACAATAGGGAAATTTGAACTTTAACTACATTTGATATTAAGGCATTTTTGTTTTAGCTTTGAGAATGACATATAGAACATATAATTTTGTAAAAGTCCTAATTTTTTAGAGATATATTCTGAAATTTTTACAGATTAAATGACAGGATGGCTGAAATTCATTTTCTAATAATCCATTGCTGGAGAGAGAAAAATTAGGGGTTGAATTTAGAAACATGAAATTGTTTAAAGAGACTCTTGATGAGGGTGAAATAAGAGAGTGAAAAAGCTGACTTGAAACTAAACATTAAAAAACTAAAATCATAGCATCCAGTGCCATCACCCTACGGCAAATAAAAGGGGAAAAGTGGAAGTGGAAGAAGTAACAGATTTTATTTTCTTGGATTCCAAAATCACTGTGGACAGTGATTTCAGCCATGGAATTTAAAGATGCTTGCTCCTGGGAAGGAAAGTTATGACAAAACTGAACAGCATATTGAAGAGCAGAGACATTGTTTTACTGACTAACGTCCATGTAATCAAAACTATGGTTTTTCCAGTAGTTATGTATACGAAGATTGAGAGACGAAATAGAGTTTAACCACCAATGTGGTACCCCCCTCCTTGCCAGCCTTAACCACCACCACACAGTAATTATCCGTAGGGAGGTTGGAAACTCACAGATGTGAGAATTTGTGGATAGATGAAATATTTACCCCAGACCCTGTCTGGAACCTCAGAAAAAATTAATCATTGTTGAATGTTCTATGCTAACATGGAATCACTGCAATAGAGAAAAAAAAAATGTTAGCAGTGCATGGGTTTCTAAAAATGATCCAGAGATATGTCTCCTTCAACATTAAATTTTCTTCCCGGGTTTAGAAGAGATCTGCAAATACCCACGGTAGAGTTAACTATGAGATGAAAAGCAGTAAAGAATTAAAGAATGTTACAAAATGGTGGTGGTGGGATAAAAGGGGGTGGTGGCCTGAAGAAGTGGTCATGGCAGAAAAAGAGGCTTCCCAGAAACCACAGCTAGAGACCACCTGATGCAAAGAGCTGACTCATTAGACAAGACCCTGATGCTGGGAAAGCTTGAAGAAAAGAGAAGAAGGGGGCGACAGCGGATGAGATGGTTGGATGGCATCACCGACCCAATGGACATGAGTTTGAGCAAACTCCAAGATATAGTTACGGACAGGGAAAGCTGGCATGATGCAGTCCTTGGGATAGCAGAGATGGACATGACTGAGTGACCAAACAACAACAACAAAAGCACTTACCTGACAAGTGGCAGAGCCAGGATCCTATAGTCCCTTCTACTATTGCCAAATTTGAAATATGTGGTCATCTGATTACTGTTTGGATTCTTTCTATATTTTATTATTAATATTATTGAAAGCATTTTCAAACAAATACTGCATGAACCAGTTTTCTCCCAAGGAATCTTGGTTAATAGCTGAAATTTCATATTTCAAAATCTATCGAATTCATATCTTTTTTTTCAGTTTTCATTACTAATGATGTCTTTGTGTTACAATTTACCCCTGAAGAATTTTCATAAATTTTCTAATTTGCTTTTAATGCTTATATTTTCTAATGTGAACTGATTTGATTCTCTAGTTGCTAATTCCTTAGCATTTTTATTAAAGAGAAATCTGATCAACAAAACAAACCACATTGAGTATTGAATAGCTTTCTGAATTAAAAAAATCTTCAATTGTCTACAGAAGACATCAATTATTCTGAGCCTCAGTTTTTCATCTGAGCAAGAAGGAAATTGACTTTCAAAAGACCTCATGCATAATGATATCCTATGGAGGAAAAAGTTTCTTGATGTTTCTCAGTCTTTCAAGTCTAATGACACATCAAGGATTTTTCACACTGCTATTTCTTTTATTTCTATATAATTTATATATTCATATCCATTTATAAATTATATGTCCATATACTCAATCATATATCCATATACTTAGTTTCTGTGTTATCTATATATCCATATCAGTCCTTTCCTTCAGGTATGTCTTCGGACATTTCATTATCAGTGAGGACATGTTTGAATATGCCACACAAAGATAGTACATTTTTTTCTCTCTCTCTTTATATTGCCTAATTTTTGTTTTTAGCACTAACACTTGTCAAAGGAAAAATTGCACAGGACAAAAATCATGCTGGCAAAAACGAAAGTTTTGAAAGCTCTTACTTTAGGGGATAAGCCAGAACTCAGGTTGAACTCAACTTCTCTGAAACAAAAGATGGAGAGCTTGCTAAACACTAGAGTGAGGATACAGCCTTGGCCCTCTGTTTTGGCTAACTGGCCTAGAAAAACAAACTTCTTGTGTCCTCATGACATAAAGTCATTTCACAACTTGGAGCAAAATGCCCTCCAAATTTAGTCTCCTACCCTCCCAGGAAACTGGAAGAGATAGCTGTCACCTCTCTTCATATTTACTGTTTGGAAGATGGTCCCTAGGTCCTTGAGAAAGACATTCTGGGTTGTAAAACTGAGAAAAGACTTTTTAAAGATTTACATCTCAGAGGAGGAGAGGAAATTTACAGTGTTGTGCTGTTCTACAGTAAATGCTCTAAGAAAAGGGAGGTGAGATAGGTAGGAAGGATAGAATCAGGAGGAAATCTGTCTGGAGTTTAGTTACGCTGCATGAAGCTTCTTGGTCAACCTTCACATTGAGAATTCAAGGAAAAATCTGTACACTTTTCTTTGAGTAAGTTTAACATTTTCAATAAACACATATTGCATTCCCTGAAAGATATCTTGGAGGCAGGGGAGCTGCTGACATTTCTGTACCCCCTCATTGTTTTATGTAAGACAAAGAATATTGTTCAACCACCCACAAGAAAACTTGAATTTGAACATTTACAAAAGTGATGTACATTAAACTATTTTAACAACAAAATTTGAAATGACCTAATATTTTTAAAAAGTGTCTGCATATTATAAATCAGTTGAAAATAGGACACTAGCTTTAGAGTGAAAAAGAGTATTCTTAATTCTTATTAGGTAGTGAAAAGTTATCCTGAATCAAATCTGCTGTGAATTTTCCCATAAAATTAATTGTTCCTTTCAGACATGATTCATATTTTAGCTTTTGTACTTTTGTCAGTTTGGGGAGATTGCTCTTAATTTTTTGTTTTCAAGATCTATTCATATGAGGGAATTCTTTCCTCCAGGTAACTAGTTTTGTTCTGTTTAAAAACATGCTTCTTTTTAACGTATTCACACCAAGGTTTTTCATACTATGAATAATATACTTTTGATAGTCCTATTTTTCTAAGCAATTAATCAATTGGTTTTTCTGTTCAAAACCATCAAAAAGTCAGAATTTTCTCTGAGAATTTGCATTCATTTGGAAAATCCTTTGAGAGCAAAGCACATTTTTTTAGATCATTATGTCTTTCAAAAAATAAACACCAATAATAAAAGATGGTAAGGTACATTTGTAAACATTCACTGTATTCTATAAAAAGACTTAGTTGTCTTTTCATGTTATTTTTCTTTAATTCTTACAGCAACTCAAGGATAGATACCCAAGGTCATATGCCCAAGGACACCCGGCCAAGAATTGCTAAAGCTGGAAATGAAACTTGGACACTAAAGCTACTGCTTTTGCTTTTTTTTTCCCCCTTACCTATAACCTGTTAGTGATGCTCTTGTATATTATAACATTTGTGGACTTCAGTGTAGCTCATGATATTACTCAAATATTCTAAACAATTATACGACCCAGGCTGCAGAAAATATTTTACATTATATAATTATACCTCTGAAAAATGTTAGATAATAAAAAGTTTAAGTAATCCTTAAATAGTCGGACATGACTGAGCGACTGAACTGAACTGAAAGTGAATTGATTAGAGAAGCAAACATTGATTACCCCCTATAAAGTGAATATAATCTAATTAGGAGAATATGCTAACCAGCTATACATAGCTATTCCATATAATTGATGCTTTTGAACTGTGGTGTTGGAGAAGACTCTTGAGAGTCCCTTGGACTTCAAGGAGATCCAACCAATCCATCCTAAAGGAGATCAGTCCTGGGTGTTCATTGGAAGGACTGATGTTGAAGCTGAAACTCCAATAATTTGGCCACCTGATGTGAAGAGTTGACTCATTGGAAAAGACCCTGATGCTGGGAAAGATTGAGGGCAGGAGGAGAAGGGGATGACAGAGGATGAGACGGCTGGATGGCATCACTAACTCAATGGACATGGGTTTGGGTGAACTCCAGGAGATGGTGATGGACAAGGAGGCCTGGCGTGCTGCTGTTCATGAGCTTGCAAAGAGTCAGACACGACTGAGCGACTGAACTGAACTGATATTCTAATAGAGCTATTCTATATTCTATATATAGTATCTTGATTAAGTGTTGAATGAAAAAAAATTATGAATATATTTTCTTGTGAAATATTTTGGCACCTTAATTTGTACCAAGCCATTCTTACTAAGTGACCACATACTATATACAAGTTGTGAAAACACACCTTTTCTTGGATCATGATACTTATCTTCAACTTTTCCATGTAAGGAAAGATGTTTCCATCTGTACATAAGTCATATCAAAGGGACTGCTCCTGCTGCTAAGTCACTTCAGTCGTGTCCGACTCTGCGACCCCATAGACAGCAGCCCATCAGGCTCTCCCCATCCCTGGGATTCTCCAAGAAAGAACACTGGAGTGGGTTGCCATTTCCTTCTCCAATGCATGAAAGTGAAAAGTGAAAGTGAAGTTGCTCGGTTGTGCCCGACCCTAGTGACCCCATGGACTGCAGCCCACAGGGCTCCTCCATCCATGGGATTTTCCAGGCAAAAGTACTGGAGTGGGGTGCCATTTCCTTCTCCAAGCAAAGGGGGTAGTACCAGTTAAAGTTCTGATCAAGAACTATAGGTGGAGAAAAGGGAGCTATTTTCCTTTGATGAAATATCGCTGGACAACACAGATAAAGGGAACTTATTAGAACAGAGAAAAGAAGGAGAATCTAACACAGCAAGTTCCTGGGTAAGATTATGAGCATGCTTTTACCCAAAGAACATAACATTTTAAAAATATATAGATATGTCAGCTTGTATTTTCAGTCTCCACACTAGTATTTTGACGTGCTTGTGGAGCTTTAGAAGTTGCCAGCACTTGGACCTGAAATGAAACAAGCCTCGCAAATGAGTGGGATGGACAGGATAAGCCTTCGTGAGTTAATGAAGGATTCTCTGCAGGGACTGTGGTGTGTGGTGAACCTGAGAAGCCAGCATGGGAGTGAAGCAGCAGAGGACGGCTGTGAAATGGAGATCCCTAAGATCACAGCGTCCAGTCCCACCACCTCACGGCTAATAGAAAGGCAAAAATAGGAAGCAGTGGCAGATTTCACCTCCTTTGCCTGCAAAATCATTTCAGACAGTGACTGTGGCCACAAAATTAAGTCATTTGCTCTTGGGAAGGAAAGCTATGGCAAATCTAGAGAGCATATTAAAAAGCAGAGATGTCATTTTGCTGACAAAGCTCTGTACAGTCAAAGCTTTGGTTTTTCCGATAGTCACACGTGGATGTGAGAGTTGGACCATAAAAACGGCTTAGCACTGAAGAACTAATGCTTTTGAATTGTGATGTTGGAGAAGACTCTTGAGAGTCCCTTGGACCGTAAGGAGATCCAACCAGTCAATCCTAAAGGAGATCAGTCAAACATTAGCTCTTCTGATTGAAGATAGATAAGAGATCTAGAAATGCCAAAACAACTTTAACACCCAACGAAATTTTCATGCTAAGGTAGTTCACACCTACAAAATCATCTCTTCATTCATCATTCAGACAGAAGTAGGAAGACAGCCCTTTTTCTCAGCTTGATGAAGTCCAAGAAAACTCTTTTCGACACTGTGATATACCTTCATACAAAGGTTCACTGAAAGTAGATGCAATGATATTCTAGTTTTTGCATCAGTTATTTCCTAAGTGAGACCTGAGGGATAAAATCTGCTGTAACTGGTAGAACCAGAGTCTCAGCTGGAATCTTAGAGTGGTAAGGGCTGCTCCTCCAAAGCAGTGTTGGTCAACTGTGCTCACCAGGGTCTTAGACATTGATTACCCAATTATGATAGCACTTGTAAAATATGTCTATCTAATTTATAATTTATAAATTTGAATGCTGCTCACTTTATTAATGGAAAACTGTTTCTAATACTGCTCATGCTAATTAATGAACTTATGATGAAGGTGCAGTTAAGGTTAGTTGAAGCAGTTGTACTGATCACTTCCAGAGTGTGGGTGCCTTATTACTGTTTTTCAAATGTGAACTAACCACCACAGATTGCTGATTTCATGTTTGAGGGCCTCAAAACAAAACAAACAAACAAAAAGAGTGTCCCTTAAGACAGAGAGCTTAAAGTTAATAGCCAACAATACATAAATATTAAGTTGTCTGCACTGAAAATATTAAAATTAATTATAGACAATGTAATAGGTAGTATATCTGTTAGGATGCAAGAAGATGTGGCTCACTTGTAGTCATGAGAAATTAATCAAGAATTCCATTGCTGAAGCTATTACTTTCTCAGTTCCTCTATGAGGCTGTGAAGTCTGTTCATATTGCTTTTTATTCAGTGAAGTCTTTAAGACTGCAAGGAGTTGCTTTTGGCACATATTATAAAGACAGACAAGGACACTGCTCTTTTACTGGTAATAATAAACCAAATCAGAGTTATTCAAACTTCTAATGCCAAATGGTTTTCCCTCAATATTTCTCATTCAAAAACACAAACCTCTATCAGTTCAGTTCAGTTCAGTCACTCAGTCATGTCGGACTCTTTGTGACCCCATGGACTGCAGCACATCAGGCCTGCCTGTCCATCACCAACTTCCAGAGTTTACCCAGACTCATGTCCACTGAGTCAGTGATGCCATCCAAACATCTCATCCTCTGTCATCCCCTTCTCCTCCCACCTTCAATCTTTCCCAGCATCAGGGTCTTTTCAAATGAGTCAGTTCTTCGCATCAGGTGGCCAAATATTGGAATTTCAACATTAGTCCTTCAAGTGAACACTCAGGACTGACCTCCCTAAGGATGGACTGGCTGGATCTCCTTGCAGCCCAACAGACTCTCCAAAAGCTTCTCCAACACCACAGCTCAAAAGTATCAGTTCTTCTGTGATCAGCTTTCTACACAGTCCAACGCTCACATCCATACATGACTACTGGAAAAACCATAGCCTTGACTAGATGGACCTTTGCTGGCAAAGTAATGTCTCTGCTTTTTAATATGCTGTCTAGACTGGTCATAACTTTTCTTCCAAAGAGTAACTGTCTTTTAATTTCATGGCTGCAGTCACCATCTGCAGTAATTTTGGAGCCCAAAAAATAAAGTCTGCCACTGTTTCCCCATCTATTTGCCATGAAGTGATGGGACCAGATGTCATGATCTTCGTTTTCTGAATGTTGAGCTTTAAGCCAACTTTTTCACTCTCCCCTTTCACTTTAATCAAGAGGCTCTTTAGTTCTCCTTCACTTTCTGCCATAAGGGTAGTGTCATCTGCATATCTGAGGCTATCGATATTTTTCTGGGCAATTTTGATTCCATCTTGTGCTTCATCCAGCCTGTCATTTCACATGATGTACTCTGTAAAAATAAGCAAAGTGACAATATACAGCCTTGACATACTCCTTTCTCAATTTTGAACCAGTTCATTGTTCCATGTCTGATTCTAACATTTGCTTCTTGACCTGCATACAGGTTTCTCAGGAGACAGGTAAGGTGGTCTGGTATTCCTAACTGGGATGACCTAGAGAGATGATATGGGGAAGGTAGTGGGAGGGGGGTTCAGGGTTGGAAACTCATGTACACCTGTGGTGTATTCATGTCAATGTATGGCAGAACCAATACAGTATTGTAAAGTAAAAAAATAAAATAAATAAAATAAAGATACACACTTTAAAAAAAAAGAATTTTCCACATTTTCTTGTAATCCACACAGTCAAAGGCTATAGAATGAAGGCTATTCAATGAAGCAGAAGTAGATCGTTTTAAAATAAATATTTTGAAAGTGGTGTTTTTATAATTTATAATGAAAGCAAGGTAAATATTACTTGCAATACTGAAATAAATTGTAATAATTGGAAGAACTTTAGTA
>SJYF01000021.1:2449695-2464728 GCA_006410515.1 Procapra przewalskii | reverse complement strand
AAATTTATATTAAAAAAACAAAATTAATGAGATTATGTAATCTCATTAGTTTTCTTTTTTTTTTAATTTAAAATTTCACATGGAATTTGGATTTGGCTTCATCAGTGACTCAGTGGTAAAGAATCTGCCTGCAATTCAGGATATGCAGGAGTTGTGGGTTCAATTCCTAGGACAGGAAGATCCGCTGGAGGAGGGCTTGGCAACCCACTCCAGTATCCTTGCCTGGAGAATTCCATGGATAGAGGGACCTGGCAGGCTACCGTCTATGAGGTCGCAAAGAGTACATGACTGAAACTATTGGGCACTTATGCAATACTATTCTAGCCTGTCAGCCACTAAAATGCTCCCTTCAAGCTGAGATAATTAGGATTTACCATTTAAATTGAGAAATAGATTAATAGTACAAAACAGAAACACCAAATCTATGTGTACCTCTATCTATAAAGTTTTTATGTATCATGATTGATTATAAGTTTTCAATCTTGGGACATTGGCTAACTATTTGGGAAATAAATAAATAAAACGATTCCTATCAGTGTCACTAAAACAAATTATTCATGAAAAAATTTGGACTAGAATAAAAGAAATGCTGTTGGTCTATCATCAAATGTAGCCATCAACAGAGTCTTTTAAATAAATGTGGAGAAGTATATAACTTTAAAAATAAGATGCAAGCAGCCAGAAATGATAAAGGGAAGGATTGATGATAAATTTGACTCATAATAAATTTTAAGCTGGAAAATAATTTATAAACTACTTCAAAAGATAAACAGGACTAGATGCATGTAGCATAAATGATGGATGAAAGCCTAATTTCCTATCATAAGAGTATTTTTACATCAGTAAGAAAGTGACCCAAATGACCAAAATATAGAAGAAAAAGAGACACAGCATGAAGATGCTGTTCACTATAATAAATAAAAACAGAGATAAATGACTTTTAAACATATGAAAACACAATCTTGCACATAATTAAATGCAAATTAAACAAATAATGAGATACCATTTTTCACTTTCTACACTGGCACAGATCAAAAATAGGTGACAATGTTGTGTAGGTGAGGGGATGAGGAATCAAATCAATTCATATACTATCTATGAGAGTGGAAGTAGGTAAAAGCTCTTTGAAAGTAATGCAAAAATTTGACAATTCAAACACATACATTCACTTACTTAAATATTGCATTTCTAAGATTGAATTTTGCAGATATGTAAAAGTGCATATGCTTATGTAAACTACTGCACTGTGACAATAAAAGACTAGATAAAATAAATTCTAGCAGTATCAAGTTAATTTAGTAATTAAGCACATACTTTGACAGATTTATTCAGTTATTGACAAGACAGACATAACAGATCTACACATACATTGAAAAATTATCTTTAAGGTATATTTTTATTAATGTTCCTGTGTTATGCTTAAAGGTCTGTATGCACATGTGAACACACAGCATACACATTTATATTGTGTCAATGTGAATATTTCTGAAAGAATGCATAATAAGTATATTCATATTAGTGGTATCCTCTAAATATGGGATGGCGAGATCTGCAGGGTGAAGGTAAGAAGGATATTGATCTTCTACACTATTCCGTTTTGTATTGTTTTGAGCTTTATCATGTTTTTATCATTTTACTATCCATTTCTTGTCTATTTTGATGAAGAAATATATTACTGAATAATAGTGAAATTTTGAACAAAAATTAAGATGTAAAGCATACACAACTTACAAATCAATCTCGCCAGCCTTTTTGGTTGTTAATAGTAAACCTTTATCCATGGGTTTGATAAGCACAGTTTTAAGTTTTTGTTTTCCATGGAAAAAATGCTTGAGAGCAAAGAGATCATGGGCTTTGATGTGCAACACTCACTGTACAAATCACAGTTCTGTAAAAATTATGCAATCTCAGAAAATAATATTTAGCACCCATCCTCACTGCATCCTGTTTGGTTATCTAAAATAAGTTTTTAATTTTCTTTAATGTACACTTGAAATGAAATGAATTAAATTCTATAAAGTTCTTAACATTTTGTGAAATCCTGAAAGATTCTCCATGGTTCTTGGATATCAAAAGTTCTTGACTCATGATAATCCCTTTGCTTTGCAGTTTACATGTTTTTCTTTCTCTAACATGGTGTTAATATTGCAAACAGTATAGACTTGTTCCTGGACTCATTCCAAACCAGAACAGACAATTCAACTTTGCTAAATTAGGGGGAAATGAAACAAACAAATAACAACAACAACAAAAAGTGTAAATAGGCTAATGTTTGTCTGGATCGCATCCTCATTTTTCATACCAAAAACTGGAAAGATTTTTCTCTTTAGGAATGCCTCTCTTCTTTAGTCATTTATCCCTTTAAACAACAGACTGCTTCGTTTTACTTTGCTGAAAATATTTAAGCTAACTCATTACTTACTGGTGCTTCCATGCTACTATTTCAGAAGTTGACCTCTGAACAAATAAAGCTAAATTTTATCAGGAGATGGTAACACTGGCAAGGTAGCAAATACTAGCATGGCAGAATCAGATAGTGTCAAGGAACCATTTCTGGGTTTGGGAATAAAACCCCAAAACCGCTAGAACTTGCATCCATACAGATAAAATTGAGGTGTAGGTTGGCAGTTATATATGCCAAGAAGATAGGAATTTTACATATCAAAAAAGCCCTATATGATTCAACATCTAAATACAGGTTCATGAAAGGCCACTCTCCTTACAGGTGCCATTCAAAGATATTTTCGCAGGACCCATAGTGGTGATTGAAGCTGAATTAAAATCTTAATTGAAGCTGAGTCCGCAGCATACTCTAAAGTATACGTGAGGGGAATGGAAGTTTAAGGAAAAGTTTCAGTTGGGATCTTAAGAAACTGAAGGAAATTTGAACTGAAGACTTTTATCTACATCTTAGAGAAGGCCGCTAATGACCTCAAAAGCTTTCCATACCTTAATCCTGAAAAATGTGAATCTTATATTAAAAGGCAAAAAAGACTTTGCAGATACAGCTTCAAAACAGGGAAATTATACTGGATTATCAGAATGTATCTGAAATGATAATATAAAGCTTAAAACAGAGAATTGAATCTACCTGCCATAAAAGACAGATGCATCAGAAGAGGAAGGCAAAAGAGATGCAACAGACGGGCAAGTCAGAGAAGCTGCAGTCTGAGAAGGATTCTGAGTGAGCTCTAAGGCTATCAGACATACTGGTCCATATGCAAATACAGAAAGAAGGCTCTTCAGGGAGTCAAGAAGGCCCTTATCTGACAACAAAGCAGTGGACTTAGTCATACAAAAAATGGTTCTGCCAAGAACGAGTGAATTTAGAAGCAGGTTCTCAGCTTCCGTAATGCAGAAAGCTGTCTTCTTGAGTTCAGTTCTGTGTGGCCCCCATAGAGACCCAAAGTAGTGATGCCAAGTCCAGACTCCAAACTCACAGAAACTGTAAAAGAACAAATGGGTATGGCTGCACTGCTAAGTGAGGGGCAATCTGTTTCAGCTGCATTAGAAAATTAATACACATTCCTTCTAAGTTAGATATATCTGTTCCCAGGAGAAGCTAAATAATGCCATTCTAAATCAGAGAATTGGCTAGATGTTTATGGAAAACCCAGAATATGGAATAGATAGTAGTAGAATAATAAATTACAGCTGATTAAGGTGAAAGTGAAAATCACTCAGTCATGTCCAACTCTTTGTGACAGTCCATGGAATTCTCCAGGCCAGAATACTGGAGTGGGTAACTTTCCCTTCTCAGGAGATCTTCCCAACCTAGGAATTGAACTGGGGTCTCCTGCACTGCAGGAGGATTCTTTACCAACTGAGCTATCAAGGAAGTGGATAGGTGATTAAAAGCACAAGAATTATAATGAGAGACTTTAACAGACTTCAATCACATAAGCACAAGTAAATGTGATTGAAGTCTATTAAAATTTCTCATTCTCATTTCCTCCACACCCATTTTTGTTGTTCAATTGCTCAGTCATGTCCAACTCTTTGCAACCTCATAAACTGAAGCAAGCCAGGCTTCCTTGCCTTTCACTACCTCCCAGAGTTTGCTCAAACTCGTAGCCACTGAGTCAATAATGCCATACAACCATCTCATCCTCTGTCACCCCTATCTTCTCCTGCTGTCAATCTTTCCCCGCATTAGCGTCTTTTCTAATAAGTCAGTTCTTCACATCAGGTGGCCGAAATGTTGGAGCTTCAGCTTCAGCATCAGTCTTTCCAATGAATATTCAGAATTATTTCCTTTAATATTTACTGGTTTGATCTCCTTGCTGTCCAAAGAAGGCTTCAGCACCACAGTTCAAAAAAACCAAATCTTCAGTGCTCAGCTTTCTTTATGGTCCAATTCTTACATCTATATACGACTGCTGGAAAAACAAAAGCTTTGACTTTACAGACCTTTGTCAGCAAAGTGATGTTTCTGCCCTTTAATATGCTGTTTGTTTGTCATAGCTTTTCACAAATTGTAAGGGACCGAAGTATCACCAAAGTGCTTGTTACAAATTCAAGCTTCTATTCCCTGTTTCCAAAGTTTTACTTTCAGGTGGTCAAGTCTTATAATGTGGGTATAGACTGCTCTCAAATTACATGTTCAGAATCATTTTTTAAAAATAACTACTCTCACAGTTTCTTTTTAATATAAATTTATTTTAATTGGAGGTTAATTACTTTATTTTTATTTTTTTAACTCTATAATTTTTAAATATATTTTTTAAATTTTATTTTTCCTACATTACAATACTGTATTTGTTTTGCCATACATTGACATGAATTGGCCACAGGCGTACTTTACAATATTGTATTGGTTTTGCCATACATCAACATGAATCCACCCCAGGTATACACGTGTTCCCCATCCTGAACCCCCCTCCCTCCTCCCTCCCCATACCATCCCTCTGGGTCATCTCAGTGCACCAGCCCCAAGCATCCAGTATCATGCATCGAACCTGGACTGGTGATTCATTTCATATATGATATTATACATGTTTCACAGTTTCTAAATATCCATTTCATTTATCACATCTTTGTGTGGGTATGTGTGCATTTAACAGCCACAGTTCAAATCTTTGTGATGGGTTATAGAATGATAAATGCAGATAGAATGCCTAGCTTCAGGGAGGGTCTATCCAAAGAAGGGCTAATTAGGTACGTGAAATATTATAAAAGAGAGAAGGTCAGTGGTAAGAAGTTAAACTGACATTTAATGTTGGTTCAAATTACCCCAAGTGCAGAGGGAGAGCTAGAACCATTGGGAAGAATTCACATAAGCAAAGCAGACAAATGTAGAGCGCTCACTGCATTCTGTGTGTGTTCTGTCTGTGTCTAGCTCCTCCTGGATGACTGCCTATATCACTTTCATGGAGCAGTCAGGATTAGAACAAGAGCTTTGCTTGTGGTATGGATTCCTATTCCTTCATAAAGTCCTTTTGTCTTCCTCTCTGGGTCTTACTATTGATTTGGGGTTATCTTACTAGTTCTAAAGTTCTTCAGTTGTACCTATCTATGTAATATTTACTTTGGTTTTGTTTTAAAATACCAGGACCAGGGTTATGAATGTGATTTTTAAAATACTTTTATTTATTTTTAATGTATTTTTGGCTGCGCTAGGTCTTTGCTTTGTTGCTATGCAGGCTTTTCTCTAGTTGTGGTGAATGGGGGCTCCCTAGTCGCCGTGGCTGACTGGCTCATTATGGCGGCTTCTCTTGCCGCTAAGCATTGGCTGGAGGGCGCGCAGGCTTTAGTAGCTGCACTTGTGGGCTCAGTAGCCGTGGCTCACTGGCTGTGGAGCAGAGGTCAATAGTCATGGCACACATGCTTAGTTGCTCTGTGGCATGTGGGATCTTTCAGAATTAGGGATTGAAGCTTGCATTAGCAGGTAGATTCTTTACCACTGAGCCTCCAGGGAAGCCCATGAATGTGACTTAAAAAGCATTTGGAAAAGAAGAAGGCAAATAAGTACTATTAAATTTTTGTTTAGCTATAGATGCTAACATGATTCTTTAAAAATATAACCAGAAGGTGATGGGCAGGCCATGATGGTTTTATGTGCATATGCTATCAAATTATGAGAAATTTATTTTCAAATTTATTTAAATTATTTTGCATTTCCTACTATTTAAGTTAACATTGGAATAAGATTCCATCTTCTCTTTTTTTTTTTCCATCTGCATCTATGCAAATTCAACAGTTATCCTCCTTTCTCTCATTGATATTTTTTTCTGGGAACCTGGTCAGAAAGTTCACTTGGTTAGCAAATGATGTCAGACTTCACTATTCAGTCCAGCTCACAGTTGCAGCCTCGACTTGGGTGACACAGGCACCTTGCTCACTGCATGAATCACTGCTCTTACATTTTCTTTTCATTGCATACACCAGTCTTACAGGAACACATAATAATCCATTCAAACACATTGACAAGAGTATTTAGGTGTTTCAGTGTTATCTTTTCCTTTCCAGTGACCTGCAGATGTCTTTTTATTCTGGTGCTCTCCACATTTTGAGTAGGGATAAGCAAATGCATTTACAGTGGCCAACCAAGAGCTTTTCTGCATTGGTTGATTCTGATTTTTGAGCTCAGCACAGAACTCCAGGGATTCAATTGTATATATTCATGCAATATCATTTAAAGCTCATATTGGAAATGCAAAGGTTTGCTGAACATCAATAGCTGTAAGAAAAGCTAAATAGCATAAATTATATTTCAATAAATTATGTGTAGGTTTGAAATCAAGTTAGAATACCTGTTGAAATAATAGTAGTAAGTTAAAAACCCTCACTTATAGAGAAAAGGCCATTTTCTTAGCCTACAATGTGTCCAAGTTTCTTCCAAGTTGAAAATTCCAGTATTAACTCTAACTTTCCATCTTTGAGAATAAAAGTCACTTCATATAATTTTCTCGTGTATTCCACTAGGCTCCTGTATTTTTAATGCTGAAATTCACTTTTATTTACTACTTCACTATATTTCCCTATTACAGATTTCATTTTCAGATGTCTGCATATCTAGTTTGCAAGAAGATTGTATGGAGTCTCAATATTCAATTTATATGTAATAATAGCACCATTTGTATCAAATACCATTTTATTTTGTGGACTTTTTTCTTTTCTTCATTTTTGATAGACACAATGAAAATCAATTCCATTTCAGAGGGCCAATTATTTTGAAGAATATCTTTTTTATTCCTATAATGGAAAATGCCTGCTTAATAATGCTTCAAATATTTAAGATTTTAGACATTTGCCTTGTTGAGTGTTAGACAATACCCTGCTGCTGCCATAATCCTTGATTCTAATTTTAAACTCAGGTTTTAAACTTTAAAAAATTGAACTATAAAACTATTTTTCTTTGCTTATCATTTTATTAATTTATGCCCATAGATATGCTGTAAGGTGTTACATCTAGGTTTTTGTTATTATTGTTATTTATTTTTAAATTTTTTTTAGAATCATACATCACTCAAACATCTAAGCAATGAGCATTTTTGCACTCCCTTTATAGATAGAGTGTAATCTGTCTCTGATTATTGGGTGAATATAATGGGAAGGTACAGCCTACAAATTAAATTGAACTTATCCTATCTTTTGGAAATACAGATTATCATTGTATACAGGTATTTTTTATTATAAATTTGTTTATTTTGATTGGAGCCTAATTACTTTACAATATTGTATTGGTTTTGCCATACATCAACATGAATCTGCCACGGGTATACACGTGTTCCCCATCCTGAACCCTCCTCCCACCTCCCTCTCTGTACCATTCCTCTGGGTCATCCCAGTGCACCAGCCCCAAGCATCCTGTATCATACATCAAACCTGGACTGGTGATTCGTTTCGTATATATTATACATGTCTCAATGTTGTTCTTCCAAATCATCCCACCCTCTCCTTCTCCCACAGAGTCCAACAGACTGTTCTATACATCTGTGTCTCTTTTGCTGTCTTGCATACAGGGTTATCATTACCATCTCTCTAAATTCCATATATATATGCACTAGTATGCTGTATTGGTGTTTTTCTTCCTGGCTTACTTCTCTCTGTATAATAGGCTCCAGTTTCATCCACCTCATTAGAACTGATTCAAATGTGTTCTTTTTAATGGCTGAAGTAATACTCCATTGTGTTTGTATACAGGTGTTATTTTCTTTAATGCTCAAAATTCTCTATGCTAGGTTCCAACAGTATGTGAACCAGAACTTACAGATATACAAGCTGGACTTAGAAAAGGCAGAGGAACCAGAGATCAATTTGCAAAAATCTGTTGGATCACAGAAAAAGCAATAGAATTCCAGAAAAACATCTATTTCTGCTTCATTGACTACACTATAGCCCTTGACTGTGTTCAGTTCGGTTCAGTCACTCAGTTGTGTCCAACTCTATGACTCCATGGACGGCAGCAAGCCAGGAGTCCCTGTCCATCATCAACTCCTGAGGTTGCTCAAACTCATGTCCATCGATTCAGTGATGCCATCCAACCACCTCGCACTCTGTCATCCCCTTCTCCTCCTGCCTTCAGTCTTTCCAGCATCAGTGTCTTTTCCATTGAGTCAATTCATATCAGGTGGCCAATATTGGGGATTCAGCTTCAGCATCAGTCCTTTCAGTGAATGTTCAGGGTTGATATCATTTAGGATTGACTATTTTGATCTCTGTGCTGTCCAAGAGATTCTCAAGAGCTTTCTCCAACACCACAGTTCAAAAGCATAATTTCTTCCATGCTCAGCTTTCTTTATGGTCCAACTTTTATATCCACACATGACTACTGGAAAAAGCGTTATCTTTGATTATACATAACTTTGTCATCAAGTAATGTCTCTGCTTTTTAACATGCTGTCTAGGCTTATCATACCTTTTCTTCCAAGGAGGAAGCATCTTTTAATTTCATGGCTGCAGTCACCATCTGCAGTGATTTTGGAGACCAAGAAAATAAATCTGCCACTGTTTCAATTGTTTACACATCTATTTGAGAGAACTGACTGTGTGGATCACACACACACACACACACACACACACACACACACACACAAATGTAGAAAATTCTTCAACAAATCACCTTAGTTGCCTTCTGAAAAAACTGTATGCAGGTCAAGAAGCAAGAGTTAGAACCAGACAAGGAACAATGGACTGGTACAAAATTCGGCAAAGAGTACCTCAAGGCTGTATATTATCACCTTGCTTATTTTAGGTATATATAGAATACATCACGCAAAATGCCAGACTGGATGAAGCACAAGCTAGAATCAAGGTGCCAGGAGAAATATCAGTAACCTCAGATATGCAGATGATACCACCCTTATGTCAGAAAGCAAAGAGGAATTAAAGAGTCTCCTGGTGAAAGTGAAAGAGGAAAGTGGAAAAGTTGGCTTAAAATAGTATTCAAAAAACTAAGATCATGGTATCCACTCACATCACTTCTTTGCAAATAGATGGGGAAACAATGGAAACAGTGACAGACTTTATTTTCTTGGGCTCCAAAATGAATGCAGATGGTGACTTGTAGCCATGAAATTCAAAGATGCTTGCTCCTTGGAAGAAAAGCTATGACAAACCTAGACAACTTATTAAAAAGCACACACATTACTTTGCTAACAAAGGTCCATCTAGTGAAAGGTATGGTTTCTCCAGTAGTCATGTATGGATATGAGAGCTGGACCATAAAGAAAGCTGAACACTGAAGAAATGATGTTTTTGAACTGTGGTACTGGAAACAACTCTTGAGAGTCCCTTGGACTGCAGGTAATCAAATTAGTCAATCTTTAAGGAAATCAGTCCTGAATATTATTGGAGGGACTGATGTTGAAGCTGAAACACCAATACTTTTGTGAAGAACTGACTCATTAGAAAAGACCCTGATGTTGGGAAATATTGAATGCAGGAGGAGAAGGGGATGACAGAGGATGAGGTGATTGGATAGCATCCCCAACTGAATGGACATGGGTTTGAGCAAGCTCTGGGGGAAGGTGAAGGACAGGGAAGCCTAGTGTGCTGCAGTCCATGGGGTCGCAAAGTATTGAACATTTCTGAGTGACTAAACAACAATTATTTTCTTCTTATATTTTGTATTCTTATTTTGTTTTATGTCAATTTAAATTATTCAAAATCAAAATCCTGTTCTGACATTAATGTTTAAAGCATATAGATGCTTTACAAAGCATGTTGAATTGAACAGAAAGACATGACATCGAGAGTAAGTTCTGCATTTCCCTCATTCTGCATTCTGTATTTCCAAAGAAGGAAAAAAAAAAGCATGAAGTGTTTGAAATTCTCAACAGATTTGCCATGCTGTCATGGTAAAAAAGGATAAAAACTTATCCTGTTTTAAAGAGAATATACCTGTTAATCAATGTATAAAAATAATTCTGATTTCAAAAGTGTACTTATTCACATTTTAAGTACATTTATTTAGAATTAAGAATGAGATAGTTAGTAAGGAATCTGCCTGCAATACTGGAGATCCCGGTTCGATTCCTGCGTTGGGAAGATCCGCTGGAGCAGGGACAGGCTACCCACTGCAGTATTCTTGGGCTTCCCTTGTGGCTCAGCTGGTAAAGAAATCATCTGCAATGGGGGAGACCTGGGTTCAGCCTCTGGGTTGGGAAGATCCCTTGGAGAAGGGAAAGGCTACCCACTCCAGTATTCTGGTCTGGAGAATTCCATGGACTACATAGCCCACCAGCTGCAAAGAGTTGGACACAAATGAGCAATTTTCACTTTCACTTTTCACCATGTCCAATATTGTTCCCACAGAAGAATGCATCAAAGCCAAAACATCTATGTTACCTACATCACAGCAGAATGAAAAGCATGGTCATAGAAGACAGAATGTTCAGATGTGATGCAAAGTCACATATCAGACATTTCTAACAGATAGCAGAATATTTCAAAGTACCCTTCTCAAAGCTGATGAAAAACATAAACTATGGCCCCCTAAGGCAATGGTACACATTAACTTGACATACATGAGATGGGGGAAAAAGCAACTCTACATTTATATTTTATAAACAATATTTTTGGGCGAACCACATCCTGGATGTCAGCACTTTTAGGCTGAAGGAGACATTTGCTGATTTACATAAACTGCCCTGGTTGTTCAGATGGTAAAGAATCTGCTTTACAATGCAAGATACCCAGGTATAATCTCTGGGTGAGGAAGATCCCCTGGAAAAATGAATGAGTGTCCTCTCCAGTATTCTTGCCTTTAGAATTCCATGGACACAGGAGCCTGGGAGGCTACAGTCCATAGTGTTGCAAATAGCCAGACACAAATGAGAAAATAACACACACCCTTCAGAACTGTCTACAAAACAAATGATAATCCCACTCTCTGGCATTTTATCTTCTGTTGGCAAAGTTTATAAATTAGCTAGATATGTAAATTTTACTCTTTTCTCTTTCCAGCCTACCAAAGTAGACAAAAGGGATTAGTGCAAGATAACCAATATAAATACGAGAACCTTTGTAAGCTAGGTATGAGGTTTTTTCACAATTTATCAACTTTTCACTTATCAAAGGATAATAAAGGAGAGGGTCATGATTATTCTCCTCACTTTGAAGTTAAGAAAATGGAATTATAATAAATTATATAACTTGACTAAGATTAGAGGTTGGTAACGAGCAGAGTCAGAATTCACTTTAAGCCTCCTGAGACCATTACAACACCCTGGTTTGTCTAGTAAAATAAAAAATGAGATTCCTGAAAACCTCTTAGTGCAGTTCAGTCATTCAGACATGTCTGACTCTTTGTGACTCCATGGACTGTACCACGCCAGGCTTACCTGTCCATTACCCACTACCAGAGCTTGCTCAAACTCATGTCCATCAATTCGGTGATGCCATCCAACCATCTCATCCTCTGTCATCCCCTTCTTCTCCTGCCTTCAGTCTTTCCCAACATCAGGGTCTTTTTTAATGTATCAGTTCTTCCCATCAGGTGGCCAAAGTATTAGAGATTAAGCTTCAACATCAGTCTTTCCAATGAATATTCAGGATTGATTTCATTTAGGATTGACTCGTTTGATCTCCTTGCAGTCCAAGGAACTCTTAAGAGTCTTCTCCAACACCACAGTTCAAAAACATCAATTCTGTGTTCAGCTTTCTTTATGGTCCAGCTCTCACATCCATACATGATTACTGGAAGAACCATACTTTTGACTGGATAGACATTTGTTGGCAAAGTAATGTCTGCACTTTTAATAAGCTGTCTAGGTTTGTCATAACTTTTCTTCCAAGGAGCAAGCATCTTTGAATTTCATGGCTGCAAGTCATCATCTGCAGTAATTTTGGAGCCCAAGAAAACAAAGTCTGTCACTGTTTCCATTGTTTCCCCATCTATTTGCAATGAAGTGATGGGAATGGATACTATGACATTAATTTTCTGAATATTGAGTTTTAGGCTGGCTTTTTCACTCTCCACTTTCATCTTCATCAAGAGGCTCTTTAGTTTCTCTTTGCTTTCTCCCATAATGTGGTGTCATCTTCATATCTGAGGTTATTGATATTTATCCTTGCAATCTTGATTCCAGCTTATGCTTCATCCAGTCTGGCATTTTGCATGATGTAATCTATATATACCTAAAATAAGCAATGCGACAATATGCAGCCTTGTGGTACTCCTTTCCCAATTTTGTATCAGTCCATCATACCATGTCTGGTTCTAACTCTTGCTTCGTGACCTGCATATATGATTCTCAGGATGCAGGTCAGGTGATCTGGTATTCCCATCTCTTTCAGAATGTTCCACAGTTTGTTGTGGCCCACACAGTCAGAGTCTTTAGTGTAGTCAGTGAAGCAGAAGTAGTTGTTTTTCTGGAATTCTCTTGGTTTTTTATGATCCAACAGATGTTGACCATTTGATCTCTTGTTCCTCTGCCTTTTCTAAGTTCACCTTGAACATCTGGTAGTTCTTGGTTCATGTTTTGTTGAAGCCTAGCTTGAAGAATTTAGAGCATTACTTTGCTTGCATGTGAGATGAGTGCAATTGTGCAATAGCTTGAACATTCTTTGACATTGCCTTTCTTTGGGATTATAATGAAAACTGACCTTTTCCAGTCCTGTGGCCACTGCTGAGTTTTCCAAATTTGCTAGCATATTGAGTGCTGCACTTTCACAGCATCTTCTTCTGGGATTCCATCACCTCCACTAGTTTTTTTCATAGTGATGCTTCCCAAGGTTCACTTGACCTCAAAAACTTCTATGTTATAAAACTTGGGAACATAGATTCTTTTCTTTGTATGGACCTCATTGAGATTAACCAAGTATTATTTCACCATGTGGCAAGAATTCTGTCTTATAGCTTAATGCTGGATACTTACATTAAAAGAGCATCTCCTTTATACTTTATGTAATAAAACATCAGCTGCCTCTTATAGTTGTAAAATCAGAATACATGGTGATACCAATGTGTTAAGACTCTTAGCATATAAGGAAACAAGGATCTATATCTTCCTTAAATTATTTAACTATTTTTTAACCTCTAAACATTGGCCAATTAGAAGTGTGTGTGAACAAAGGGAAACTATTTATTTTTCATCTGCATGCCTTGTGTGTTCCAAGCTAACCAGCATTTTGTTGTTGTTGTTGTTTTCATTGCTAATAAGCAAGCAAATGGCTGGGATGTTAACTTTTCTTGAAAGGGAAAAAGATGTCTCAGTAAGAAAAAAAACAATCTCAAGTCTTGCAGTTCTATTTTGTTAAGGTTAATCTGTCTCTTGCCTCTTCTCTCTGGGTAAATTTTATTCTCTAGTTCTTTGTTTTTCTTGAAATTAGGATTTGGTTTATTTGTACCTAATGCAAGAGATGCCACAGCAATAGCTCAGCAAAGTGCTAGAGCAAACAAGGAATGTTCTTCTCTGGCTTATATCAATAGATGGTCTGACTTAGGGCGTTACTACTGTGACATTAGTGACCACTTCAACCAGCCCCTTTAGGATTGAACCTGTATTGTTCCTTCTGGCTCTAGAGCAATGGCTTGCATTCAAAACATCCTGTCCTATTAATTGGATATGACCCAAAGGATTCCTCTATTGTGGAAAGAGTGAAGTTTTGTCTTAATGTTAGACTTTCGATTCTCAACTATTTGAATAAACAGGGATGACTCTAGGAAATACTTAATGAGCATGTGGATGTAGTCATCTGAATGTTTTCTAAATTCTCTTCACAGACTTAGAAATCACATACTACCCAATTAAAGAAGTGTGTGAAACATGGCCCATAGACATTCCCCATCTCAGGGGGCATCTCACTTGCTCAGACCTTATTATTGGGAAGAAAAAACCCAAGAGAAAAAGAGACTGAGGGGTGAACTTCTCAGTAGTCTTGTCATGTATCTCATGCTACACATTCATTAGAGCAGCAGATTTTTTAAAGCTGAACGTGTAGATTGCTATTCACTGGTAGATACTGGTTAGTGAATGAGGATCTTTGCAGTCTCTGAAGTGGTTTGAGCAATGAACAACTCCAGTGGCCTAAATGATTACAGACAAAGCAGAAATTTCTGGATTCAACCTCATGCCCATGGTCATTTGGATTTTTTTTTACTTTATGTCATCAAAGCCTGGGAAATAATTTTTGTGAACATTTGTTGAGATGTCTGAATTCTCCAGACATGTTGTGACCTCTGAAATTAAAAATGGCTGTGCAGGGTCTCCTGCAATATTTAGGGCAAAATTGTGTTTAGAATGCTGATTATAAAATGGTTCTATGGTATTTTCATCATCTTTAAAAGCCCCTTGCAATACCAGATAATATAATCTTATGGGAATTTGCCTGCATGCTCTCTTAATATTTTCCTTTGTTTCCCATAACTTTGAGTTTGTTTATAAATGGGAAATGAAGACAAGGATTTATTATTCAATATCTCCTCCACCTTACTGGAGATTTCAATGATTCTATGTTACTGACCTCTTTCTTTTACTTTTCATTCAAAGCTAAGAAAAAAACTTAAATGATATTAATTATGTGAAATTATATGTACATACATTATATTAAAATATATATATACTTAATCTAATATTAATCAAGATT
>SJYF01000021.1:2427818-2443987 GCA_006410515.1 Procapra przewalskii | reverse complement strand
CATGATATAAAGGTAATCTCTGGAATAATCATTGAAACTTTGTAAATATGTTTAAGAAGCAGCAAATAGAACAGAGCAAATACATCCAAAAGGAAAAAAGCTGCAAACATAAACATAAAATAACCAGCTAAAATTAAGTTCAGACATATTCCTCTTATCAATACATGTAAATGATAACTTACCTATTAAAAGAAATGAGAAAATACTTCAGCTTATATTACGAAGCAAAANGAAGCAAAATCTGAAGCTATAAAGTATAAAAGTGATCCATTGAAAAATTAGTTATATAAATCTTGAAAAGGTTGAACAAATTTGTTTCAGGAACATGCCTCCAGCTAAAAAGCAACAAAAATGACAAATAAAAGCACTTTATAATATACAATGAAGAAAATAATTATTAAAATCTATATATCTAATTACATGGCAGCAACTTGGTCAAACAAGAAATACAGGAGGCAAAAGGAAAAATAACAAGAATTATGACTTTAATAAATCTCTCTAATTTCAAAATAGATTATACAGACAAAATAAACCAGAATATATAAAAGGTTACTAGTATAATTTATAAAGATAGCTGGTTTAATCTATATTGACTTCAGTATCCTATAAATAAGGAGTGCACCTTTTTTTGAACTCCATGAGATATGCATGTTAAATAGATTTTGTGTATATATATATATATAGAGAGAGAGAGAGAGAGAGAGTGTGTGTGTGTGTGTGTGTGTGAATGTATATATAGAGGGAGATTTTAAAAAATTGTCTCATACAGTGGTTGAGATAGACAAGAACAAAATCTGCAGCAAAGACAGAACGGCTGTAGACCTAGGATGAACAGAATTTGCAGCTTGAGTCTAAAGACATCAGAGGCAGAATTACTTCTCCCTTGGGGGATTCAGGGCTTCCTTGGTAGCTCAAATGGTAAAGAATCTGTCTACAATGTAGCAGACCCAGTTTCCATCCCTGGGTCAGGAAGATCCCCTGGAGAAAGGATTGGCAACCCACTCCAGTACTCTTGCTAGAGAATCCCATGGACAGAGGAGCACAGCAGGCTACAGTCCATGGGGTCACAAGAGTCAGATGATGGGGGATTGGGTCTGTTTTCTCTTAAGGCCTACAAGTGATTGGATGAAGGCTACACATATTATAAAGAGGAATCTCAAAGTCTAGTTTTTTAAATGTGAATCTCATCTATAACTCTCAGTGGCGATACAGTCACTCAGTCGTGTCCGACTCTTTGTGACCCATGAACTGTAGCCCACCAGGCTCCTCTGTTCATGGGATTCTCCAGGCAAGAATACTGGAGTGGGTTGCTATTGTCTTCTCCAGGGGATCTTCCCAACCCAGGAATCAAACTCAGGTCTCCTGCATTACAGGCAGATTCTTTACTGACTGAGCTATGAGGGAAACCCTATCAGTACCTCACAGCAAAATTTAGACTAGCGTTTGACCAAATATCTGAAAACTATGGCCTAAACAAGTTGACACATAAAACTAATCATTAAATTTTGATATGTGTGTATGTGCTTGTGCATGTGTGTGTGAAGTATGACATAAATGCTTTTCAGTGTTACAAACTTTGGAGTAAAATAATTTACTGATGTTATATTATCTCATAAAATATTCGTACTTCAGAATATACTTGGAGACATCTCTGCTGTTAAATGTGATGGCATCCATTCCTGTCTTCCCAGAATACCACCCGCCTTTCTCCTTTCAGTTTTAGAACAATTGCACCATTAAATTTATTTTTTTGAACTTTTTTTTATTTTATATTGGGGTATAGCCAATTAACAACTTTGTAATACTTTCAGGTGAATGGTAAAGGAACTCAGGCATGCATATACATGTATCCACCTCCCCCCAAACTCCCCTCACTTCCAGACTGCCACGTAATATTGGGCAGAGTTCCATATGTTATACAGTAGATACTTGTTGGTTATTCATTTTAAATACAGCAGTGTGGACATGTCCATCACACTCTCCCTAAATATTACTCCCTCCTATCCTTTCCGTCTGCAATAATAAGTTCATTCTCTAAGACCAACAAGTTTAAATAGGTACACTACACTCAAATTGGCACTTTTGAGCTGTGGTGTTGGAGAAGACTCCTGAGAGCCTCTTGAACTGCAAGGAGATCCAGCCAGCCCATCCTAAAGGAAATAAGTCCTAAATATTCATTGGATGGACTGATGCTGAAGCTGAAACTCCAATACTTTGGCCAACTGATGTGAAGAACTGACTCACTGGAAAAGACCCTGATGTTGGAAAAGATTGAGGACAAAAGAAGAAAGTAATGGCAGAGAATCAGATGGTTAGATGGCATTGCCAACTCAATGGACATGAATTTGAGCAAACCTTAGGAGATGGAGAAGGACAGGGAAGCCTGCAGTGTTGCAGTGCCTGGGATCACAGAGTCAGACATGACTTAGCAACTTAACGACAACAATAACAATGGCTACTCACTTAAAAACCTAAATTGTACAGTAACCCTTGTAAATAGTTATCTTGAGGTCATTGAATTTTGTGAACTAGATACAAATGAAAAGAGTGCATGCACCTTCCGATCTGCATCTTTAAAATGCAGTTACTTACTGTTCCTGCCTTCTCTTCCTACTCTCCTCAGACTGGATACCAGAAATGAGAGAGACCCAACTAGAAACAGAACCTGAATTTGGAGATGGAGAAAAATAAATTAGGGAGAACTGGGGTCTCCAGATAACCTCTTACTACCCGGTTATCCCACTCTCCTCTAGATCAAGCAGATGTTTATGTAGAATATAAGTAAGTTCTGCTCTCTTTACTGGTCTCTTTACTCTGATCTCTGCAGTCTCTTTACTACTGTATCTTTACTACTTTATTCCAGTAATAAAAAGTGTCAGTTAAGTTCAGTCTCTTAGTTGTGTCTGACTCTTTGCAAACCTATGGACTGTAGCACACCAGGCTTCCCTGTCTTTCACCAACTCTTGTAGCTTGCTTCAACTCATGTCCACCGAGTTGGTGATGCCATCCAACCATCTCATCCTCTGTCATTCCCCTCTCCTCTAGTCTTCAGTCTTTCATAGCATCAGGGTCTTTTCCAGTGCATCAGTTCTTTGTATCAGTTGGCTAAAGTGTTGGAGCTTTAGGTTCAGCATCAATCCTTTCAATGAATATTGAAGACGGATTTCATTTAGGATGGACTGATTGGATCTCCTTACAGTCCAAGGGACTCTCAAGAGCATTCTCTAACACCACAGTTCAAAAGCATCAATTCTTGACACTCAACTTTCTTTATAGTCCAACTCTTACATCCATACATGACTATTGGAAAAAACATACCTTTCACCAGACGGACATTTGTTAGCAAAGCAATGTCTCTGCTTTTTAAAATGCTGTCTAGGTTTGTCATAGCTTTTCTTCCAAAGATCAAGTGTCTTTTAATTTCATGGCTATTTTTTACCAAAATTTTTATTTTACAGGTAACTCTGTGATGGATATGTCATACTTTTTTGATATGAAGGGAAAACTCAAAGCCCATTTGCAGCTTTTGTCCACAAGCCTTCCACAGTTGTTTGGACAATACTATTATTGACAAATATGCTATGCTGGGAAAATATAACTTAGTCCTATTTTAATTTTGCTTTCATGAATATTTGTCATAAGCTTTTGAAAGTGAAAGTGAAAGTCACTCAGTCCTGTCTGTCTCTTTGTGACCCCGTGGACTTATACAGTCCATGGAATTCTCCAGGCCAGAATACTGGAGTGGATAGGCTTTCCCTTCTCCAGGGGATCTTCCCAACCCAGGGATCAAACTCAGGTCTCCCACATTGCAGGCAGATTCTTTACCAGCTGAGCCACAAGGGAAAAGATCAAGATTTCTGACAAACACGCTCCCACTGATGTAACAATGACTCACATGTAAAGATGAATCTCAGGCAAGCTCTAATTACAGCATTTCCTGGCTGGCAGCTTGTAGAGCTCCAAGGCTGCATTCCCTTGGCCTGTATTGCTCTCAAGGATTCAGCAGGTTCCCAGACATTTGCTCAAGCCCAGACTGTCACAACTAAGGCAATTAATGTGGTAATGAGAATCTGGCATCCAAAATGTTATTTCCTGCAGGACTTGTCATTTTTTCAAAGTGTATTAGGAGCAAAAATAAAAATAAAAAATTTGCTTTGTCTCTTTCCAACCTGAATTTGTTGACCCCTGAAAATTTCACACATTAGAGGCATACCAGAGAAAGAGATCAAAAATAGAGGCAGAGGGAAACACTTGAAGATTCTAAGATGGAAGACAAGCTGATGAAAGTGTGGTGCTACTGAAAAAAGAGGTCAAAAGAATGTTAAATATAATTGTTTCCTTTACTGCTGAAGTTTACAAGCTATTTCTTTAATGTAGAGTATCTCTAAATTTAAACATGTGTCTATGGGAGACTGAACTTACTCCTGAGAATCAGAAGGTCACACCTTTTTCTCTACACATGAAATTGTATCATCACATTGAAGAAGAGTGCACAAGCCTGAAAACAGATCTTTGGCAAATTTCTGACACAAACTTACAGTTTTCTAGGCATCTATGACTCTGCAACTGAACTCGATTTTAAGATAGAGAAGTGTTTCATTAAATTGTGAGGTGAGAAAAGTTGTGGAAGATTCACTCCTATGAAATTTCCCAAAGCAAAACTGCAGAATAAGTCTTTCCTCTGATGGGGTTTCAGTGCCATGTAATAATTTTCCTGTGAAACAAATACAGCAAACTCATCAATGTGCTACACTGTTTAATTAGTAAATCAACTAAACATTGATGATGAAAATCAGAAAAAAAATTGATAATGCTTTGGAGAGTTAACTTAGTTCAGGCCATTTTCATCTGTTTATAGCCTTTAGAATATTTTATAATGAAACCTAGAGTATCCATGTCAGGTTTAAGAGTCTAAGATTCTTAAGTCGCAGGTTCTCCAAAAGTGCACAGTCATTCTCTTTCACAGGTGTCTTCCCATTGTGGCCCAGTTTCAGGAAAGTAGTGGTTTGTGAGTGGAGCTTCATAACTGAGATGCAATGGCTATGCAAATGGCCCATGTTCCCAAACCCATGTCTTTTTTCCAGCTCTACAGCCTAAGAAGGCTGCCATAAAGCAGTTGCTTCATAGCTCTATATATTTTTACAGAGATGGAACTAGTGTCTCTATGTAAAATCTGTTTACTTTTCTCCATACTTATGGCTTAGCATAGCTCAGCATCTTTTACTCTCCACAACTCCTAATTTCTTACACAAATGGACCTACAGGGAATAAAGTACTACCATTTGAAAATAAATTTTCTATACTGTTCATAAAAAAGAAAAAAAACTAAATTGATGAGATGTTGAAAGGAAGAGAGAAAAAGGGCAGAAATATAAGATGAGGTGACTTGAAATAGTGTTTTGGTAATCTTTGCTGTTCAGTTGCTCAGCTGTGTCCAACTCTTTGAGACCCCATGGACTGCAGCTCATCAGGCTTCCCTGTCCTTCAGTAACTCCCAGAGGTTGCTCAAACTCATGTAATCTACTGCATCCTGAGCTCAAAATGCAGGTGTACCAAAAGAGAGAGAAAGAGAGTCAGAAGGGTACTATACCCCAATGTATGAACTAATCTTAGAAGGCACATGGCAACTTCCACCGCATTTGTTAGAAGTGACTTTTAAGGCCAGTCCATACTGGGCAGAGGATAAATGCCACAGAAAGTAGGAGGAGTTGTCAAAGAATTAGCAGATTTGTCTTAAAACCAAAATAAAATAAATGAAAATAAAGATGTCATTTTTTTCTATATTTAACATTAATAATCAGAATAACAATATCTATAATTTTTTCAAGTGCCTAATACATGTCAGGCAAATTAAGGTATCGCCTGCAATGTATCTTCTAAAGTAGCTACATTATTTTCCTCAGTTTAAAAATAAAGACTGACATTCAGGGAGGCTCTTAGTGTGCCCATGGTCTTACTACTAATAGGGCTGAGAGAGAATTTCTACCAGGACCTTCATACCCCGAGGACTTTCTCTTCAGCAGTACCCGCTACACATTACACCAACTTTCATATTCTTTAACTTGATATTCTACATAATATTGATGCATAAGGCAGGCATCCCACATAATTTTGCTTGTTTTTTGGTTATATCATTTTACATCTTTCTAATTTACAAATGAAATGAATTGAATGAAAGTACTTTTGCAGATATGAGAGATGTGTCACTGCTGTTTGTGAATTCATGACATGCTCTCAGAGAAAGCATTGGACAGTAAAAGAAATTAACTTGCAAAACCACTATTAATTTATGCTGACACAGAGTGAAACTGAAATAAGGAGGTATTTGTAGCTGATAGGTAACACCTGGAAAAACTGCTGAGTAGTTCTCTCCTAATGGGAACATTCTGAAGTATTGTGTGATAGATGATGGTATTGTCCACTATTATTACCTTTTCTTCAGCAGGAGTTATTAAAAAAGCCTGTGAGCCAAGTTGCTTAAATCATCAATAACATTCATGTAAACACCTACCACAGTATAACCAAATACATCACCCTGGAGAAACATGGCAACTGACTCAGAGCAGTGTATTAAAATTAGTCATGAATATAGCTTGCATACTAATGTAAGAATCAAGTTTACCGTATACCAGTCCAGAGGTTTGAAATGATAGGTATGTGTATGATGATGAAGTGTCATGTTAATGCACTTAAACACTAATAACAAATAATAAGAAAGATCAGTCAATGCTCTTAAGCAATTGTTAAATATTCTTGATTTTAACTGGTTCATATTTTTTCAAGCTATAGAAATTTAACAAAAGTTTGTAAATCTCATAATAAAGAACTATTCACAGTCAATTTTATCTATACTTAAAGGATTTGATAAGGTGAATATGAAAAACACACATTACATATTTTAGTCTAATTTTATATTAACTACATTACCTTTCTCACATGTTCTAGTCTTTAAGTATTATCACATTTACAGTGAAATTGGAAAATTAACTGAGCCTTCAATTCATTGATATTTAAAGATAAGGGTGTTAGGCTTTGGTTATTAAAACATGAGTTTTTAAAATTAGATTGACTCTTAGCATGAATGAGGGATTTTAAGCTAAGAATTCAATGTATCTTCAATGTATAAACCAGTCTTCATTACTCAGTATGTGTAATACTTAGGGCAAGTCTCTAAATCACTTAGTGGTTCAAGTTCACATTCAAAGATTATATTGTTAGAGAAAGTATTTCAAATGTACTTTTCCTTATACAGGATGTGCATGATTGTATTTGAATCCTGGAGGAGGAAGAAACATTATCAGTCTGTAAGTTGGGAAATGAGACATACTCAATGCCTGTGACTTATCACAGAGCTCGTTAATAAAACATTTCCTGCACGTCATTCTTCCCCCCACCAATAAATGTCTGCTGAACTTCAATCTGAATTTCTGTTTATTTAAATCATTTCCATTAATGGAAATCAGAAGCAAAATAGCAGGAACTGTTCCTCAGCATAGCAACATTACGTGTCTTTTAGTCTGTCAAATATTCCAAGAGGAAAATTAAGGATCTGTGTGTTTTTGGTACCACTCTGGAAGGGGTGATATGCAAGCCTCCTTTGCAGCCATTCTTCTTCCACATAAAATGAGGCAAGACAAAAGGAACTCCTTTTTTTTTTTTTTTGAGGCATTAGTGTTAGAATTTGTCTACTGAGTTCTAATTACATGGGAGAAATGCCTTAAACTGTTCTTTATTCTTAAATACTCTACTATAAACAACCTTTTACTAAACATTATAAAGCTAAGTTAGATACTCCACAAACTCAGGGTGAATACACCATTTTATCTTTTTTTTTTTCCTGACTACTTCCTGTACCCTAACATGTCTTACTATCATATGCTTTACTTTTTGTAAGTTGTACTCCTCACTCCAAAATTTTCCATAGACTCAGAGGTTTTATTTATTCTAATGGAAGTTACAATTTTATGTCTGATGTTCAAATGTCTCTTTCTTCAATTTTGTCACTGTGATCGAAACTAACATCGTTTTCCTTTAAAACAGCATCCTGAATTACTCACCTGGAATTTTTCCTATCTGTTCAACACAAAGCACCCATGATGGTAGTGACATACCATAAATCAGATCATACATCTCTGCTAAAATGTTCCATGGCTTTTCACTGCACATACAAGAAAATTCGAACTTTAGCATGGGCACCAAGGTCTCACTTTATGACCCATACCTGCTTGCATTTCTAACATCATTCCCTACTACTCTTTGCTGATGAGATCATCACTCAATAATACTAAGCTTCTACCTGTTTCTCCATGTCTATATCTTTAGAACTTTTGAATTTATTGTCTATTCTTCCTAGAAACTTAGATCTAGGTTGTAGCTTTATATCACTCAGTAAAATATATACAATTTCCACCCCCACTGGCCCAGTCATTTTCCAATATATCATTTATTTTTTACGTTATTTTGCAGTTATCATTAAGGAAATTTTATTTTCTTTCATTTATTTATTCCCTTGTTGTTTAATCATATCTGACTCTGTAACCCCATGAACAGTAGCCTATCAGGCTTCTCTGTCCATGGGATTTCCCATGAAAGAAACTGGAGTGGGTTGCCGGTTCTTTCTACAGAAATCTTCCCAGCCTAGAGATCAAAGCTGCATCTCCTGTTTAGCAGGCAGATTCTTACCACTGAGCCACGCTGTAAGCCCTTATTCCCTTTTCTCCTCTGTCCTAATTACTAGAATCTAACCTACTAAGAGTCAGTTTTCTAGACTACTAAAATACGGGAAAATGTCTGGCACATAGCAGGCTTTTATTAAATGCCAGATAAGCAAATCTTAAATGAATTTATAGATGAATTTGAGAAATAAAGTGCCTGATGGAAACCTGCCTCCTTCACTATTCCTGTCGTTGCAAGTTGTCACTAAGGTTAAATGTGGCAGACCAAACAGCTAGACCAAGGACTTCTGTTACAGGAAATGGCAAGAAATGACCAAGAAACCCTCAAGACTCAAGATGCTGGAACGCAAAGGTTAGCTTGAGGTGCTGATGTTATAAGAATTTTCTCCTCAGAACTCACTGAAAATGCAGGAAACTAATCTAACCCTGAGCTGTGAAGCTGTCAGCAGTCAGTTCAGTCACTTAGTCATATCTGACTCTTTGCTGCCCCATGGACCACTTCAGGCCTCCCTGTCCATCACCAACTCCCAGAGTTTACTCAAACCCATGTCCATTGAGTCAGTGATGCCAATCAACCATCTCATCCTTTGTTGTCCCCTTCTCCTTCTGCCTTCAATCTTTCCCAGCATCAGTGTCTTTTCAAATGAGTCAACTCTTTGTATCAGGTGGCCAAAATATTGGAATTTCAGCTTCAGCATCAGTCCTTCCAATGAACATTCAGGACTGATTTACTTTAGGACGGACTGGTTGGAACTCCTTGAAGTCCAAGGGACTCTCAAGAGTCTTCTCCAATACCACAGTTCAAAACCATCAATTCTTCTGAGCTCAGCTTTCTTCACAGTCCAACTCTCACATCCATACACGACCACTGGAAACACCATAGCCTTGACTAGACAGACGCTTGCTGGCAAAGTAATGTCTCTGCTTTTTAATATGCTCTCTAGGTTGGTCATAGCTTTTCTTCCAAGGAGTAAGCATCTTTTAATCTCATGGCTTCAGTCAACATCTACAGTGATTTGGAGCCCAAGAAAATAAAGTCTGACAATGTTTACACTGTTTCCCCATCTATTTGCCAGGATGTGATGGGAGTGGATGCCATGATCTTAGTTTTCTTGAATGTTGGGTTTTAAGCCAGTTTTTAAACTCTCTTCTTTCACTTTCATCAAGAAGTTCCTCCTTTCCTCTTCACTTTCTGCCATAAGTGTGGTGTCATCTGCATATCTGAGGTTATTGATATTTCTCCACACAATCTTGATTCCAGCTTAAGCTTCATCCAGCCCGGCATTTTGCGTGATGTACTCTGTATATAAGCTAAATAAGCAGTGTTGCAATATACAGCCTTGATTGTACTCTTTTCCCAATTTGAAGCCAGTCCTGTTCCAAGTGTTCTATGCTGGTTCTAACTGTTGCTTCTTGGCCTGCATACTGATTTCTCAGGAGGCAGGTAAGGTAGTCTGGTAGTCACATAACTTTAAAAATTTTCCACAGTTTGTTGTGATCCACACAGTCAAAGACTTTGGCATAGTCAATGAAGCAGAAGTAGATGTTTTTATGAACTCTCTTGCTATTTCTATGATCCAACAAATGTTGGCCATTTGATATCTGGTTCCCCTGCCTTTTCTAAATCCACCTTCCCCATCTGGAAGTCCTCAGTTCACATACTGTTGAAGCATAGTGTGGATACTTTAGAGCATTACTTTTCTAGCATGTAAGATGAGCACAATTTTGCCATAGTTTGAACATTCTTTGGCATTACCTTTCCTTGGTATTGGAATGAAAACTGACCTTTTCCAGTCCTGTGGTCACTGATGAGTTTTCCAAATTTGCTGGCATATTGAATGTAGCACATTCACAGCATCATCTTTTAGGACTTGATATAGCTCAGCCTGACCTACATAACCTCTTCTAGCTTTGCTCATAGTGATGCTTCCGAAGGCCCGCTTGACTTTGGACTCCAGGATGTGTGGCTCCAGGTGAGTGATCACGCCATCATGATTTCTGGGTCAAAAGATCTTTTCAGTATAGTTCTTCTGTGTATTCTTGTCACCTCTTCTCAATATCTTATGCTTCTGTTAGTTCCATACTATTTCTCTCCTTTATTGTTCCCACCTTTTCAAGAAATGTCCCTTGGTATCTCTAATTTTCTTGAAGAGATCTCTAATATTTCCAATTCTATTGTTTTCCTCTATTTCTTTCCATTGATCGCTGAAGAAGGCTTTCTTATATCTCTTTGCTATTCTTTGAAATTCTGCATTCAGATCGATATATATTTCCTTTTCTCCTTTGCCTTTAGCTTCTTTTCTTTTCTCAGCTATCTGGAAAGCCTCCCCAGACAACCATTTTGTCTTTTTGCATTTCTTTTTCTTGGGGATGATCTTGATCACTGCCTCCTGTACAAGGTCGTAGCTCTTCAAATACTCCCTGTTCATGGTTCTTCAGGCACTCTGTCTATCAGATCTAATCCCTTGAATCTATTTATCACTTCCACCGTATAATTGTAAGGTATTTGTTTTAGGTCATACCTGAATGGCCTAGTGATTTTCCCTATTTTATTCAATTTAAGTGTGAATTTTGCAATAAGGAGTTCATGATCTGAGCCACATTCAGCTCCTCATCTTATTTTTGCTGATTGTATAGAGCTTCGCCATTTCTGGATACAAAGAATATAATCAATCTGATTTTAGTATTGACCATCTCTTGACATTTACATGTAAAGTGGTCTCTTTTGTCATTGGAGGAGGGTTTTTGCAATGACCAGTGCATTCTCTTGTCAAAACATGTTAGCCTTGGCCCTGCTTTGTTTTGTACTCTGTACTTGCCTGTTATCTTCCAAGAGATAAATGGAAATGTATCTTTTGACTTCTTACTTTTTCATTCCAGTCCCCTATGATGAAAAGGACACCATTTTGGTATTAGTTCTAGAAGGTCTTGTAGAGCCAGTCAACTTCAGCTTCTTCTGCTTAAGTGGATGGGGCATAGACTTGGATTATTGTGAAATTGAATGGATTGCCTGGAAATGAACAGAGATCATTCTGTCATTTTTGAGACTGCACCCAAGTATTGCATTTAGAACTCTTTTGTTGACTATTAGGGCTACTCCTTTTCTTCTAAGGGATTCTTGCCCAGAGTAGTAGATACAGTGGTCATCTGAGTTAAATTCACCCATTCCAGTTTATTTTATTTCACTGATTTCTAAAATGTTGATGTTCATTCTTGCCATGTCTTGTTTGGCCACTTCCAATTTACCTTGATTCATGGAACTAACACTCCAGTTTCCTGTGCAATATTATTTTTTTTTGAGATTTATTTATTTTATTATTATTATTATTATTATTATTTCCCTACATTACAATACTGTATTTGTTTTGCCATACATTGACATGAATTGGCCACAGGTGTACCCGATCTCCCAATGCCGAAGCCCCTTCCCACCTCCCACACCATATCATCTCCCTGGATCATTCCGTGTGCCAGCCCCAAGGATCCTGTATCCTGTATTGAACATAGACTGGTGCTTCGTTTCTTACATGATAGTCTACATGTTTCAATGCCATTCTCCCAAACTATCCCACTTTACTTCCATCACCAGTTGTATCCACAACTGGGTGTTGCTTTTGCTTTGGCTCCATCTTACCATTCTTTCTGAAGTTATTTCTCCACTCTTCTCCAGTAGCATATTGGGTTTCTACTGACCTGGGGAGTTCATTTTTCAGTTTCATATCTTTTTGCCTTTTCATACTGTGAAACTGTATGATTGGATATTGACTATATGTACATTCTTAACCAGAATTTTCATTTTTTTTCTGACTAGATAAAACTTTGCCTCACAGTCCTCTTTTGACTAGCTCTCTTTGTCATCATACCATTTCATGTTAATTATTTCTTAGCACTCATAGTGTGTGAGTGTGTACATTATTTTAAAGGAGATATTTTATCTTTCTGCTAAGATTTGCACCAGATGTGGCTTACATCTTCAAAAGGATTCTCTTCCCTTCCTGAAAGTCTAGAAAATAACCCTCATCATTTGATTTTCTGGCCAAACATCTCTGATTTCTGTGAATACAAATACAGCTCTAAGCCACCAGAAATAGCACACAGCAGTAATAGTAACTGTTAAAAATGAGTAACACTTGTGGAGTATTTGATATATCCTTGACACTGTGGAACATTTAAGCATTATGAAGTGATATTACTATCCAATATTATAAATGGATAAATTTTGCATACTAGCCAAAGTAATTTGTTTGGAAATTGGAAAACTTACCATGTAATTTTCCATCTTAGAACTCTTAGATAGTGTTTCTCTTTTCTTGGAATAAAGGGAAAACTCCCTTAGTACAGCTCTAAAGGCCCTACAAGACCCCTCTCTTCCCCCAGCCTCATTTTATATCCTGGCCCTCCCCATTTTCTGTATTCCAGCCACGTTGACCTCCTTCATATTTAGCATGTTTTCTCAAACCCAGAGGAAATTTGCACAGGCTCTACTCTCCTTGGAAACTTTATTCTTGCTCTCTTCTCTTAACTTTATGAATGCTTGTTTGAATGTTTGACTAACATATGTCCCTCTACACTTCTTCATCTTCATTATGAGAGCATTTTAAAAACACCTGGGAGTTTGGAGATAGAAGGTAGAACATGCCAACCTATTTCATTCTCACCCCAACCCTTGCCCCAACAGCTCCCAATGAATCATATTTTTTACTAGTCATTGCTAGTGATGATCTTGTGTAGCCATTCCCTTTGGATTCATAATCAATAAATTGTTCTGAAGTAGTACTCTCCAGTTCTGAGCCTAACATGTAAGAATGCCTGTTAACTTTTACATTTATCCTTCTATCCATTGTGGAAGCCATCCACCATGTAAGAAGTCCTAGTAAACTTAGGCTACACTTTACAAATCCAGTCTAGACACATAGAGATGTTGTATGTATGAAGAAAAAGAAAGACTTCTGCCTGAGTAGCCCCAGCTACAGCTGCTGCTGCTGCTAAGTCGCTTCAGTCATGTCTGACTCTGTGCGACCCCACAGAAGGCAGCCCACCAGGCTCCTCCATCCCTGAGATTCTCCAGGCAAGAACACTGGAGTGGGTTGCCATTTCCTTCTCCAATGCATGAAAGTGAAAGTGAATTCGCTCAGTAAATGTCTGACTCTTCGTGACCCCGTGGACTACAGCCTACCAGGCTCCTCCATCCATGGGATTTTCCAGGCAAAAGTACTGGAGCAGGTTGCCATTGCCTTCTCCAGTAACCCCAGCAAACCTTCCATAAACTTGCCAGCTGCTTGAACAAGGCCATTTTTAAAAAGAACCTTTCAGCTCCATTTGGCCTTTCTCTGCTGATGCCATGTAGAGCAAAGAAAACTTGCTTCTTGCATGTAATGCCCTAGTCAGACAACCACAGGCAAATAAACATCTGTTGTTGCTATAAGACTCTAAATTGTGGAGCAATTTGTTACATAGTAAGAGAAAAACAGAACGAAAAGCAAACATTATTATTTGAAAGCCCAAAGCAAGATCTTAAAGGTTAAGTGGGTAGTGGAGGAGTCAGAAGCCATTCTGGCCAATTTGGGAACTGGGGACTTACACTTTAGAAGTTTGTTTGGAAAAGGAAGAGACTTTGAATCATTTCAAAACTGGTAAGAGAAAATTGAGAGTGCAAGGTCTTAAAGCAAGTTTGCTGACATTAAAGTTACATAACCTTTTGAGAAACTTTCTGAAGAAGATACAATAAAGGTTAAGTATTTTAATTATATTCTTTGGAAGTGATTTCAAGCCAAGAGTAGACAATAAAGAAAGAGTCTAGATAGAAATGTCTTTAGCAATGTTACATTTCTAAAAAAAAAAAAAAAAAAGGAAAAGAATGCTATGAAAAGATAGGCAGGAGGTGCTCCTAAGATGGCAGAGGAATAGGATGGGAAGACCACTTTTTCCCCAACAAATTCATCAAAAGGACATTTCAACGCTGAGTAAATTCCACAAAACAACTTCTGAATCCCAGCAGAGGACATCAGGCACCCAGAAAAGCAGCCCATTGTCTTCAAAAGGAGGTAGAAAAAAATATAAAAGACAAAAAGAGAGACAAAAGAGGTAGAGATGGAGCTCTATCTTCGGAAGGGAGTCTTAAAAAGAGAAGTTTCCAAACACCAGGAAACACTCTCACTGATGAGTCTGTGGTTATCCTTGGAACCACAGAGGACAACATAACTGGGAGGGAAAATAAAAAAAAAAATAATTAAAACCCACAGATTATGTGCCCAATGGTAACTCCCCCAGGGGAGAAGCAGCACAGATGTCTGCATCTGCCACTAGAAAATGGGGGCTGGGCAGGGAGGCGCAGGCTGCATTGTTTAGAGTAGGACCCGGTCTGAATGCCCCAAGGGCAATCTGAGGGAACTAACTTGGGCTAGCAAACCAGACTATGGGATAGCTACCATGCAAAAAGCCCTAACCTAAGACACTGCCAGGACTTCTCACAGAACAAAGGACTGACTAGAGCTATGTGAAAAGCCTTAACCTAAAACAGCATCAGGCCCACTCACAAAACAAAGGACTGAACAGAGCTAGTCAGCTGTAGACCATCTCCCTCTGGTGACAGGAAACTAGAGCAGGAAGGGAGCAATCGCGACCCCAAAGAGGCATTATCTACCAAAATGCAAACAGGCTTCTTTGCTAAGACTTTTTGGGATTCTGGGTGGTCAACATCCTCCTGAGAAGGTGCGCTAGTTGTACACCCAGAAAACTGAGAGGCAGGGACTGGGAAGGCAGTAAGTTGCAGTGACTGCACTAGCCAGACACTTCATCACCTGAGCTGCTCGGACCTGGGAAGGGCACTAAACACAGGCCCAACTGAATCTGCGCCTCTGAGGATTGCCCGTGTGCCTGAACCTGAGTGGCTTAGACCTGGGAGGTGCATACAGCCCAGGGCTGGCCTCAGATGGTTCCCAGTGGAGCAACTTAGAGCCTGAGCAGTGTGGGCAGGGAGGGCACATGTGCCATGAGAGGGGGCAGGCCCAGTGTTGCTGAGACACTGCCAGCACACACCAGTGTTATTTGTTTGCAGTGTCCCTCCCTCCCCACAGCACGACTGAACAAGTGAGCCTAAAAAAGTGTCCACTACTGCCCCCTTGTGTCAGGGCAGAAATCAGATGCTGAAGAGACCAGCAAACAGAAGCAGCTAAAACAGAGGGAACTGCCTTGGAAGTGACAGGTGCAATAGATTAAAACCCTGTAATTAGTACTGACTACATAGGAAGGAGCCTAAGGATCTTGAGAAATATAAGCTGGACCAAGGAACTATCCAAAAATGAACTGACCCCACACTGCCAACAACACCAGAGAAAGTCCTAGATATATTTTTAATATCATTCTTTATTTTATTAATTTTTTTAAAAAAAATAAGTCCTCTATTACTCCTTTAATTTTCATTTTTACAACCTACTATTACTTGGCCAAAAAAAAAAAAAAGACCCTATTTTTTAAAGCAAACTTCATATATGT
>SJYF01000021.1:2415419-2427775 GCA_006410515.1 Procapra przewalskii | reverse complement strand
TATATACATATATATGTATATATATATATATATATATTCTTTATAATTTTGTGACTTTTTTTCTGTAATATTGTATTTTTGAAAATCCAACCTCTACTCTAGATTTTTAATCTTTGCTTTTTGGTATTTGTGATCAATTTTATACCTTTAAGAACCCAATCTTCAGTACCCACTTTTACTTGGGAATGAGATTACTGGCTTGACTGCTTTCTCCTCCTTTCGACTCTCCTTTTTCTCCACCAGGTTGCCTCTATCTCCTCCTTCCCCCTTCTCTTCTCTACCCGACTCTGTGAATCTCTTTGTGTGTTCCAGAAAATGGAGAACACTTAGGGAACGGATTACTGGCTGGAATTGTCTCTCTCCTTTTCATTTCCCCCTTTCATCCTCCTGGCCACCTCTGTCTCTTTCCTCCCTCTTCTCTTCTCTGTAAAACTCCGTGAACATCTCTGAGTGGTCCAGACTGTGGAGCTCACATAAGGAAGTGGTTACTGGATAGCTTGCTCTCTCCTATTTTGATTCCACCTCATCTCATTCAAGTCACCTCTATCTCCCTCCTCCCTCTTTTCTTCTCCATGTAACTCTGTGAACCTCTCTGGGGGTTCCTCACTGTGGAGAAACTATTCATCTTTAACCTAAATGTGTTAGAAACAGTGCTCTATAGATGGAGAAGTCTTGAGGCTACTTAAAAATAAGACTGAAAACCAGAAGCAGGAGGCTTAAGTCCCAATCCTGAGAACACCAGAGAACTCCTGACTCCAGGGAACATTAGTAGACAGGAGCTCATCAAACGCCTCCATGCCTACACTGAAACCAAGCACCACCCAAGGGCCAACAAGTTCCAGAACAAGACATACCACCCAAATTCTCCAGCAACACAGGAACACAGCCCTGAGCTTCAATATACAGGCTTCCCAAAGTCACTCCAAATCCATTGACATCTCATAACTCATTACTGGACACTTCATTGCACTCCAAAGAGAAGAAATCCAGCTCCACCCACCAGAGCACCGACACAAGCTTTCCTAACCAGGAATCCTTGACAAGCCACCCATACAGCTCATCAACAGTGAGGAAACTCCACAATAAAGAGAACTCCACAAACTGCTAGAATACAGAAAGGCAAACCCAAACACAGCAATATAAACAAGACAAAGAGACAGAGGAATACCCAGCAGGTAAAGGAACGGGATAAATGCCCAGCAAACCAAACAAAAGAGAGAGAAGTAGGGAATCTACCTGATAAAGAATTCCAAATAATGATAGTGAAGATTATCCAAAATCTTGAAATCAAAATGAATCACAGATAAATAGCCTGGAGACAAGAAGAAATAAAAAAGAGTCAATATATAATGAATAATGCAATGAATGAGATTAAAA
Organism: Procapra przewalskii; assembly: GCA_006410515.1. Taxonomy (NCBI): domain Eukaryota; kingdom Metazoa; phylum Chordata; class Mammalia; order Artiodactyla; family Bovidae; genus Procapra; species Procapra przewalskii. The sequence goes on along the minus strand of SJYF01000021.1, from coordinate 2,426,398 downwards.
AAAAAACACTCTGGAGGGAACAAATAGTAGATCAACAGAGGGAGAAGATAGGATTAGTGAGGTAGAAGATAGAATGGTTAGAAATAAATGAATAGGAGAGGAAAAAAGAAAAACGAATTAACAGAAATGAGGACAATCTCAGAGACCTCTGGGACAATGTTAAATACACCAACATTTGAATCATAGGGGTCTCAGAAGAAGACAAAAAGAAAGACCATGAGTGCCGGGGTCCAGCCCCAGTGGATACAGGATAATTCAAAGGGGAGATGGCATCGGTGATTAGGAAAGAATTATTTAGTTAGAGATATAAAGAGATTAGGAAAGATTAGTGTAGTGGAGAAAATAGAGGAGAAAAGAGGCTGTATTCCTTGGTTTACACAAGCAAACAAGAAGGTCTCAAGACAAGGAACTTGCACCGTCTACATGGGCCACTTGCACCTGCTTGAATAGAGGAGGATGTCCTGCCTTGGGTTCCCTCTCATGTGGGTCTTAGAAGCCAGGGCAAATAATTAGACATGGTAAGCCTTTGTGCTCCAGGTGGGAATTAGCCTGAAAAGGAGAGAACAAGAAAAGATGACATGAGGGAAACCAGTCTTTATAGGAACTGGTCCAACTCTTTATTTTTCAAGAAATCTTTTATACTTTAGGTTATACATAGAGATCAATGGATAATACGAAGTCATGTGGGGTCAACAGACCTGACCCTTATCAAAACCAGGCACTTTTTATGCATGCATACAAAGTTCTTAGGTGGTTTTACATCATCTTCTGGCCAGGGGGCCTGCTAATATTTTATGACGCTTTCTTTCTTATAACAGTCAGTCAACCAGAAAACTTCTTTTTTCCAAAGGTGATTTTTCGTAAACCAGGCGCCACCCTCCAACGGCATCAGATAAAGTTGCATTCCTATAGGGCAAAGGTACAGTGGGCTATAATCAAGAAAATAATTTGCTAGCCTAAGGTTCAATGTGATTAATACCAAAGGTTATTACTTATTTTTCCCATATAACAGTTATATCAATTAATGTATATAAGGGATAAGGGATATGTAAACTTAGCAGCAAATATTGGCTCAACAATAAAACCCTCCACCAGTATATTTCTGACAACCCACTAATACTACACTAATAGTTTCTAACTTCTCAAAAGACTCTGTATATGAAAAGTTCAAAACATCTTGTGCCTCTCATGGTTGGGAGGCTGTGAACAATTATGTGTGGTTGTAAGAGGCTGGACAAACTTGTTAGGCAGGCTAGAGAGCCATCAGAGGAGTTTTTGGACTGAAACACTCTTGATATGCCTAGGAGGCTTATTAACTTGAGCTCCAAGTAAACTTATTTCTGAGAAAGTTGGTGGGGGACAGCTGCCCTGTAATGTCAGAAGAGTAGGTGGAAAGCATAATGCAGTAAGCAGGCAGACTCTGGTTTGGGGGGTAGATGCTTGAGAAAATCCAGAGGGACCCCTGAGGCCTGATCCTGCCTTTACGTTGTCAGGCTCCCTTTCTCATGACCTTTGCCTTGGGCGGGATTCCCCATGCTGGCTTCTGGCACATGAGAAAATACTTGAGGAGATAATAGTAGAAGACTCCCTTCAAATGGGGAAGGAAATAATCACCCAAATTCAAGAAACCCAGAGAGTCCCAAACAGGATAAACCGAAGGTGAAACACTCCAAGACATATATAATCAAATTAACAAAGATCAAAAACAAAAAAAAAATGTTAAAAGCAGCAGGGGAAAAACAAATAACACAAAAGGGGATTCGCATAAGGATAACAGCTGATTTTTCAACAGAAACTCTTCAGGCCAGGAGGGAATGGCAGGACATACTTAAAGTGATGAAAGAAAATAACCTACAGCCCAGATTACTGTACCCAGCAAGGATCTCATTCAGATATGAAGGAGAAATCAAAAGCTTTACAGACAAGCAAAAGCCGAGTGAATTCAGCACCACCAAACCAGCTCTCCAACAAACACTAAAGGATCTTCTCTAGACAGTAAACACAAAAATGGTGTATAAACACGAATCAAAGGCAATAAAGTAAATGGAAATGGGATCATACTTACCAATAATTACCTTAAATGTAAATCTGTTGAATGCCCCAACCAAAAGACAAAGACTGGCTGACTGTATATAAAAACAAGACCCCATATATGTTGTCTAAAAGAGATTCACCTTAAAACAAGAGATGCATACAGACTGAAAGTGAAGGTCTGGAAGAAGATATTCCATGCAAGCAGAGACCAAAAGAAAGCAGGAGCAGCGATTCTCATATCAGATAAATAGACTTTAAAACAAAGGCTGTTAGAGACAAAGAAGGACACTACATAATGATCAAAGTATCAATCCAAGAAGAAGATATAACAATTATAAATATATATGCACCCAACATAGGAGCACCACAATATGTAAGGCAAATGCTAACAAGTATGAAAGGGGAAATTAACAATAACACAATAATAGTGGGAGACTTCAATACCCACTCACGCCAATAGATAGATCAACTAAACAGAAAATTAACCAAAAAACCCACGAACTTTAAATGATGCAATAGACCAGTTAGACCTAATTGACATCGATAGAACATTTCACCCCAAAACAATGAATTTCACCTTTTTCTCAAGAGCACATGGAACGTTCTTCAGGATAGATCACATTCTGGGCCATAAATCTAGCCTTAGTAAATTCAAAAAAATAGAAATCATTCCAAGCATCTTTTCTGACCACAATGCAGTAAGATTAGATCTCAATTACAGGAGAAAAACTATTAAAAATTCCAGCATATGGAGGCTGAACAAAATGCTGCTGAATAACCAATAAATCATAGAAGAAATAAAAAAAGATATCAAAATATGCATAGAAAAGATGAAAATGAAAACACAACAACCCCAAACCTGTGAGACACTGTAAAAGCAGTGCTAAGGGGAAGGTTCATAGCAACATAGGCATACTTCAAGAAACAAGAAAAAAAGTCAAATAAATAACCTAACTCTACACCTAAAGCAACTAGAAAAGGAAGAAATGAAGTAACCCAGGGTTAGTAGAAGGAAGAAAATCTTAAAAATTAGGGCAGAAATAAATGCAAAAGAAACAAAAGAGACCATAGCAAAAATCAACAAAGCCAAAAGCTGGTTCTTTGAGAGGATAAATAAAATTGACAAACTATTAGCCAGACTCATCAAGAAACAAAGGGAGAAAAAGCAAATCAATAAACTTAGAAATGAAAATGGAGAGATCACAACAGACAACACAGAAATAAAAAGGATCATAAGAGACTACTATCAGCAACTATACGCCAATAAAATGGACAACTTGGAAGAAATGGGAAAATTCTTAGAAAAGTACAACTTTCGAAAACTGAGCCAGGAAGAAATAGAAAATCTTAACAGACCCATCACAAGCACGGAAATTGAAACTGTAACCAGAAATCTTCCAGCAAACAAAAGCCCAGGTCCAGACGTCTTCACAGCTGAATTCTACCAAAAATTTAGAGAAGAGCTAACATCTACCCTACTCAGACTCTTCCAGAAAATTACAGAGGAAGGTAAACTTCCAAACTTCATTCTATGAGGCCACCATCATCCTAACACCAAAGCCTGACAAAGATGCCACAAAAAAAAAAAAAAAAAGAAAGAAAGAAAGAAAGAAAACTACAGGCCAATATCACTGATGAACATTGATGCAAATATCCTTAACAAAATTCTAGCAATCAGAATCCCACAACACATTAAAAAGATCATACACCATGACCAATTGGGCTTTATCCCAGGGATGCAAAGATTCTTCAATATCCACAAATCAATGTAATACACCATATTAACAAAATGAAAAATAAAAACCATATGATTATTTCAATAGATGCAGAGAAAGCCTTTAACAAAATTCAGCATTCATTTATGATAAAAACTCTCCAGAAATAAGGAATAGAAGGAATATACCTCAACATAATAAAAGCTATATATGACAAATGCACAGCAAACGTTATCCTCATTGGTGAAAAATTGAAATTTTCCCTAAAGTCAGGAACAAGACAAGTGTGCCCATTCTCACCACTACTATTAAACATATTTTTGGAAGTTTTGGCCAAAGCAATGAGAGCAGAAAAATAAATAAAAGAAATCCAGATTGGAAAAGAAGAAGTAAAACTCTCACTCTTTGCAGATGACATGATCCTCTACATAGAAAACCCTAAAGACTCCACCAGAAAATTACTAGAGCTAATCAATGAATATAGTAAGCTTGCAGGATATAAAATCAACACACAGAAATCCCTTGCATTCCTATACACTAATAAGGAGAAAATAGAAACTGAAATTAAGGAAACAATTCCATTCACCATTGCAATGAAAGGAATAAAATACTCAGGAATATATCTACCTAAAGAAATTAAAGACCTATATGTAGAAGACTATAAAACACTGGTAAAAGAAATCAAAGAGGACACTAATAGATGGAGAAATATACTATGTTCATGGATTGGAATAATCGATATACTGAAAGTGAATGTACTCCGCAAAGCAATCTGTAGATTCAAAGCAATCCCTATCAAACTACCAACGGTATTTTTCACAGACTAGAACAAATAATTTCACAATTTGTATGGAAATACAAAAAAACCTCAAATAGCCAAAGCAATGTTGAGAAAGAAGAATGGAACTGGAGGAATCAACCTGCCTGACTTCAGGCTCCACTACAATGCCACAGTCATCAAGAGAGTATGGTACTGGCGCAAAGACAGAAATATAGATCAATGGAATAAAATAGAAAGCCCAGAGTTAAATCTATGCAACGATGGACACCTTATCTTTGACAAAGGAGGCAAGAATATACACTGGAGAAAAGACAATCTCTTTAACAAGTGGTGCTGGGAAAACTGGTCAATCACTTGTAAAAGAATGAAACTAGAATACTTTCTAACACCATACACAAAAATAACTCAAAATGGATGAAAGATCTAAACACAGGACCAGAAAGTATAAAACTTGTAGAGGGGAACATAGGCAAAAAACTCTCCTACATAAATCACAGCAGGATCCTCTATGACCCAGCTCCCAGAATATTGAAAATAAAACAAAAAATAAACAAATGGGACCTGATAAAAATTAAAAGCTTCTGCAAAACAAAGAAACTATCAGTTCAGTTCAGTTCAGTCGCTCAGTCGTTTCCGACTCTTTGCGACCCCATGAATCACAGCACCCCAGGCCTACCTGTCCATCACCAACTCCCAGAGTTCACTCAGACTCACGTCCATCATGTCAGTGATGCCATCCAGCCATCTCATCCTCTGTCGACCCCTTCTCCTCCTGCCCCAAACCCCTCCCAGCATCAGAGTCTTTTCCAATGAGTCAACTCTTCTCATGACGTGGCCAAAGTACTGGAGTTGCAGCTTTAGCATCATTCCTTCCAAAGGAACCCCAGGGTTGATCTCCTTCAAAATGGACTGGTTGGCTCTCCTTTCAGTCCAAAGACTCTCAAGAGTCTTCTCCAACACCACAGTTCAAAAGTATCAATTCTTCGGCACTCAGCCTTCTTCATAGTCCAACTCTCACATCCACACATGACAGCAGGAAAACCCATAGCCTTGACTAGATGGAACTTACTCGGCAAAGTAATGTCTCTGCTTTTGAATATGCTATCTAGGTTGGTCATAACTTTTCTTCCAAGGATTAAGCGTCTTTTGATTTCATGGCTGCAGTCACCATCTGCAGTGATTCTAGAGACCAAAAAAATAAAGTCTGGCACTGTTTCCACTGTTCCCCCATATATTTCCCATGAAGTGATGCGACCGGATGCCATGATCTTCGTTTTCTGAATGTTGAGCTTTAAGCCAACTTTTTCACTCTCCTCTCTCACTTTCATCAAGAGGCTTTTTAGTTCCTCTTCAGTTTCTGTCATAAGGGTGGTGTTATCTGCACATCTGAGATTATTGGTATTTCTCCCGGCAATCTTGATTCCAGCTTGTGTTTCTTCCAGTCCAGCATTTCTCATGATGTACTCTGCATATAAGTTGAATAAGCAGGGTGACAATATACAGCCTTGACGAACTCCTTTTCCTATTTGGAACCAGTCTGTTGTTCCATGTTCAGTTCTAATTGTTGCTTCCTGATTTGCATACAGATTTCTCAAGAGACAGGTCAGGTGCTCTGGTATTCCCATCTCTTTCAGAATTTTCCACAGTTTACTGTGATCCACACAGTTAAAGGCTTTGGCATAGTCAATAAAGCAGAAATAGATGTTTTTCTGGAACTCTTTTGCTTTTTCAATGATCCAGCGATGTTGACAATTTGATCTCTGGTTCCTCTGACTTTTCTAAAACCAGCTTAAACATCAGGGAGTTCACGTATCACGTATTACTGAAGCCTGGCTTGGAAAATTTTGAGCATTGCTTTACTAGAATGTGAAATGAGTGCGATTGTGGGGTAGCTTGAGCATTCTTTGGCATTGCCTTTCTTGGGAATTGGAATGACAACTGACCTTTTCCAGTCCTGTGGCCACTGCCGAGTTTTCCAAATTTGCTAGTATATTGAGTGCAGCACTTTCACAGCATCATCTTTCAAAATTTGAAACAGCTCCACTGGAATTCCATCACCTCCACTAGCTTTGTTCTTAGTCATGCTTTCTAAGGCCCACTTGATTTCACATTCCAAGATGTCTGGCTCTAGATGAGTGATCACATCATCATGACTATCTGGGTCATGAAGATCTTTTTTGTACAGTTCTTCCATGTATTCTTGCCACCTCTTCTTAATATCTTCTGCTTCTGTTAGGTCCAGACCATTTCTATCCTTTATCGAGCCCACCTATACATGAAATGTTCCCTTGGTATCTCTAGTTTTCTTGAAGAGATCTCTATTCTTTCCCATTCTGTTGTTTTCCTCTATTTCTTTGCATTGATCACTGAGAAAGGCTTTCTTATCTCTTGTTGCTTGTCTTTGGAACTCTGCATTCAGATGCTTATATCTTTCCTTTTCTCCTTTGCTTTTTGCCTCTCTTCTTCTCACAGCTATTTGTAAGGCCTCCCCAGACAGCCATTTTGCTTTTTTGCATTTCTTGTCCATGGGGATAGTCTTGATCCCTATCTCCTGTACAATGTTACGAACCTCATTCCATAGTTCATCAGGCAATGTATCTTTCAGATCTAGTCCCTTAAATCTATTTCTCACTTCCACTGTATAACTGTTAGGTATTTGATTTAGGTCATACCTGAATGGTCTAGCGGTTTTCCCTACTTTCTTCAATTTAAGTCTGAATTTGGTAATAAGGAGTTCATGACCTGAGCCACAGTCAGCTCCTGGTCTTGTTTATGTTGACTGTATAGAGCTTCTCCATCTTTGGTTGCATAGAATATAGTCAATCTGATTTCACTGTTGACCATCTGGTGATGTCCATGTGTAGAGTTTTCTCTTGTGTCGTTTGAAGAGGGTGTTTGCTATGACCAGTGCATTTTCTTGGCAAAACTCTATTAGCCTTTGGCCTGCTTTTTTCTGCATTCCAAGGCCAAATTTGCCTGTTACTCAAGGTGTTGCTTGAATTCCTACTTTTGCATTCCAGTCCCCTATAATGAAAAGGACATCTTTTGGGGGGTGTTAGTTCTAAAAGGTCTTGTAGGTCTTCATAAAACAGTTCAACTTCAGCTTCTTCAGCGTTACTGGTTGGGCCATAGACTTGAATGACTGTGATATTGAATGGTTTGCCTTGGGTATGAACAGAGATTATTCTGTCATTTTTGAGATTGCATCCTAGTACTGCATTTCGGACTCTTTTGTTGACCATGATGGCTACTCCATTTCTTCTGAGGGATTCCTGCCCACAGTAGTACATATAATGGTCATTTGAGTTAAATTCACCCATTCCAGTCCATTATAGTTCACTGATTCCTAGAATGTCGACGTTCACCCTTGCCATCTCTTGTTTGACCTCTTCCAATTTGCCTTGATTCATAGACCTGGCATTCCAGGTTCCTATGCAATATTGCTCTTTAAAGCGTTGAATCTTGCTTCTATCACCAGTCACATCCACAGCTGGGTATTGTTTTTGCTTTGTCTCCATCCCTTCATTCTTTCTGGCGTTATTTCTCCACTGATCTCCAGTAGCATATTGGGCACCTAATGACCTGGGGAGTTCCTCATTTGCAGTCCTATCATTTTGCCTTTTCATACTGTTCATGGGGTTCTCAAGGCAAGAATACTGAAGTGGCTTGCCATTCCCTTCTCCAGTGGACCACGTTCTGTCAGCCCTCTCCACCATGACCTGCCCATCTTGGGTTGCCCCTTCAGGCATGGCTTGATTTCATTGAGTTAAACAAGGCTGTGGTCCTAGTGTGATTAGGTTAGTTTTCTGAGTATGGTTTCAGTGTGTCTGCCCTCTGATGCCCTCTTGCAACACCTACTATGTTACTTGGGTTTCTCTTACTTTGGGCATGGGATATATCTTCACGACTGCTCCATCAAAGCATAGCCACTGCTCCTTGCCTTGGACGAGGGGTATCTCCTTACCACCGCCATTCCTGAGCTTCAAAGTGGGATATGTGCATAAAATGTAACTTCATTTTCTGTGTCTGAAATTAACTTTCTGTTATAAGCCTGGTTCCTTGGGATGAGAGAATTTGAGCACTTCCAGTTCAGTTTCTATTCTACCCTTTATTCTGAGTTATTCTAGGGTTCCTTAGAAAATCATATAGTCCCATAGAAAATCATAGAATACCATTTTATGGGAATTTCTAGCAGTCACTCTTGTGTTCTTCATGTGCTAAGGATGCTTCAAAGATGACTCTCAATGTTAGTATTATATATAGAAAATCTACCTAGCAAAAGCTACCTTCTTTGGAATTGTCTTCAGATGCAGATTTTGCCATTTCATTAGCTGTATAACTTTGCACGTGCAAGCATGCTAAGTTGATTCCATTGTGTCCGACTCTTTGCGACCCCTATGGACTGTGGCCTGCCAGATTCCTCTGCCCATGGAATTTTCCAGGCAAGAATACTGGAGTATATGATAGCCAATTCCTTCCCCAGGGGATCTTCCAGACCCAGGGATCAAACCTATGTGTCCGACACTGAAGGCAGATTCTTTATCATCTGAGCCACCAGGGAAGTCCCATAACTTTAAGTACATAATGCAAATTTTTGAACTCACTGTCTTAGTGGAAATGGGGGGTTAATCATACAACCCTCTTCTAAGGACAGTTGAAATGATAAATATAAAATACATCTGAGAAATGTATCATATAGACATGAGTATAGTAAATTCCTCATGTATATTAGCCATTGTGCTTCAGGAAGAGTTTCCATTTATAAAATATGAATACATGGATAGTGTCTCCACAGAGTTCTGCCCAGTAAGGTGAAGGGAATTAGTCTCCTCTATATCACAGTGGAATGCAGACACTTATGGTTGGAATTATTGTATGTTTCCTCTTTTTTCTACCTTTCTGGGAGAAAAGAAAGACACATTTCCAGTTAAAGCACACCAGGAATGTTCAAGGCCAAATGTAATCACCAGAGTTGGAACTCTACCAGGAAACCTGGGAAAAAAGAAAGAAAAAATGGTAAGGTTCTATTATAAAGGGACTCTAAATCGGACACTGATTTAGTTTCAGTTCAGTTCAGTCGCTCAGTCATGTCCAACTCTGTGCAACCCCATGAATCGCAGCACAGCAGGCCTCCTGGTCCATCAGCAACTCCTGGAGTTTACTCAAAATCATGTCCATCAAGTCAGTGATGCCATCCAACCATCTCATCCTCTGTCGTTCCCTTCTCCTCCTGCCCTCAATCCCTCCCAGTATTAGAATCTTTTCCAATGAGTCAGCTCTTCACATGAGGAGGCCAAAGTATTGATTAAGTTTATTTAAACTCAGTTCAAAAGAATCTTTATCTATTGGATATCAACCACCTTGATATATTCTACAATGCATAAATGATAGACTGAAACGAAGTGCAGAGTCATTGTTGTCTTTCGGGGAAATAATGCATGTTTATAAAACATATACTAATGATCTTGATAAGTAGCTACATGGAACACTTACCATATACAAAATGCTATTTTCCTTGTTTTCTTGTATTTAAACTTCACAAAAATGCCTATGAAATGGGAAAATTGGGGCACCAAGTGCTTTAGTGATTAGTTTAGGTTCTCTAGTGGCTCAGACAGTAAAGAATCCGTAGCCAATGCAGGAGACTCAGGTTCAATCCCCAAGTCAAGAGATTCTCTGGAGAAGGGAATGACTACCCATTCTAGTATTCTTATCTGGAGAATTTCATGGACAGAAGAGCCTGTCCTGGCTACACAGTCCATGGGGTCACAAAGAGCTGAACACAACTGAGTGAATAATACTTTCATTAACACTTTAGGTTTGTGTACCTAGAAAGTGATAATATTGAGATTTGACCAAGAATCCCAGAGCATTCTCTTTGCCAGTACACTGTGATGCTAACTTTATAATTGATCTAAACAAAAAATAAAAGCAAACATATGCTATATATCTCTGTATTAAAATACAGAGAAGGAAAAGTTCTAACCCAGATAGGAATTACAAAAAAAAAAAAAAAAGCACTGAAATACATTTCCATTTGAGGAGAGTTTGAAAGATATAAAGGCAGGTATATACACAGGTTCAAAACATTAGTAAGAGTATTTTAGGCAAGGGAGAGAATAGATGAGCATGGTTATGGAAGAGAGAAAGTATAGGGCATGTCAGGAGACAAATTAAGTTGCAACTTTAGGAAAAGTTTGAATTAAACAGGTCACATAGAAGGGAATGATTTTACAGAGAGAAAGGTGAGCCATAAAATATCTATTTCTAAACACTTGTTTTCCGTAGGTAATGGGTGGTAGATTGCAACAGAAGATTTGTCAAATATAGAATTAAGATAATTCCCTCAATCTATACAGAAAGACTATAAAAGGTAATGATAACATATTTTTAAAAAAGATATCAGAATTCTTTCTTCACATAAACTATCTTGTAGAAATATTGTAAAG
>SJYF01000021.1:2387620-2400018 GCA_006410515.1 Procapra przewalskii | reverse complement strand
CAGTTTTTTAAATGTATTTGTAAAAACAGTTTATGCCAATTTAATCTTTAACTTTTGGTATGTGAACAATGTGAAGGACTTTCAAATATTTCCTGGAAGCAGAGAAAAATTCAGAATGGCAAGTGGCTTTTGATTATGAATCTCATGCTCTATTTTACACATCCTTAGGCTTTTGTTACAATTGGTTTTCTTGCGTATCTTCTTTTTGAGAATATACATGTATAGCCCAAATTAATTTCTTATAGAATTCTAANAGTTCAAATGTTTAAAAATGGAATTCAAGACCTTTAATAGGACTGCTGAAATGAGTTTCATGTATGTGAGATAGTTCTTTAATATTGACTCAGTTAATCTGCCTCAAATCTCTCCTCTAATAAGTGTTAAAACAAGAATTCTAACACGGTTTGTCTAGCTCTCAAGTCCGTACAAATATCACTGTGTTGCCTCTAAATTCATTTAATTTTCAGGATGAAACTCATCAATTCCAAATATGAAACTTTTTATCTGCAGACTCTTACAACAGTGGGTCTCATTTTAGAATACATTGCAGCTCATACTTATTGTTTAGTCATTCAGTCATGTCTGATTCTTGGTGCAACCCCATGAACTGTAGCCTGCAAAGCTTCCCTGTCCATGGGATTTCCCAGGCAAGGATAATGGAGTGAGTTGCCATTTCCTTCAGGGGATCTTCCTGACCCAGGGACTGAACCCACATGTCCTGCATTGGGAGGCAGATTCTTTATTGCTGAGCCACCAGGGAATCCATGCAACTATTTTTAGCCTGTATCAAAATAGATAAGTAGAAATAGCTCTTACTATCACAACATGTGATATAATAAGAAAGACTTACACGGGGAAAACAGCTGTGAAGATCTCCTGAATAGTACCCTTCAGATCTCCTGAATATATGCCCATATAACATGCCAGGAAAAAGAGTTCAGCAAACTTTTCTTGAGTAACCTAAGTTTGCTGTTCTTACTCTAAGTAATATGCATATCCAGATAAAGGAGAATGAATAACCTAGACATTCCCTGCTTGAGGCACTTTATGTAGCTCTTTTTGATATGTATTTCTTCCTAAATCCATTAAAGAGTAACTCTTCAACCAGGGCAAGGTTGTGATTGGTTTTCATGAAGATAAGGCAGGGTTTGTAATTAAATTTCACCAGAGAACCACCAACTTGCCCTAGGGAAAAAAAATAAAAGAGCTGACATCCCTGCCTTGAGAATATAATAGAAGGGTCGGAACACAAATTCCTTCTTTATAGAATGGTGTATGGAAGGTTCCTAACTGGAGCTTTGTTTAAAATTTTTTATTATTATTATTATTTTTGCAAACATCACCAATCTTTTAGCAATGTCAGCTCCTGTTCCTAGGCTCCATCGAGTCATTGAAGTTTCTTATTTTACAAAAAAAGGCCAATGATGTGACTACTGTTTAGATTTTTTTTAAGGAAGTAAAAGGGTATGCAAATCCCTTTGACCATATTCTTTCTTAAAGGTGTGGACCTCATATTTCAGTGAAATTTTCAAGACCAATGTGCCAGTAGGTGATGGCACTCCCAAATTTGATGGACTATAAATCTTAAGGGAAGTGCATGGCATAGTGAAGATGGAAGACAGCTGACTTAGTTTATTCCAGCAGCTTTAACAGATGCAGACTGAGTTTTGCCACTTATAAACCATAAACATTTATTTCTTATAGTTCTGCAGGTTGGAGATTCAAGGTCATGGGGTCAATAGAATCCTGTCTGGTGAGGACTTTCTGGTTCATGGTCAGTCATCTTTTGCTGTGTCCTCACATGGCAGAAAATGGCAATGTTGAAGAAACTAGTGCTCAGGAAACCAAGTGCCACACTTGGAGAGTTGGAGAGCTCAGGTTTATTACACTGGTGGGCCCAGAGTAATTAACACTCCAAGCTCTGAGCCCCGAACAAAGGGCTTACAGAGCTTTTATAGACAGACCGCGGTGGGCAACACTAGCTGTTAACAAGCTGGTTTTAACTAAGGGGTTTCGTGCACCCAGGAACAGTGGACAAGATGGGGAGGGGGATGTCTGACCTGGACAGGCACGATGAAGCAGTTTGCAGGGGCTGGGCTATTGCAAAGAGAAGGAAAAGGGTGAGTGAGGTAAACTTCAGTTCCTAGTATTGCAAGTCCCTGCCTTCTGAGACTACCTGACCTACGTGATCTAGACTTTGCAAGGGGAAAGCTGAGTTACAGAGGCAGAGGAGAAGGAGGTTATGTAAAATTTCAACTTTTCATCTTCATTCTCCCCTCTTGATGCTTCTATCACTTGTTGTAGAAAGCATCATCTCATGTTTTTGGTAGGACATTCAGGTCTCCTTATCGTTTAGGGGGCTACACTGAACTGTTACCACTTGTAACTTTATGGATTCAATCCAAGAGGTTATGAACTGAGTAACAGCATTGAGAATACAAGGGCCAAAAAAGAGCACTGCAAAGAACACGAAGAGAGGACTTGTTAAAGGGAGAACCCACGATGCTCAGCTCCAGCTATTGTTCCAGTTACCCGAGGAATTAGTTAGTATTTTTCTCCTTTTTATGATTTGTTCCCTTAGCTGTTGGGTCATGTCCCTGATCATTCCTGATTGGTTCACATAAAAGCAACATTTTCATTCGAGAAGAGGCAGAGTCCTCCCTTTTCAGCTATCAGCAGGTCTAGCTCTCTCCTTTTCTGTAAAACCACCTCAGCCAGGGAGTCGAGTTGGTTGTGTAAGGCCACTAAAGATTTGGCCATTCTCAGTGTCGCCTTTGAAGTCTTTGGATAGTGTATGGTAAAAGGTGGTTGATGAAGCAATTCCTCCTGCTACCATACCTCTCTCAGCCATGATTCCCAGACCAACTAGTAGGGGTATAAACTGGATTGCTCTTTTGGCCCATGTATGTGTTTGAGAGGTATATTGAGAGTCTGGTTGTTAGGGAAAATATTCATCTGGGAAGTGAGGAAGGCTAAGGTGCAGATACCCATCTAATGGACAGGTTAGACATAAGTAAGCATCTGCCCCACAAAGAAAAGGCCTTGATGGGGGCAGCACCATCCATTACAGCACGGGACAGCAAAAGGCTGCACACAGCCTGCACGTAGCAGATAACCTAACACTGGCAAAAGGTTTCCTCCCCAGCTTTGGGTTGTCATGGCTGTAGCAACTGAGCCTGTCGTGAAAGCAGGCCAGCCATACTGTGGAGCAGTTTAGTTAGTAAGGAGAATTGCTCATAGCAATCAGGGATAGATCCAGGGTTGACAATGGAAATCCATTGATATTTTGATGGCCAGACTATCGAGCTTCTGCTGTGCATTGACCAGCCAACTGCCACAGTGTGGCTGGAGTGAGGCTGAAGAATCCTCAAGCTTCTGTCATGCATGGACTAGTCAGCTTACAGAATGACTAGAGCAGGGGTCAGCATCCTTCAAGAGTGAGGGTCATTGTTTTTGGAACCAGACCTTGAGGGGGTTTTAGAGGTCCCAGACTTCTTTCCAGGTGTCCTCATTACAGGAAGCTGCTGCCTTTTTGATTCTGGTGTGCTGGATCCAAGGGATGATACCTATAACTCTAACAGCAGTAGGGGTTGCCAGGACAACCGTGTGAGGGCCTGTCTAAACTGGCTGAAGCACTTCCTTTTTCCATCTCATCTCCTGGCTGTCAGGGATGAACCCAATTGCCTGGTGGAATGAGTGTCCTTTTTCAGGTTTCCCAGGCAATATGGTGGAAGACTGTTCCAAGGGCCTGGAAGTGTTGGGACATTCAAGTTCAGCTTGTTGTTGGTGGCCTCAATTAAGCTTTTTATCACTGGGTGGTCTTCCATATAAGATCTCAAAAGAATAGCCTGAGGACACGGGGTGCATTTGCAGAGGGAGGTGAGGGTTCACAGAATGATAAGGCAGCTTGTTCTAGCAGTGTCTGTATGTTGGCTGGAGGATATTCTTGTCATACTTCTACTTGAAGAAACAAACTTATCATGAAAGTTAAAGATGTATGGCCCAAAGTTTAAGAGAAGTAGGAAAGCTGCTGTGGTGCCAGCTAGGAGAACCAGGTCCAGACATTGGTTCATGACATTAGTGCTTCTGTAGGTATGAGAAGATGCATGAATTTGGACTCATATAAATCTTTACCTGAAAACATCCGAAGGCCTGCTTTTCTGGGTTTTCCCAGAGCACTGAGTGCCATACTTTTTGTCTCCACCCTGAACTCCTTTCAAGGGAGTGTTGAAGGTCAGCATCTTATAGTGGTCGTGTTTTAATCTTTGTAGAGGCAGCTGGCAAGGGCCAACTTCCAGTCAGCAGGGCCACTTCATAGTCATATTTGACCATGTTTTGGAGCATTTCATGGTCAATGTGTTCGATGGTGCTGGGAAGGCTCATTCCCAGGTCTAAAAAATTCCATTGACAGGCCACTCAATGTGTTGTCACTAGACCAGGCCTTGCAAGTGGCAAAAGTCTTACTAGCTGCTAGTAAGACTAGTATAACTAGCCACGAGTCTTACCTGTCTTACTAGCCTCTTGGTCCAGGAAAATATTTTATCTTGTTGCTTCTTCCCATATCTAGGGTTACATTATTATAATTATTGATCTCATATGGAGCTGAATATCAGCATTTTGTCACAGGTTCAGTCACACACATTTGGTAATATAATAAATAATCTTCGAAAGCAAGCTACATAGAAAATAATATAGCTAGTAGTTATTAGTATGGAAAAGGAAATGGCAATCCACTCCAGTGTTCTTGCCTGGAGAAACCCAGGGACTGGAGGAGCCTGGTGGGCTGCCATCTATGGGGTCGCACAGAATCGGAAATGACTGAAGTGACTTAGCAGCAGCAGCAGCAGTTATTAGTAAGGTGACAAGCAAAAATTTAAGTCGAGAACTTTCATTGGGTACAGCCCGGTATACCCCAGGTCACTTGACTCAGTCAAATGATTATAGCCAAGTGTTAATCTCCTGGTTGTACATCATGGAGCATCTGACCTTTATGCAAAGATTGGTTACGGAGATAAGCTTTGGAAACAATCTTATAGAGTGTCCTTTTAATAACTTAATTACACCTTTTAGCAATGAAACAAGGATCTGTCTCAGAGATGAGTCTTAGTAAGCACAGACCTTAATTAAAACTATAACTTAATATTTAGTGATACATATATTTTCTTTTCTTTCTTTCTTTCTTTTTTTTTTTTGGAGAATTCGTTATGAGGGCATTAACACTGTAGCCAGGGAAGGCTTTAACCCATCAAATAAAAAACCCATCAGGGAGCCAGGAAACGCCAAGCGGCCGTCTTGAATCTCCCATAGCCTTGATTCTTTGATTTTTAGCTGTTGTCTATTTATTTTTAATTTCTTGATTTAAGAGAAGACTATTGCCATCTTTTAAGTACATCAAGATAGCAAAAGTCTAACCATGTGGGGTTATTTTTTTGTAGAAGCAAGATGAGTTTTGTCTGCTGCTGTTGTTGCTAAGTCACTCCAGTCGTGTCCGACTCAATGCGACCCCATAGATGGCAGCTCACCAGGATCCCCCGTCCCTGGGATTCTTCAGGCAAGAACAACGGGTTGCCATTTCCTTCTCCAATGCAGGGAAGTGAAAAGTGAAAGTGAAGTTGCTCAGTCCTGTCTGACTCTTCAAGACCCCATGGACTACAGCCTACTAGGCTCCTCCGTCCATGGGATTTTTCAGGCAAGAGTACTGGAGTGGGTTGCCACTGCCTTCTCTGAGTTTTGTCTCCATATACCATAATCTTAAATACTGTTTATTTACTTTAACAAAGTAACAAAAAGATTTTAAAAACAAATATATGTAGCTTAAAGGCAAAAAAAAATGTTATTGAAAGCTGCATTTTAAGAAAACTTTATTCTCTTTAGAGAGAGAAGACCAAATTCCAGTCTGGTACAAGTTTACTGTTAATAACAAACGTTGTTCATCTGTTTAATCTTAGAGTCTTTTTCATAAATCTTGAAGAACTAGCAGTATTCTTCTAAAGACATGAGAGTAAAACCATAGAAGGCATGTTTAAAATCTGATTCTATTGCAACTGACAAAGAAACCTGGTCATAACACTTTAATAACTAGAATTATAATTGACCATATTTTATCAGGGTATAGCAGATCTATATGAATGTCACATAATTTTAGAATATCTATATTAGTAACAGCAACAATATAGTATAACCTGAAAAGATTTTTCACCCCTTTAACAGCACTTCCCATGTAATTTAACAAGTTCAATAAACTCAGGTTGCTTAATAGCTCTTTGAGATGTCTCAGGGGCCCTCTGAAGCATCCTAAAGTTGGCTAGAAGTCAAGTTATTTAGGAAGTTTTTTCAATAAATATCAAAAAGGTTTATAACAGTTAAGTAGGATCATATAAGTTACTGTGAAATAATTATTTACTTAGCCAAAGTTAACAAAAGATCAAAGGTAAATATAGAACAGATCAACTAAGAGGTTAAAAAAAAAAAAACCTTAAATTTATTATTAAAAGCAGTTCAACATCTGAAGAAAATATGTCTTCTTCACAGAAAGAAAGGCTGAATTTAAGTTTTTGCTCCACCTTAGTTTAAACTCATTTAGGTAAAATTAATTAAATTATTTTGAACTTAGACAGTCTTAACCATGCACAAAACTTTTTCAGGGTCCACCTTCCACAAACGTTTTAATCACTTTCTGTAACAATCACCTGTAAGTCAGATCTACTTACTTTTCCCTTAATAAAATGCAATTTTATTTTTTATATCTTCTTTATTAAAAGCATACATCCTGCTTTCTTATTGTATTAGCAAATAAGCAATACTAGATATTTAATATTGAATATTTCCCAGTTCTCTTGAATCTGAAATTTGTTTAGGTTAATTTTTCTTGTATTTAGAGTTGTTTGATTTGTAATCACTTACTTTTCTTTAGGCCAATTAAATTAGAAACGCATATACAACTTCAACAATATTATCATAAAAAAACTTCCCTGGTGGCTCAGAGGGTAAAGCGTCTGCCTGCAATGTGGGAGACTGGGGTTCAATCCCTGGGTTGGGAAGATCTCCTGGAAAAGGAAATGACAATCAACTCCAGTATTCTTGCTTGGAAAATCCCATGGACTGAGGAGCCTGCTACAGTCCATGGTGCCTCAAAGTTCGGACACGGCTGAGCAACTTCAGTGACTTCACTCAGTTTTCTTTAGGCCAATTAAATTACAAACTCATTTACAACTTCAACATATTATCATAAAACAGACATATACTGAAATATACATAAATCCAGAGAGATTGACAGAGATCTGATAGTTTTCTGTTTGAGATTTAAAATATCCTTGACTCCTTTTTTTTCTTCACTTGAAGTTCTAATTTGCCCAAGGCTGAGGTCTCAGACAAACCTGGCTGTGTATTTCAAGGACGAGGAATGTGTTAACGTCAAGCTTTTCCCTGGACAGGTCTTTTTAACAAGTTAGTTGTTTTTAATTGCATATGCAAAAAGAAGTGGTTTTGTAGTTTCCAAAAAGAAAAATTTCTCTCACTCCATTCAGTCAGCAGTCATGCACTCACAATCATTCAGAGACTATCAGGATGCCTCCCTTCTCCTGAGTCCCCAGGTTTCCTTAACTATTGCTCCCTTCCAGGGAGCCCCGCAGAGGTTATCATTCACTATGCCTCCCTTTTAACCAAGACCCCAGATCTCCCTATCTGAGGCTCCCTTTCTGGGAGCCCAGGGAGGTGATCAGGCTCCTCTTCTACCCGCCGGGGTAGGTTCCTGCCTGGGGACCGGCCCCAGGGCCTTGACTTATCCTATGGCCACTTCTGGTGAGCTGGTCCATCCCTCCAATGAGTCCAGTTGGGGCTCAGCCATCTGGAGAGTCGGAAACTGGTCTGAAAGAGAACCTGGGATACCGTCAGCTGGTGGGTCTCCTTGTTCTTCTGGGGGTTCCTAAACTCCAGCCCGACAGAGCCACCAGTCTGGGGGCTCAAGGGGCTGGTGTAGTTGGAATCTCTCTGGGGCCTCCAGAAATGTTGCAGAAACCAGTACTTGGGAAAACAAGCACCACATTAGGAGAGTTGGAGAACTCAGGTTTATTATGCTGGTAGGCCCAGAGGAGTTAACACTCCAAGCTCTGAGCAATGAACAAAAGGGGATTACAGAATTTTTATAGACAGGCTGCAGTGGGCAACACTAGCTGTTAATAGGCTGGTTTTAACTAAGGGGTTTCACATGCGGGAACAGTAGTCAGGATGGGGAGTGGGATGTCTGACCAGGACAGGCATGATGAAGCAGTTTGCAGGGGCTAGCCGATTGCAAAAGCAGGACAAGGGAGAGTGAAATAAACTCCAGTTCCTAGTATTGCAAGTCCCCACTTTCTGAGACCACATGACCTATGTGACCTAAACTTTGAGAGGGGCAAGCTGAGTTACAGTGGCAGAAGGAGAAGGAGATTATGTAAAATTTTAACTTTTCCTCTTCAGTAAGATATCTTTCTGGATCCTCTAAACACACTAATCCCATTAAGGACTTTCTAGGTGGTGATCTTCACGACTAATATAATCACAATGGTGTGATCACTCACCTAGAGCCAGATATCCTGGAATGTGAAGTCAAGTGGCCCTTAGAAAGCATCACTATGAGCAAAGCTAGTGGAAATGATGGAATTCCAGTTGAACTATTTCAAATTCTGAAAGATGATGCTGTGAAAATACTGCACTCAACATGCCAGCAAATTTGGAAAACTCAGCACAGGACTGGAAAAGGTCAGTTTTCATTCCAATTCCAAAGGAAGGCAATGCCAAAGAATGCTCAAACTACCACACAATTGCACTCATCTCACACACTAGTAAAGTCATGCTTAAAATTCTCCAAGCCAGGCTTCAGCAGTAGGTGAAGGACTGATGCTTCCAGATGCTTCCAGATGTTCAAGCTGGTTTTAGAAAAGGCAGAAGAACCAGAGATCAAGTTGCCAACATTTGCTGGATCATGGAAAAAGGAAGAGAGTTCCAGAAAAACATCTATTTCTGGTTTATTGACTATGCCAAAGCCTTTGACTGTGTGGATCACAATGAACTGTGGGAAATTCTTCAAGAGTTGGGAATACCAGACTACCTGACCTGCCTCTTGAGAAATTTGTATGCCGGTCAGGAAGCAACAGTTAGAACTGGACATGGAACAACAGACTGGTTCCAAATAGGAAAAGGAGTACATCAAGGATGTATATTGTCACCCTGCTTATTAAATTATATGCAGAGTACATGATGAGAAACCCTGGGCTGGAAGAAACACAAGCTGGAATCAAGATTGCCGGTAGAAATATCAAGAACCTCAGATATGCAGATGACACCACCCTTATGGCAGAAAGTGAAGAGAAACTAAAAAGCCTCTTGATGAAAGAGAAAGAGCAGGGTGAAAAAGTTGGCTTAAAACTCAACATTCAGAAAACAAAGATCTTGGCATCTGGTCCCCTCACTTCATGGGAAGTAGATGGGAAAACAGTGGAAACAACGTCAGACTTTATTTTGAGGGCTCCAAAATCACTGTAGATCTTGACTGCAGCCATAAAATCAAAAGACGCTTACTCCTTGGAAGAAAAGTTATGACTAACCTAGATAGCATATTGAAAAACAGAGACATTACTTTGACAACAAAGGTCCATCTAGTCAAGGCTATGATTTTTCCATTGGTCATGTATGGATGTGAGAGTTGGAACTGTGAAGAAAGCTGAGCACCAAAGAGTTGATGCTTTTAAACTGTGGTGTTGGAGAAGACTCTTGAGAGTCCCTTGGACTGCAAGGAGATCCAACCAGTCCATTCTGAAGGAGATCAGTCCTGGGTGTTCTTTGGAAGGACTGATGCTAAAGCTGAAACTCCAGTACTTTGGCCACCTCATGCAAAGAACTAACTCATTGGAAAAGACTCTGATGCTGGGAGGGATTGTGGGAAGGAGGAGAAGGGGAGGACAGAGGATGAGATGGCTGGATGGCATCACTGACTCGACGGACATGAGTCTGAGTAAACTCTGGGTGTTGGTGATGGACAGGGAGGCCTGGTGTGCTGTGATTGTTGGGGTAGCAAAGAGTTGGAGATGACTGAGCGACTGAACTGAACTGAGGTGGTGCATTGGCAAAGAATCTGCCTGCTAATGTTGGGGACACAAGAGACACAACTTCAATCCCTGGGTCAGAAAGATACTCAGGAGCGTAAAATGGCAACCCTCCTCAGTATTCTTGCTTGGAAAATTCCAGACAGAGGAGCCTGGTAGGCTACAGCCCATGAGCTCTAAAAGAATGACACAAATTTATTTTTTCTAAGGGCATAAAAACATGTATACTATCATGTAAAAAAAAAATAAATAAATAAATTTAAAAAAAATAAAAGAATGACACACTGAGCAGGCATGCAACAGTCCCTCACATAGGCTTTTGCTCTCATTGCGTAGTCAACTCCCAAGCCCCCACTCCCTATACAGTCTATTTGGAGTGTAAGAATTTCAATACATGAATTTGAGAGGAAATTCAAATATTCAGACAATGGCATCACATCTTCAGGTTGTTCTCAAATTGGGAAATGATACCATGAAACAGAAGACAGAATACAGTTGTATTGTTATTGTTGAGTCACTAAATCATGTCAGACTGACTCCCATGAACTGCATTAGGCTCCTCTGTCCTTCACTATTTCCCAGATCTTGCTCAAATTCATGTCCATTGAGTTGATGATGCTATCTAACCATTTCATCCTCTGCAGCCTCTTTCTCATTTTGCCTTCAATCTTTCTTGCACCAGGGTCTTTTCCAATGCTCTTGGCATCAGCCGGCTAACATATTGGAGCTTCAGCTTCAGTAACAGTCCTTCCAATCAATATTTAGCATTGATTTCCTTTAGAACTGACTGGTTTGATATCCTTGCAGTCCAAGGTGCTCTCAAGAGTCTTCTTCAGCACCAAAATTTGAAAGCATCACTTCTTCCACGCTCAGCGTTCTTTATAGTCCAACTCTTACATCCCTACAAGACTACTGGAAAAAACATAGCTCTGACTATCCATGCCTTTTTTAGCAAAGTGATGCCTCTGCTTTTTAATATGCTATCTAGGTTTGTCATAATTTTCTTACAAGGAGCAAATGTCTTTTAAGTTCATGGCTGCAGTCACCATCTGCAGTAATTTTGGCATCCAGTAAGGGGACAATAGAGGATGAGATGGCTGGATGGCATCACGGACTTGATGGACATGAGTCTGACTGAACTCCGGGAGTTGGTGATGGACAGGAAGGCGGGGCGTGCTGCAATTCATGGGGTCGCAAAGAATCGGATACGACTAAGCGCCTGAACTGAATTGAATATTAAATAAAATCTGTCATTGCTTCTACATTTTCCCTTTCTATTTGCCATGAAGTGATGTGACCAGATGCCATGATCTTCGTTTTTTGAATGTTTAGTTTCTAAACAGCTTTTTCACTCTCTTCTTTCACCCTCAACAAGATACAACATGAAGATACATAGCATCCAATGTGGAGTCAGAGCCTCTTGGCTTAACACAAGAGGAGTCAAATCTTGTTGACTGAGCTTTATCCTCACAAGTGCCCCCCCTCCAAAAATACATAAATAAATAAATAAAGGTGTTGAAGTCCTAAAGACTCTTACCTATAAATATGAGCTTATTTGAAAATAGCGTCTTTATGAATGTAATCAAGATGAGGTAGCATTCAACTAAGCTTTGCCCTAATCCTATATGATTGGTGTCCTTATAAAAAGAAGAAAAAGAGACACAGACACATAGAGGGGAGGTGGCAAATGTGATGATAGTGGCAGCAGCAGGAAAGTGGCCAAGGAACACCAAGAATTGAAAGGCATCACTAGATGAGAGCAAGAGACAGGGAAGAGTTCTAACCATTCTCAGAGAAAATCTAGTCCTGTCAACAGGGCCATATTTCAGGCTTTCAGCCTCGAAAACTGTAAGACCAATATATTTCCATTGTTTTATCCACTCAGTTTATGGTACTTTGTTAAGGCTGGCAAATAAAACCTATATTGTACAATCCAGGTCATTAGCATAGATAGACACTATACAAAGGGCAACCCATACAAAAGTGGTAAATGAAACACATTTTAAATACTGCCATCAGCTGATACTGCAACAAAATTTCATATGGTAATAGGTGTCTGTTAAAAAACAATATTTTTGGCCCAGAGGGTGTAGACCCAGAAACACCTGAAAAAAGTGAAAGCAAAATCCAGAATGAGTATATGTTCACCACTAAGAATTTTCATATATTTACTTCAGTGGTATAGAAAAACTAGAAATTAATTTCAATTATCATTTTCACATCATTTACAGTATACTACATGTATAAATGCCTTAGTTGCTTTTACGGTAAATTGTATATCAGGCTTATTTTTTAGTTATATGGGTTTAGACACTA
>SJYF01000021.1:2366509-2379476 GCA_006410515.1 Procapra przewalskii | reverse complement strand
GGAGGAAAAAACATTTAAACTAGTTGCAAAAATTTATCTACAAAAATTAGTTTAATTTTTTTTAAATTTTGCTTTATGAGCACTTTTAAAAATTTCACCATATAAATCAACTAAACTTTTAGAAACAAATTTATTTCTCTTGTACATAATATATCTTCCCTAAATAGTTTGATATTTCCCTGAGAATAAGATATGGTCTAAACTTCTCAACACATTTACATTTTATAAATGAATATTAAATCAATGAATGAAGATGAATGAAAAGTGAGTGCAAGTTTTATTAGAAATTTATGAAAACCTAGAAAAAATCAGTCTTAGCTTCATAAGAATTGTCCTTGGCTTTAAATTATATAGGGGCTTCCATGGTGGCTCAGATGGTAAAGCGTCTGCCTGCAATGTGGAAGACCCAGATTCAATCCCTGGGTCTGGAAGATCCCCTGGAGAAGGAAATGGTACAGCATTCCACTACTCTTGCCTGGAAAATTCCATGGGTGCAGGAGTGTGGTAGGCTATAGTACATGGGGATGCAAAAAGTGGGACACGACTGAGCAACTTCACTTTCTTTAAATTATGTTGTATCATAATTAAATATGAGAGTTATGGCATTATTCTAGTCATAAGCATTCACAAAACCATCTGAAATTATTTGTCCCTAAAAATAAACTAACTACTGACATCATTCACTTTTCAGCTTAGCCTTTTTTTGTAGAGACATCTTTTTTGTAATAAAAACTGAGATGACTGACCTGACCTTAGAGGAATAGCTTCTTATGCTGTGTTGGAAAAGACTCTGATGCTGGGAAGGATTGGGGGCAGGAGGAGAAGGGGACGAGCGAGGATGAGATGGCTGGATGGCATCACGGACTCGATGGACCTGGGTCTGAGTGAACTCCGGGAGTTGGTGATGGACAGGGAGGCCTGGCGTGCTGTGATCATGGGGTCGCAAAGAGTCGGACACGACTGAGCGACTGAACTGAACTGAACTGGATTGAACTGAACTGATGCTGTGTTTAACAAAGTAAGTTTTAAATGGGAAATGACAAAATAAGCAGGTGGATATAAGACAATGACTACTGCTGCTGCTGCTAAGTCGCTTCAGTCGTGTCCGACTCCGTGCGACCCCATAGACGGCAGCCCACCAGGCTCTCCCATCCCTGGGATTCTCCAGGCAAGAACACTGGGAGTGGGTTGCCATTTCCTTCTCCAATGCATGAAAGTAAAAAGTGAAAATGAAAAGTGAAAGTGAAGTCGCTCAGTCGTGTCTAACTCTTCGTGACCCCATGGACTGCAGCCTACCAGGCTTCTCCACCCATGGGATTTTCCAGGAAAGAGTACGGGATTTTCCTGTGAGGCAATCGCAAAAGGCATTAAAAGGCAGGGTCAGTTTATAGACTGCCCTTCCTCTGAAAATATGAGATTAAAGATAAGTTTGAAAAAGGATATTTCAGGAGAAGCACCGCCACGATTTCAGTGTCTCTTAGCCACTGAAATTATTTAACAGGAAGGAAATACTAATTAAGATTTTACTGCCATCAAACAGTATTTGCTGTAGTTGAAAGGGATAAGTTTTAAAGCTGCTAGATCTCATTTCCTTATTAAGATCTTCATACAGAAATCTCAGATTTAATCAGACTCAGATCCCTTGCTTGCCCCTCCCCTTAGTAGAGAAGAAACACATTGGGTACATCACAACCTCAAGAGATTATTAATCTCTAAAAATCTTCTTGCCCTCCCACAACCTCCCAGCCTATGACAACAATTATGATGGCTGCTGCAGAATTGTATCACTGTTAAAAATGGTAATAAAAATGATGGAATTAAATCTTCTTTCCTATGTATAAATGCAACACTTATTTCCATGCTCTTTGGAGAGGATCCATTCTTTTCTAGCAGACATGGCTATGCATCATTCTTAAATATACTGTAAATCTTCTAATAATTAATAACTGCTAGAGCTCAGTTCCTTAAAAATGAATTTATATGAATTATGAATCACCTGTAACTGAATTCATTTCTCCCTTTCCTCAGCTGTAAATCCAAAAGGAAAGGGAGCTGTTGTCAACTATGTGTCTAATTTAAAAATGTTTTTCTCTTTCAAATATTTTGGTTGTTTGAGTTGGCTTTATTTCTTACTGGATTAGTTTCTCAGCACCATCATTTGACTCCCATTTTCAAGAGGGTGTATTTTTTTTTTCCTGTCTTTCAGGCATAGTTTTTTGTTTCAAATGTGTTTTTCCTTTTATTATGAAATTTGTGCAGTTTATTTGGTAAACAATTTAAAATAATCAAAATACATAGATTTTATATATAACTATCATGTAGCTTTTGCAGTATATCCATGTAGAGTATTATTTATGTGAATAAATACATATATACATCTGTATTGCTGCATATGGACAGATATGTTGGTGGGGATTACCACACATTATATTTTAACTGATTTTTTTTTAATTGAAACATCCTTCACACTATTGCAAGTTGAATGATGTAGGCACTGTATTCTCCACTTCATTGTTCCTTAAAGACTTCAGACTGTTTTATTGAATAGGCAATTTAGGTAAACAAAGTCATAAAAACCACAGGTTTTTCTTTTTGCTTTTTTAGCTAATGGAAAAGGGACTAGTAATATACCAAATTAATACTTTTGTACAGTTTCTGACATGTATTCCTACATTTTTATGATATTTATTCCTTATTTTGTTCCCATATTTCTCTTTGTATAAGCTACAATTTTCAACTTGTGGACAAAGCTGGGGTTCAGAAAGATTTAGCAGCTTATCCAAAGTCACCTGGTAATCAACTACAAGATTTAACTGTCTGATTTCATAGTTAAGAGGTAGGTTCCAGTAGTTTGCATAGGTTATAAATGGACAAAATTATGAGTGAGTAATGAGTGGATGAGTTCTAGGGGATCTCAGATGAAAAAGCAGTGTTGCTAAAGTTACTCTAAATTTACCAAGAATCTGTAACTTGGCTTCTTTCTGGCTCAACTTTATAGTAAAGAAAGTCTTCTGTGAGTAATAACTATAAACTTTAATTCTCAAGTGAATTTATATACTGAAACATACTATTTAAAAACTGTGCAATTAATTTGTTGTTATCTACCCAAATTCTCTTTAACTTCACTTTGATAAACTAGAAACTTTTGTTATCTACCCAAATTCTCTTTAACTTTACTTTGATAAACTAGAAACAAAGATCAAAAATTTTCAGTGATATCTTTTCCAAGGTTTCCCAGATAATGTGTGTGTAAGTATGGAATCACCATTACAATATTTGAAATCTATTAAAAAAAAAAGCACACAATTAAAAGAAAGGAAGAAAGCTATTGGTTTACTCTGTCTCCTGTATTTGGCTCAGCCATTTGAAGATATATACTGTAGAGTGGTCATATGAACATGATAAACATTTCCATTTTCAGTTGTATTTTCATTTTTATGACAAATCTAGAGTGTAGAATACTGGGAAGAAGAGGAAGGGTAAGGCGTGTTTGTGCTGAGGGCAGGGGTGCTGTGTCAAACAGCAGTTACCAAACATTTAATACATTGAGTGAGTAGCTTCTTAATATAGAAATGATGGCCCTTTATCTGAAAAATATTTTCACTTTCTGCTTCATTATTCCAAATTCTTGAATGTGTTGAATTTTTTTCTATGTTAAATGTGTCAGTGGGAAAGCCTATTAAAGATTAAATATCACTTAACGTTAATTGAAATCTCAAGATTTTTTTTTTTTTTCCACCAGCATGTTATAATACAGGGCAGGGGTTAAACAGGAGGAAAATAGGACCCCTGCTTCAGAATTTAGCAGAAAGTTGATCAGAAGCTTCTGGTCAATGACAAATATAGTATGATGGCAGTTTTTAATTTTTAACTTTGCTGTACTATACATAGGTATATTGGAACCTTTGCAAGTACCTTATTGGTCTTCCCTGGTGGCTCAGCAGTAAAGAATCTCTCTGCAATGCAGGAGTCTCAAGAGACATGGGCTCATTTCCTGGGTTGGGAAGATCCCCTGGATGAGGGCATGATTATTCACCCCAGTATCCTTGCCTGGAGAATCCCATGGGCAGAGAAGCCTGATGGGATACAGTCTACAGTGTTGCACAGCGTCAGACATGACTGAAGAGAGACTTTGCAAGCACATGAGCACCATAGTAACAACAAAACTCTGACACTGAAAATATTGAAGTATTTGTATTGGGCGCAAGAAAGAAATGTCAATATGAGGATACAGCATCTAAGCTTCAACCAGAAACTTAGCATCAGGCCCACAGGCACATTGGGCAGCAGCAGTTTTTACAGAGAGGAAGACAGAGGACGCATCCCTCTGGCCAGAAGTGAGGCTGAAAGGTGCGCACAGGGAGCTGGCCGGGCCTGAACTGGCCTCTGCCACATTGAAGAAAGGTGTGAATGTTTCCCTAATAGACCACCCTGGAAAAGGAACACAATTTTGCTTGGGGGCTTACCTTACTTAACACAATAGATGCAGTCCCAGAGGAAGTGAATTTAGCTCAGTTTTGTCAGAGAAAACTTTTTAGTGATACATGGAGGGATTCACCACTTTTAAGCAACTACTTCTAAAACAAGGTCAGGCAGCAGGATCAGGCTTCCTCAGACAAGTAAGAAATACCCAGCAAGGAACTTCCTAGAATAGTGAATATAACTGAAACTAAACCCCAGAAAGTTCAGGTACAGAAGGAGTTCTAACAGAGAGAGAGTTCCAAGCACTGCTAATGAATAGGTTTATTACAAAATTACTGATTAGTAGTATTTTCAGACTCGGAAGGAAGCCTGTTAGGTGCTTATCTGCAGCAAAATTTATTGCCTTAAAACTGTTCTTTTTTTCCTGTTTTTATTTTAAATACTTAATGCTGGGGTTTACATCTTAAAAAAGAATCATAGGATTTTTGGTATAGATATTAAAAACAATGTAAGATTAACAGTGAAACCAAGCAGGACCCTGTGGGACTCCTAGACACAAAAGCTTTTGTGTGTCCTTTTCCCAGGATTCCAAAGGGCAGGTTAAACAGCTGCTAATCAGAGAAGGGAAGGGATGCAGATATAAGGGAGAAGCAGAGGAGAAACACTAGTACAGCCTTGGGATGAGATCTGGGTCTCCCTGAAGGGATATATGTAACAAAAGCTTCTGCAGAACTAAAACTTCATCAAATGGAATATGCTAACTACTAGATGAAACACTCATCATTCCAGAGAAGGTCACAGTTTACCCATCATCACCTGATGCCAGATGATCTTTGGATTGGAAAAAATGAGTGCCCTGGCACACTTTGATTGTTATCAGCACCCCCATCCACTTGATTATAAAACTCCTCTTGAATGCCCAACATTGGGACACATGGTTTTGAAGGCAATTAGTGCACTGTGGCTCCCTTTACCTGGCAAAGCAATAAAGCTATTCTTTTCTACTTCACCCAAAACTCTGCCTCCAAGATTTAATTTGGAGCTGGAGTAACAGAAGATGGATCTGGCTTCATTACTTTCACTAATTTGGCGTAGAGTTTTGATGCATTCCTAGCTATATAACTGCATGAAATAATTAATTGCATGGTAACCTAATCAGAAATTGGAATAAAGTTAACATACTACATAAAGTCAAGGGCTGGTCAAAATGAGCAGTTATTCTGTTGAAGTATGGTCCAGCTCCAAAGTCATAATACCTGAAAAATTGTTCCAATTTGCATGCTTTTAATTTAGCATAACTTTGTTTGAGACATAAGCAACCGTGTGAAAACAGTGCTAAGTGAGGACAACACAGTATAACTGTCAAACTAATTCCCAGGATCTCAGAAGTGATCTTATTAAGAAATAAGGACCTTACAGATGTAATCAAGTTAAGAACAAACAGCACAAGCTCTAATTTAATATGACTAATGTTCTTTTAGAAAGAGACTCTGAGACCCAATTACATGAGAGGAAAACACCATATGATAATAGAGGCCGAGACCCAAGTGTTGCAGTTGCAAGCCAAGGGACACCAAAAGTACAAGCAAACCAAACTCACCAAAGAAGGGACAAAGACAAGAAAGAATCCTCCCCTATGGATTTCTGACATGACTAGAGACACTGGGGCTTATTTTGAAATGCTGGCCTCCAGATCTGTGAGACAGTAGATTTCAGTTGGTTTAAGCCATAAAGCTTGCAGTACTTTGTTATAACAGCCCTAGGAAATGAGTATACCTGCCTTCTAAATATCCATCTCATTAAATAATAAGATAATGGTAAATTTGCAAATAATTCAGTAATATTCAACCTCATTAACTATGTATCTTGGGATACAATTTACACACAAATAGAATAGTGATGTTGGAACCATTCATAATCCTGAAATTGATAAGTGAAGTTAATGTGATATTGACCAGCACTAAACAGACTTCAAGGCTAGTGTCAAGACAATTTAAAATTTTAAAAAAAAGTGAAATGTGTTTTTACTTTAAAATATCATGATTTTTTTTCATTTTGAGTGCTGGTTCTTCATTAATAGTGCAGTTCTTCATTTGTACCACTTGAGTCCTTATCCACCCTTAGATATGATGGATATGAGAAAGGGCAGGATTGCATGTGTGACTGGGAAATGGGCAACTGTAGCAGATCTTATTTACAACAAAGTACTTTTAAATTTGTATATGTGTTATGCCATTTTTGTGCTCAACAGACAGTAAAATTCCTCAAGAAAAATAGATCTCGTTTGATTTATGTTAAGATACTAATAATAGCTCACCAAAACAGGGCTGTTTTCTCAGTTTTGATTTACATCTTGTTTGGACCTCGAGAGAAAACACAGATGAAGGGCAGCATAAGATATAAAGAGGGATGGTACGGGGAGGGATGTGGGAGCAGGGTTCAGGATGGGGAACACATGTATACCGTGGTGGATTCATGTTGATATATGGCAAAACCAATACAATATTGTAATTAGCCTCCAATTAAAATAAATAAATTTATATTAAAACAAATAAATAAACTGAAAATCCCATTTAGCAAATCTACTCCCTTCCATTAGCCATTGTTCGCCTATTTTTCTTTGACTTAGACAAATTCAAAATTTCCACTTCTTAGCCTTCAGCGATCCTGCAGTGTCTCAAGGAAAAAAAAAAAATAATGGAATTTAGATTGCTCTAATTCTCAGAGTTGCGAGGAAAATAATAAATAAGATAACATCAAATCTGAGCTACAAAATAAGGGAAAATATACTTGTTTAAAATCTCAAATCCCTAAGATCAGTTCAGTTCAGTTCAGTCACTCAGTCATGTCCAACTCTTTGCGCCCCCATGGACTGCAGCACGCCAGGACTCCCTGTCCATCACCAACTCCTGGAGTTCACTCAGACTCACGTCCATCGAGTCAGTGATACCATCCAGCCATCTCATCCTCAGTCGTCCCCTTCTCCTCCTGCCCCCAATCCCTCCCAGCATCAAAGTCTTTTCCACTGAGTCAGCTCTTCACATGAAGTGGCCAAAGTACTTGAGTTTCAGCTTTAGCATCATTCCTTCCAAAGAAATCCCAGGGTAAAGTAGGAAGTCAAGAAACACCTGGAGTAACAGGCAAATTTGGCCTTGGAATGCGGAATGAAGTAGGGCAAAGACTAATAAAGTGTTGCCAAGAAAATACACTACTCATAGTAAACACCTTCTTCCAACAACACAAGAGAAGACTACACATGGACATCACCAGATGGTCAACACCAAAATCAGGTTGATTATATTTTGGAGCCAAAGATGGAGAAGCTCTATACAGTCAACAAAAACAAGACCAGGAGCTGACTGTGGCTCAGATCATGAACTCCTTATTGCCAAATTCAGACTGAAATTGAAGAAAGCAGGGAAAATGGCTAGACCATTCAGTTATGACCTAAATCAAATCCCTTATGATTATACAGTGGAAGTGAGAAATAGATTTAAAGGACTAGATCTGACAGATAGAATGCCTGATGAATTATGGAATGAGGTTCATTACATTGTACAGGAGACAGGGATCAAGACCATCCCCATGGAAAAGAAATGCAAAAAAGCAAAATGGCTGTCTGGGGAGGCCTTACAAATAGCTGTGAAAAGAGGAGAAGTGAAAAGCCAAGGAGAAAAGGAAAGATATAAGCATCTGAATGCAGAGTTCTAAAGAATAGTAAGAAGAGATAAGAAAGCCTTCTTCAGGGATCAATGCAAAGAAATAGAGGAAAACAATAGAATGGGAAAGACTAGAGATCTCTTCAATAATCCCTAAGATAACATATGGAGAAAGCAATGGCACCCCACTCCAGTACTCTTGCCTGGAAAATCCCATAGACGGAGGAGCCTGGTAGGCTGCCGTCCATGGGGTCATGAAGAGTCTGACATGACTGGGCGAATTCACTTTCACTTTTCACTTTCATGCACTGGAGAAAGAAATGGCAACCCACTCCAGTGTTCTTGCCTGGAGAATCCCAAAGACAGGGGAGGCTGGTGGGCTTCCATCTATGGGGTTGCACAGAGTCAGACACGACTGAAGTGACTTAGCAGTAGCAGCAACAACATATAATGTCGGATTCTGTCTTACTGGGGAACTGATAAAATGCATGACTATAAAAATGTGGGTGGATTAAACCTTGCTCATTTTCTTACCATTTTAACTCTGGATAATTTTGATCATATTCACTTTGATCAAAGTTTATACAAAATATACCCTTTAGGACCCTAAGAATCTTTAATTTATTTTAATTGGGTAAACAATAAGTGTATCTTGAATCAATTCAGGAAATGTATTTTTAAAAAGTGGATTATAAATAGCACATAAATAATTTGTTGGATAAGGGGAGATCATGTTTATGGCTGGATTTTTTTAAAAATTCATTTTTAATTGAAGGATATTGCTTTATAGTATTGCATCAGTTTCTACTAAACATCAGCATGAATCAGCCATAGGTTTACCCATGTACCTTCCCACTTGAACATCCCACCTACCTCCCTCCCCACCCCACCCATATAGATTGTTAAATAAGCCTTAAAATAATTTATCAACAAGGTTTAGATAAATTAGATATACGAACCATATCTGTCTCTTACCTTCAACTTTAGTTCTGGAGGCATATAACACAGGTTTAAAAGCAGGGACTTTCAAAACCATCAGGCAGATCAGCTCTATCATTCATTAACTGACCTTGAGCAAATCCAATCTATATTGACCAATTCAATCTATATTAATCTAATCTAAATGAGATAATACACATAAAGTGTATCTCATAGTAAGCCCTTGATATTATAGTTATTATATTATTATGAAAATGACAGCTATATATACATAGAGTGCAAAAGGTCTCTAACATTGGGAGAATGATGCTGACCCACACTACTGATTCTTCTGTTCCTTTTATAGAAATATCAAAAGTAATAATCATTTTATAGCATATAGTACTTGATAGCATCCGGCATTTTCTCAATATTTGACATATATTAACTAATTGAATCCTTATGACTGTTTCATGTGGTAGCTTTTATTATTATTTATTTATTATCAATGGAAAACTGAAGCACAGAGAGGCTTAGAAACTTGCTTAAGGATACAGAGCAGAGCTGAATGTTGCTGTTGAGTAAGTCTGGTCATAACCGGAATCTGCGGTCATATCCATAAGCCACAGTCCTGTTGTTAAAGTTTCCATCACACTGTGGATTTCTAAGAGATATGCTTTGTTGCTCATTCATTTGATGTGAAGGCTTTTATCAAGTTTAATTCCATGCTTATATTCTTCTCTCCACTAGCTAATGCACTTATGTCTTAATGGTATTTAACCAATGTACATCAGAGAGTTTGACCTTCAGTCAACTCAAAGAAAATATTTGTCCACACATCAGACTTTTAGCTTCACTCTAAAAGCCTTTGTATTCACAGGAAATAGCTGAAAGAAGACACAAGATTATGGCAAGAATGCTTATACAAGGGAGCCCTTAGAGTTTAAATGTCTATGCCTCTAACAAAGAGAAGTCAGTGATTATTATTCACAAAAGGAAGTTGGTTTGCAACTGGGTTTTCACAGTAAAACTCAGGGTCAGACCACAAGCTCACAGAGGGAAAAATTATATAGAAAGGCGGAAGAACATTTTTCACCATATCATTTCCTGCACAGAGAGCTTTCCTACAAGATTTATGCAGAGTCATATCTGTAGCAAGAAGAAAAGGGTGCTCTGTCCTTACATTCAAAGCCAAAGGACGAATGAAGAGTAGAATAGCAACAAAAACTGTATCTTCTTACAGTCTGGTATGGAAAGGAATTGAAAGTGTTTCTGATGCTCCCATTAAATGTAGTAAACTTTTAGGAAAAGAATTACATTGAAAACATTTTTATAGGCTTAAAGAAATAATATAATTCTCAATTTCATTAAAATTTCAGGAGGTTTAAATGCATCCACGTTTTCTAGTTTTATAATTCAAAATTTTCAAGCAAGCGTGACATGGATAGGTCTTTTAATCAGTATCTTACTATAGTCATCGAAAATACATTCAATTCTCTTAGAAAAAAACAAAAACAAAAACACAACCCTTGAGCTTGTCCAGAGTATNNTTTTTACATAATTGTTTACTCTCAAAATATTATAATATCACTATATTTTCCTTTATAGTGTATGCATATCCATTAAAAAATTCAAACAGCTTCTCATAATATGAAGAAATAATATTAGCTGAATTCCTATGACTCTATTAAATAACCCTATTAACATATTTACACACTACACATTGCCATTATTTGTCATTATAAAGTCACATTCTTCTTATACATATAATCACATATTGTAGGCTTAAAAATTCTTAACAACGATGTTAGCATCATAATTTTTAAGCAATTATGTACTGGTGGAACTTGAAGTTGACTTTTAGGTTTCTCCTATTATAAGCAAGGTTGCAAATATTATAACTATATCTTTTCACATGTTTCCAATTACTCCTTTTGGATACATGTTTATAAATAAAAATAGTATATTAAAGATCATTTATATTTTAAACTTTTTAATACATATCTCAGAATTACATTTCAAAAATGCAACATGTTTTTCCCAATACCATAGAAGAATGTCACTTTTCAAATATCCTCATCAGTGTACTGGAAATAGCCAAGGGAAGCTCTTTTACCCACTGTTTATGTTTATTAATAAGAATTTTCCATAAACACTTTGGACTCTTGACCAACTCCCTACTCTGTCCCACAGAGACGTGAGTTCAGTTTGAAGCTCACAGTCACTAGGCCGTCTTTTTTGATGAAGAGAAGATAATGTGGGGGGGTGGGGTGGGGAGGGATCTTTTGATAGTTTGTACTGTCAGTTAGTTAAACTAGAATTGCATTTCTCAGAATCTTCTTTCCTGTAGATTCCAGGCTACAGTTGTCCAAAAGAAAATTTAGGTGAGATTTAAAAACTAAATTCAGAATCTATTTCCTATTTAAGATCATGCAGTTGGAGGCCATGCCAATGATCACAGAGGTACCTCTTATTGACTTTTACTTCATGACCAGCTCTCTTCCAAATTATTGGCCTTTCTGAGTGAGACAGTCATCACACTTTCACAGAATATCAGAATATTTAGTTTTATAGCCACAGAAGAAACACATTCTTTGCTAGCACCCCTTAACGGTCCCACATTATTGGCTAGACATACAAGGTTTCTCAGATCTGTTGCTTGGTAACTTCTCTGATACTCCTCCATTTTAGACATTCATATTCTCAGCATCTTCAACAGTTGAGTGATGTTTGATTTCTATAATAGATCCCTTGACTGATAACTCATCTGATAACTCTTCGCTGCTAAGCCTTGCTTGATTCTTTCTCTTTCCACATAAATCAGTGAGAGACAGTAACTTGGGTAAGTGTTAGTACTCTGAAAAATCCAACTACCCTTCTCAGGAATTGAACATTGAGTCAGCAAACCCATTTTGTTTCTCACACTAAGGTGTGTTCACCAGGCAGTTCTTTGTCTGTAACAAAGGTGACATTTTTCTCCATCTGTGGACTTGTCAATCTCAGTTGCTAAAGACTGAGTATGAGATAATAGATGTGTTATCAATTGCCCTCTTCTTAACCACTTCAAGAGATGTCATGATTAACTGCTTTTTCATTTTACTGATATAATAAGCAAAATACATGATCATGATTTTAGGGTTTACATTTATTTAAAGGTTAATGAGATCAGATATTCTTTTCATTTGTCGACTCAGTATTTACACTCTGATTTATCCTAAATGTTGGTTCAGGCTTTATAGCTAGTGTTTACATATTAATTTTCTTATGTATTTGACAATAACATTTGCTAAATATTTATCATTTTGATAAATTTTTTGATTGTTTTATGGAAAATAAACAGAAAACGAATAGTAAAATGACAAACATAAGAAATCTCTACACCACACAAGGTTAAAAAAATTAAAATTAATATCACAGCTTGGAAGAGAATATTTGAAAATCATATACCTTGTAATAAGTCCTTGATAAAGAACATATAGGCAGAAGATTAAACAAAATATTACTTAATAATAAAAAGACAAATATCCAGTTTCACCAGTGAAAATATTTCAACAGAGGAGATATATGAATGATGAATAAACACATGACTTAATGCTTGACATTATTTCACATTAGAGAAAGGTAAATTTAAACCAAAGTGAGATACCACTTCACATCTACAATTTTACTGGAAAGAATGTGGATAAATTAGAATCTCATACACTATTGGCAGAAATGCAAAATAATGCAGTCACTTTAAAAGAAATTTGACAGTTTCTTAAAAAGTTAATATACACTTATCATGTAATCCAGCAATGCTACTTTTGGGTATCTATCTAAGATAAAAGAAAACATATGGCCACACAAGATACATATGTGATTTTCATAGCAACATTATTCAAAATAGCAAAAAAAAATTATAAGCAACCCAATTTTTAGCATCAGATAAATAGCTAAAAAAAATGGGGTATATTGAAACATTGAAATAC
>SJYF01000021.1:2341943-2356330 GCA_006410515.1 Procapra przewalskii | reverse complement strand
TTTTTTGGAATTGAGCTGCAGGAGTTGCTTGTATATTTTTGAGATTAATTCTTTGTCAGTTGCTTCATTTGCTATTATTTTCTTCCATTCTGAAGGCTATCTTTTCACTTTGCTTATAGTTTCCTTTGTTGTGCAGAAGGTTTTTAAGTTTAATTAGGTCCCATTTGTTTATTTTTGCTTTTATATCCAATATTCTGGGAGGTGAGTCATAGAGGATCCTGCTGTGGTTTATGTTGGAGAGTGTTTTGCTTATGTTTTCCTCTAGGAGTTTTATAGTTTATATATTTAATCCATTTTAAGTTTTTTTTTGTGTATGGTGTTAGGAAGTGTTTTAGTTTCTTTTCTTTTCTTTTCTTTTTTTTTTTCACAAGTCAGTGACCCGTTTTCCCACCACCACTTATTAAAGAGATTGTCTTTTCTCAATACTATATTCTTGTCTCCTTTGTTGAATATAAGGTGTCCATAGGTGCATGGATTTATATCTGGGCTTTCTGTTTTGTTCCATTGATCTATATTTCTGTCTTTGTGCCAGTACCATACTGTCTTGATGACTGTGGCTTTGTAGTAGAGCCTGAAGTCAGGCAGGTTGATTCCTCCAGTTTGAGTCTTCTTTCTCAAGATTGCTTTGGCTATTCGAGGTTTATTGTATTTTCACACAAATTGTGAAATTATTTGTTCTAGTTCTGTGCAAAATACCATTGGTAGCTTGATAGGGATTGCATTGAAATCTATAGATTGCTTTGGGTAGTATACTGATTTTCACTACATTGATTCTTCTGATCGATGAACGTGGTATACTTCATCTATTTGTGTCCTCTTTGATCTCTTTTACCAGTATTTTATAGCTTTCTCTATATGGGTTTTTTGTTTCTTTAGATAGATATATTCCTAAGTATTTTATTCTTTTCATTGCAATGGTGAATGGAATTGTTTCCTTAATTTCTCTTTCTGTTTTCTCATTGTTAGTGTATAAGAATGCAGGTGATTTCTATGTGTTGTTTTTCTATCCGGCAACTTTACTATATTCATTAATCAGCTCTAGTCATTTTCTGGTAGAGTCTTTATGGTTTTCTATGTATAGGATCATGCCATCTGCAAACAATGAGAGTTTTACTTCTTTTCCAATCTGAATTCCTTTTATTTCTTTTTCTGCTCTGATTGCTGTGGCCAAAACTTCCAAAACTATGTTGAATAGTAGTGGTGAGAGTGGGCACCCTTGTCTTGTTGCTGACTTTAGGGGAAATTCTTTCAGTTTTCACCATTGAAGATAATGTTTGCTGTAGGTTTGTCACATATAGCTTTTATTATGTTGAGGTATGTTCCTTCTACTCCTGCTTTTGGAGGGTTTTTTTTTTTTTTTTATCAAAAATGGATGTTGAATTTTGCCAAAGGCTTTCTCTGCATCTATTGAAATAATCATATGTTTTTTTATTTTCAATTTGTTCATGTGGTGTATTACATTGATTGATTTATGGATATTGAAGAATCCTTGCATCTCTGGGACAAAGCCCACTTGGTCATGATGTATGATCTTTTTAATGTGTTGTTGGATTCTATTTGCTAGAATTTTGTTAAAGATTTTTGCATCTATGTTCATCAGTGATATTGGCCTGTAGTTTTCTTTTTTGTGGCATCTTTTTCAGGTTTTGTTATTAGAGTGATGATGGCCTCATAGAATGAGTTTGGAAGTTTGCCTTCCTCTGCAATTTTCTGGAAGAGTTTGAGTAGGATAGGTGTTAGCTCTTCTTTAAATGTTTGGTAGACTTCAGCTGTGAAGCAGTCTGGTCCTGGGCTTTTCTTTGCTGGAAGATTCCTGATTACAGTTTCAATTTCCATGCCTGCAATGGGTCTATTAAGATTTTCCACTTCTTCCTGTCTCAGTTTGGGAAAGTTGTACTTTTCTAAGAATTTGTCCATTTCTCCCAAGTTGTCCATTTTACTGGCATATAGTTGCTCATAGTAGTCTCTTATGATTCTTTGTATTTCTGTGTTGTCTGTTGTGATCTCTCCATTCTCATTTCTAATTTTGTTGATTTGATTTTTTTTCCCTTTGTTTCTTGATGAGTCTGGCTAATGGTTTGTCAATTTTATTTAACTTCTCAAAGAATTAGCTTTTGGCTTTGTTGATTTTTGCTATGATCTCAATTGTTCCTTTTGCATTTATTTCTGCCCTAACTTTTAAGATTTCTTTCTTTCTGGTATGCTTGAGGTTCTTTATTTCTTCTTTTTCTAGTTGCTTAGGTATAGAGTTAGGTTATTTATTTGACCTTCTTCTTGTTTCTTGAGGTAAGCCTTTATTGCTATGAATCTTACCCTTAGCAGTGCTTTTACAGTGTCCCATAGGTTTTCGGTTGTTGTGTTTTCATTTTCACTCATTTCTACGCATATTTTGATTTCTTTCTTTTTTTTTTAAATTCTGTGATTTGTTGGTTATTCAGCAGTGTGTTATTCAGCATCCATATGTTGGAATTTTTATTAGTTTTTCTCCCATAATTGTAATCCTTCTCATCTAATCTTATTGCATTGTTGACAGAAAAGATGCTTGGAATTATTTCAATTTTTTTGAATTTACCAAGGCTAGTTTTATGGCCCAGAATGTGGTCTATCCTGAAGAAAGTTCCATGTGCACTGAGAAAAATATGAAATTCATTGCTTTGGGGTGAAATGTCCTAGAGATTTCAATTAGCTCTAGCTGGTCCATTGTGTCCTTTAAAGTTTGTGTTTCCTTGTTAATTTGTTGTTTAGCTGATCTATCCACAGGTGTGAGTGGGATACTAAAGTCTCCTACTAATATTGTGTTATTG
The DNA here is from genome assembly GCA_006410515.1 of Procapra przewalskii. Taxonomy (NCBI): domain Eukaryota; kingdom Metazoa; phylum Chordata; class Mammalia; order Artiodactyla; family Bovidae; genus Procapra; species Procapra przewalskii. Next base: position 2,353,526 of record SJYF01000021.1, on the reverse strand, counting down.
TTAATTTCCCCTTTCATACTTGTTAGCATTTGTCATATATTGTGGTAAGACTCCTATGTTGGGTGCATATATATTTATGATTGTTATAAATATAACAATTGTCTTTTTGTATCAATCCTTTGATCATTATATAGTGTCCTTCTTTGTCTCTTTTCACAGCCTTTGTTTTTAAAGTCTATTTTATCTGATATGAGTATTGCTACTTCTGCTTTCTTTTGGTCTTTATTTGTATGGAATATCTTTTTCCAGCCCTTCACTTTCAGTCTGTATGTGTCCCCTGTTTTGAGGTAGGTCTATTGTAGACAACATATATAGGGGTCTTGTTTTTGCATCCATTCAGCCAGTCTTTGTCTTTTGCTTGGGGCATTCATCCCATTTACATTTAAGGTAATTATTGATAAGTATGATTCCATTGCTATTTACTTTATTGTTTGGGGTTCAAGTTTATACACCCTTTCTGTGTTTCCTGTTTAGAGAAGATCTTTTAGCATTTGTTGGAGAGCTGGTTTGGTGGTGCTGAATTCTCTCAGCTTTTGCTTGTCTGTAAAGCTTTTGATTTCTCCTTCATATCTGAGTGAGATCCTTGCTGGGTACAATAATCTGGGCTGTAGGTTATTTTCTTTCATCACTTTAAGTATGTCCTGCCATGTCCTTCTGGCCTGAAGAGTTTTTATTGAAAGATCAGCTGCTATCCTTATGGAAATTCCCTTGTGTGTTATATGTTGTTTTTCCCTTGCTGCTTTTAATATTTGTTCTTTGTGTTTGATCTTTGTTAATGTGATTAATATATGTCTTGGGGGTGTTTCTCCTTGGGTTTATCCTGTTTGGGACTCTCTGGGTTTCTTGGACTTGGGTGACTATTTCCTTCCCCATTTTAGGGAAGTTTTCAACTATTATCTCCTGAAGTATTTTCTCATGGCCTTTCTTTCTGTCTTCTTCTTCTGGGACTTCTATGATTCAAATGTTGTTCAAACATTGTCCCAGAAGTCTCTGAGACTGATCTCATTTCTTTTAATTATTTTTTCTTTTTTCCTCTCTGATTCTTTTATTTCTTCCATTCTTCTTCTACCTCACTAATCCTATCTTCTGCCTCCATTATTCTACTGTTGGTTCACTCCAGAGTGTTTTTTATCTTTTTTTTTGCATTATTCATTATATATTGACTCTTTTTTATTTCTTCTAGGTCCTTATTAAACATTTCTTGCATGTTCTTGATCCTTTTCTCCAGGCTATTTATCCATAACTCCATTTTGTTTTCAAGATTTTGGATCATTTTCACTATCATTATTCAGAATTCTTTATCAGCTAGATTCCCTATCTCTTCCTCTTCTGTTGGGTTTGGTGGGTGGGTATTTATCCTGTTCCTTTATAGGCTGGGTATTTCTCTGCCTTTTCATCTTGTTTATATTGCTGTGTTTGGGGTGGCCTTTCCATATACTGGAAGTTTGTGGTTCCTTTTTATTGTGGAGGTACCTTGCTGTGGATGGGTTGGACTTGTAGCTTGTCAAGTTGTCCTGGTTAGAGAAGCTTGTGTCGGTATTTTGGTGAGTGGACCTGGATTTCTTCTCTCTGGAGTACACTGAAGTGTCCAGTAATGAGTTTTGAGATGTCAGTGGGTTTGGAGTGACTTTGGGCAGCCTGTATATTGAAGCTCAGGGCTATGCTCCTGTGTTGCTGGAGAATTTGCATAGTATGTCTTGCTCTGGAACTTGTTGGCCCTCGGGTGGTACTTGGTTTCAGTGTAGGTATGGAGGCATTTGATAAGCTCCTATTAATTAATGTTCCGTGGAATCAGGAGTTCTCTGGTGTTCTCAGGATTTGGATTAAGCCTCCTGCCTCTGGTTTTCAGTCTTATTCTCAAGACCTCTCCATCTATATAGCACATATGATAAAACATCTAGGTTAATGATGAAAAGTTTCTCCACAGTGAGGGACACCCAGAGAGGTACACAGAGTTACATGGAAAAGAGAAAAGGGAGGAGGGATATAGAGGTGACTTGGAGGAGAAGAGGGATAATCAAAAGAGGCGGGAGCAAACTAGCCAGTAATCACTTCCCTATGTGCTCTCCACAGTCTAGATTCCTCAGCGATGTTCACGGAGTTTTACAGAGGAGAGAAGAGGGAGGAAGGAGACAGAGGTGTCCAGGAGGAGAAAAGGGGGAATCAAAAGGAGAGAGACAGATGCAGCCAGTTATCAGTTCCCTAATTGTTCTCCACAGTCCAGAACACACAAAGAGATTCACAGAGTTGGGTAGAGAAGAGAAGGGGGAGGGAGGACATAGAGGCAACCTGGTGGAGAAAAAGGAGAGTCCAAAGTGGGAGAGAGCAATCCAGCTAGTAATCTTGCTCCAAAGTAAAAATGGGTACTGAAGATTGGGTTCTTAAAGGTATAAAATTGATAACAAATAGCAAAAAGCAAAGATTAAAAATCTAGAGTAAAGGTTAGATACTCAAAAATACGATATTAAAGAAAAAAACAAAGTCACAAAATTATAAAATATATATATATGAAGTTTGCTTTAAAAATAAATTTGTTTTGTTTTTTGCAAAGTAAGTTATAAAAATGAAAATTAAAGGAGTAATAGAGGACTTAAAAGTGAAAAAAATTAATTAAAAAATAATAGTAAAAATATATCTAGGACTTTCTCTGGTGGTGTTGTGGACAGTGTGAGCTCAGTTCATTTTCAGATAGTTCCTTGATCTGGCTTACACTTCTCCAGAGCTATAGGTCCCTTCCTATGTAGTCAGTGCTAAGTACAATGTTTTAATCTGTTGCACTTGTCATTTCCAAAGTGGTTCCTTCTGTTTTATTTTAGCTTCTTCTGTTTGCTGGCCTCTCATCTAATTTCTGCCCTGACAAAGCAGGCAGTGGTGGTCACCTTTTTTTAGGCACACTTGTTCAGTTGTGCTGTGGGGAGGGAGGAACACTGCAAACGAATATCACTGGCTTCTGTGGGGAGTGCTCCCTGTGTCCTGGCCACACTGGGTCTGCCCGTGCTCATGGTGTGTGTGCTTTCCCAGGCTACACTTCTCAGGCTCTGGGTTGCTGTGCCAGGAACTGTCTGAGGTTGGCCCTGGGTTGTGTGCACTTCCATGGTCTAAGAAGCTCAGGTTCAGGTTCTCAGGTAGTCCACAAAGGCGCAGACTCAGCAGGGCCAGCATTTGGTGCCCTTCCCCGGTTGGAGCAGCTCAGGTGATGGGGTGCTTGGTGACCACAGTCGCCCCCAGTTGGGGGTGTGACTTATCACCTCACCTCTCCCTGCCACTCCATTTTCTGGGTGTACAACAGTCATGCGTTCTCGAGGACACTGTCTGTCTCTTAAGGGGAAATGATCTCTGACTGCAACCCTCCCGGCAGATGCCAACCATCCAGAATCCAAAGGAATATTGGTTAGCAATGAAGCCTGTTTGCAGTTTGGTAGGTGATGTCTCTCTGAGACTGTGATTGCCCCCTTCTGGCTATGGCTGACCCCGATTGCCTGTCTCCAGCAGGGGATGGGCCGGTATGCATCTGACTAGCTCTGTTCAGTCCTTTGTTCTGTGAGCAAACCTGGCGGTGTCTTCAGTTCAGTTGCTCAGTTGTGTCTGACTCTTTTCAACTCCATGAATCTCAGCATGTCAGGCCTCCCTGTCCATCACCATCTCCCGGAGTTTACTCAGACTCACGTCCATCGCGTCAGTGATGCCATCCAGCCATCTTATCCTCTGTCGTCCCTTTCCCCTCCTGCCCCCAGTCCCTCCCAGCATCAAAGTTTTTTTTTTTTTTTTCCCAATAAGTCAACTCTTCACATCAGGTGGCCAAAGTACTGGAGTTTCAGCTTTAGCATCATTCCTTCCAAAGAAATCCTAGGGCTGATCTCCTTCAGAATGGGTTGGGTCTTCTTCCAGTTCAAGGGACTCTCAAGAGTATTCCCCAACAACACAGTTCAAACGCATCAATTCTTCGGCACTTAGACTTCCTCACAGTCCAAACTACATCCATACATGACCACTGGAAAAACCACAGCCTTGACTAGATGGACCTTAGTCAGCAAAGTAATATCTGTGCTTTTGAATATGCTATTGAGATTGGTCATAATTTTTCTTCCAAGGAGTAAGCATCTTTTAATTTCATGGCTACAGTCACCATCTGCAGTGATTTTGGAGCCCCAAAAAATAAAGTTTGACAATGTTTCCACCGTTTCCCCATCTATTTCCTATGAAGTGATGGGACTGGATGCCATGATCTTCATTTTCTGAATGTTGAGCTTTAGGCCAACTTTTTCACTTTCCACTTTCACTTTCATCCAGAGGCTTTTTAGTTCCTCTTCACTTTCTGCCATAAAGGTGGTGTCGTCTGCATGTCTGAGGTTATTGATATTTCTCCCAGCAATCTTGATTCCAGCTTGCATTTCTTCCAGTTTAGCATTTCTCATGATGTCCTCTGCATATATGTTAAATAAGCAGTGTGACAATCTACAGCCTTGATGTACTTATTTTCCTCTTTGGAACCAGTCTGTTGTTCCATGTCCAGTTCTAACTTTTGCTACTTGATTCTCATACAGATTTCTCAAGAGACAGGTCAGGTGCTCTGGTATTCCCATCTCTCTCAGAATTTTCCAGTTTATTATGATCCACATAGTCAAAGGCTTTGGCATAGTCATAAAGCAGAAATAGATGTTTTTCTGGAACTCTCTTGCTTTTTCAATGATCCAGCTGATGTTAGCAATTTGATCTCTGGTTCCTCTGCCTTTTCTAAAACCAGCTTTAACATCTGGAAGTTCATGGTTCACTTATTGCTGAGGCCTGGATTGGAGAATTTTGAGCATTACTTTACTAGCGTGTGAGATGAGTGCAATTGTGCAGTGGTTTGAGCATTCTTTGGCATTCCTTTTTTTGGGGTTGGAATGAAGACTGACCTTTTCCAGTCCTGTAGCCACTGCTGAGTTTTCCAAATTTGCTGCATACGGAGTGCAACACTTTCATAGCATTGTCTTTCAGGATTTGAAATAGCTCAACTGGAATTCCATCATCTCCACTAGCTTTGTTTGTAGTGATGCTTTCTAAGGCCCTCTTGACTTTACACACCAGGATGCCTGGCTCTAGATGAGTGATCACACCATTGTGATTACCTGGATTGTGAAGATCTTTTATGTACAGTTCTTCTTGTATTCTTAACAATTCTTCAGTAACACTGAAGAAGCTGAAGCTGAACAGTTCTATGAAGATCTACAAGACCTTTTAGAACTAACACTCAAAAAAGATGTCCTTTTCATTATAGAGGACTGGAATGCAAAGGTAGGAAGTCAAGAAATACCTGGAGTAGCAGGAAAATTTGGCCTTGGAATGTGGAATGAAGCAATGCAAAGACTAATAGAGTTTTGCCAAGAAAATTTACTGGTCATAGCAAACACCTTCTTCCAACAACACAAGAGAAGACTCTACACATGGACATCACCAGATGGTCAACACGAAAATCAGACTGATTATATTACTTGCAGCCAAAGACGGAGAAGCTCTTATACAGTCAACAAAAACAAGACCAGAAGCTGACTATGGCTCAGATCATGAACTCCTTAGTACCAAATTCAGACTCAAATTGAAGAAGGTAGGGAAAACCGCTAGACCATTCAGGTATGACCGAAATCAAATCCCTTATGATTATGTAGTGGAAGTGAGAAATAGATTTAAGGACCTAGATCTGATATATAGCATGCCAGTGAACTATAGACTGAGGTTCAAACCCATGCCCTAGGCCAGGGGTGGCGTCTGGGAAGAGCAACCCATGTCCAAGGAGCAGTCGCTGCACTGGCGCAGGAGGGCCTAGAGGAGCTATCCCACGTTGAAGGTCAGGAAAGGTGGTGGTGAGAAGATACCCTTCATCCAAGCCTTGAAGAGATACCCCATGCCCAAGGTAAGAAAACCCAAGATAGTAGGTGTTGCAGGAGAACCTCAGAGGGCAGACACACTGAAACCATACTCACATAAAACTAGTCAATATAATTACACTAGGACCACAGCCTCCCCGCATCCGAGGTTAGGGGCAGCTGGAGGAGACACCCCGCATCCGTGTCCGAGGTCAGGGGTGGCTGGGGGGAGACATCTCGCACCCAAGGCCAGTGGTGGCTAGAAGCAGGCACCCCGCATCCGAGGTCAGGGCAGTGGCTGAGTGGAGCTACCGCGTCCGAGGTCAGGGGCGGCCAGAAGAAGCCACCTCGTGCTCGAGGCCAGGGGCGCTGACTCGAGGAGACACAGTGAGCCCGAGGCCAGGGGCGGCAGCTGGGAGGAGTCACCCATGCTGGAGGCCAGGGCTGGTGGCCGGAAGGATCAACCCAAGGAACAGTGGCTGCACAGGAGCAGGAAGGCCTAGAGGAGCTATCCCACACTGAAGGTCAGGAAGGCGGCAGTAAGGAGATACCCCTCGTTCAAGGTAAGAAACAGCAGCTGTGCTTTGCTGGAGCAACCATGAAAAAATACCCCACACTCAAGGTAAGAGAAACTCAAGTAAGAGGGGTAGGTGTTGCAGGAGGGCATCAGAGGGCAGACACAATGAAACCATACTCACAGAAAACTAGTCAATATAATCACACTAGGACCACAGCCTTGTCTAACTCAATGAAACCAAGCCATGCCTGCGGGGCAACCCATGATGGGCGGGTCATGGTGGAGAAGGCTGACAGAACGTGGTCCACTGGAGAAGGGAATGGCAAGCCACTTCAGTATTCCTGCCTTGAAAACCCATGAATAGCATAAAAAGGCAAAATGATACGATATCAAAAGAGGAACTCCCCAGGTCATTAGGTGCCCAATATGCTACTGGAGATCAGTGGAGAAATAACTCTAGAAAGAATGAAGGGATGGAGCCAAAGCAAAAACAATACTCAGTTGTACATGTGACTGGTGATAGAAGCAAGATCGAATGTTGTAAAGAGCAATATTGCATAGGAACCTGGAATGTCAGGTCCATGAATCAAGGCAAATTGGAAGTAGTCAAACAAGAGATGGCAAGGGTGAACGTTGACATTCCTGGAATCAGTGAACTAAAATGGACTGGAATGGGTGAATTTAACTCAAATGACCATTATATCTACTACTGCGGGCAGGAATCCATCAGAAGAAATGGAGTAGTCATCATGGTCAACAAAAGAGTCCAAAATACAGTACTTGGCTGCAGTCTCAAAAACGACAGAATGATCTCTGTTCGTTTCCAAAGCAAAACATTCAATATCAGTTATCCACGTCTATGGCCCAACCAGTAACGCTGAAGAAGCAGAAGTTGAACGATTTTCTGAAGACCTACAAGACCTTTTAGATCTAACAGCCCAAAAGATGTCCTTTTCATCATAGGGGACTGGAATGCTAAAGTAGGAAGTCAAGAAACACCTGGAGTAACAGGCAAATTTGGCCTTGGAATGCGGAATGAAGCAGGGCAAATGCTAATAGAGTTTTGCCAAGAGAACACACTAGTCATAGCAAACAGCCTCTTCCAACAACACAAGAGAAGACTACACATGGACATCACCAGATGGTCAACACCAAAATCAGATTGGTTATATTCTATGCAGCCAAAGATGGAGAAGCTCTATACAGTCAACAAAAACAAGACCAGGAGCTGACTGTGGTTCAGGTCATGAAATCCTTATTGCCAAATTCAGACTGAAATTGATGAAAAGAGGGAAAACCGCTAGACCATTCAGGCATGACCTAAATAACATCCCTTATGATTATACAGTGGAAGTGAGAAATAGACTTAAGGGCCTAGATCTGGTAGATAGAGTGCCTGATGAACTATGGATGGAGGTTCGTGACATTGTATGGGAGACAGGGATCAAGACCATCCCCATGGAAAAGAAATGCAAAAAAGCAAGATGGCTGTCTGGGGAGGCCTTACAAATAGCTGTGTAAATAAGAGAAGTGAAAAGCCAAGGAGAAAAGGAATGATATAAGCATCTGAATGCAGAGTTCCAAAGAATAGCAAGAAGAGATAAGAAAGCCTTCTTCAGTGATCAATGCAAAGAAATACAGGAAAACAACAGAATGGGAAAGACTACAATCTCTTCAAGAAAATCAGAGATACCAAGGGAACATTTCATGTAAAGATGGGCTCAATAAAGGACAGAAATGGTCTGGACCTAACAGAAGCAGAAGATATTAAGAAGAGGTGGCAAGAATACACAGAACTGTACAAAAAAAGATCTTCATGACCCAGATAGTCATGATGATGTGATCACTCATCTAGAGCCAGACATCTTGGAATGTGAAGTCAAGTGGGCCTTAGAAAGCATCACTACAAACAAAGCTAGTGGAGTTGATGGAATTCCAGTTGAGCTGTTTCAAATCCTGAAAGATGATGCTGCGAAAGTGCTGCACTCAATATACCAGCAAATTTGGAAAACTCAGCAGTGGCCACAGGACTGGAAAAGGTCAGTTTTCATTCCAATTCCAAAGAAAGGCGGTGCCAAAGAATGTTCAAACTATTGCACAATTGCACTCATCTCACATGCTAGTAAAGTAATTTTCAAAATTCTCCAAGCTAGGCTTCAACAGTATGTGAACCATGAAATTCCTGATGTTCAAGCTGGTTTTAGAAAAGGCAGAGGAACCAGAGATCAAATTGCTAACATAAGCTGGATCATCAGTAAAGCAAGGGAGTTCCAGAAAAAACATCTACTTCTGCTTTATTGACTATGCCAAAGCCTTTGACTGTGTGGATCACAATAAACTGTGGAAAATTCTGAGAGAGATGGGAATACCAGAGCACCTGACCTGTCTCTTGAGAAATCTGTATGCAGGTCCCGAGGCAACAGTTAGAACAGGACATGGAACAACAGACTGGTTCCAAAGGGGAAAAGGAGTTCATCAAGGCTGTATATTGTCACCCTGCTTATTTAACTTATATGCAGAGTACATCATGAGAAACACTGGGCTGGTTGAAACACAAGCTGGTATCAAGATTTCTGGGAGAAATATCAATAACTTCAGATATGCAGATGATACCACCTTTATGGCAGAAAGTGAAGAGGAACTGAAAAGCCTCCTGATGAAAGTGAAAGAGGAGAGTGAAAAAGTTGACTTAAAGCTTAACATTTAGAAAACGAAGAACATGGCATCCTGTCCCATCACTTTCTAGGAAATAGATGGGGAAACATTGTCAGACTTTATTTTTTGGGGCTCCAAAATCGCTGCAGATGGCGATTGCAGCCATGAAATTAAAAGACGTTTACTCCTTGGAAGAAGTTATGACCAACCTAGATAGCATACTAAAAATCAGAAACATTACTTTGCCAACTAAGGTCCATCTAGCCAAGGCTATGTTTTTTTCCAGTGGTCATGTATGCATGTAAGAGTTGGACTGTGAAGACTGAGCACCAAAGAATTGGTGCGTTTGAACTGTGGTGTTGGAGAAGTCTTTTGAGAGTCCCTTGACTGCAAGGAGATCCAACAGTCCATTGTGAAGGAGCTCAGCCCTGAGATTTCTTTGGAAGGAATGGTGCTGAAGCGGAAATTCCAGTACTTTGGCCACCTCATCTGAAGAGTTGACTCATTGGAAAAGACTCTGATTCTGGGAGGGATTGGGGGCTGGAGGAAAAAGAGACGACCAAGGATAAGATGGTTGGATGGCATTACTGACTCGATGGACGAGTCTGAGTGTACTCTGGGAGTTGGTGATGGACAGGAAGGCCTGGCATGCTGCGATTCATGGGATCATAAAGATTTTGACACGACTGAGCCACCGAACTGAACTTAACTATCCCACTGTCTGGGTTGCTATTTGTAGTCAGTTCCTTCAGATTGCCTTTGGGACATTCACGTTTTGTCCTTACTCTAAGCAGTGCAGCCCCCCCCTCCTTGCCCAGCCCCCACTTGCTAGAGGTGGATGTGGGCATCTAGGCTATTTCTCCACTGGGAGTTGCCTTTCGGTATGTAATCTGTGGGGTTTTATTATTTATTTTTCCTCCTGGTTACGTTGCCCTCTGAGGTTCCACAGCTTGACACAGACTTGCCAGTGAGAGTGTTCCCTGGTGTTTGAAAAGTTCTCTTTTTTAAGACTCCTTTCCCGGAACGGATCTCTGCCCCTACCTTTCGTCTCTCTTTTTGTCTTTTATATTTTTTTTTAATTAATTAATTTATTTTTTTTACATGATAGTATGCATGTTTTTATGCCATTCTCCCAAACCAACCCACCCTCTCCCTCTCCCTCAGAGTCCAAAAGTCCGTTCTATACCTCTGTGTCTCTTCTACATAGAGGGTCATCATTACTATCTTTCTAAATTCCATATATATGTGTCAGTATACTGTATTGGTGTTTTTCTTTCTGGCTTACTTCACTCTGTATAATCGGCTCCAGTTTTTTCCTACCTCTTTTCAAAGAAAATTGGCTGCCTTTCTAGGTGCCTGATGTCCTCTGCCAGCATTCAGAAGTTTTTCTTGTGTGGAATTTACTCAGCATTCAAATGTTCTTTTGATGAATTTTCAGGGGGAGAAGTTGGTCTCTCCAGCCTATTCCTCCTCCATCTTAGGACCACCCTCCCCCATTTAGCTTGTCTTTTAAATTATACATTTAAGATATAATTTTTCCCCAGTTACATTCAAAAGGAACCAACAGCTTATTGAAAATGATTCTTTAACCAGACCAGAAAAGTTGACTCCATCCTTTTTTTAAGATCAAGTCCATGAGCATTGGGTGTCAGATAAGAAGAGAATGGTAGAAAAGGTTAAATTGATTTAGTGGAGGAAGAGGTAAACAGAAGCTAGAGGGAAATGGGGAAAGAAGATGACGTTATTTTGAATATAAGAAATAGACTAACCAGATAAGAAGGAAAAAAAAAATTTAATGCAAAAATGAAAAACAAAAATACAAATTCTAGAGAATTAAGGAAAGAATGTGAAATAGTCTTGTTTTAGGTAAGTTACTTTGTACTGAGTGCCATTTATAAAGTTAATGCAAGAAGCTGGAGGGGTAGACTAATTTGGCAGCCAAAATTAATGCTGATTAGTCATTTTGTATGAAAATCTCCTCCTTATGTGGCAGGAGATAAAATCTACACAAAACAACTAAATTGGATATTTCATCAGACAGCTCTGTTTGGTGATTATCTCATTCTTCTTAGAACTGCCCATGGATATTTCATTAAGTCTCAAAATAGTTGCTTTCTGTTGGGTTCTTATTGTCAGAAGTCATAAATGCTATTTTTGATGCTATTATATTATCTTTCCAATTACCAGGAAGAAATAAAAACAAATGAAAAATGATAATTTGCCACTTGTGGACCATTAAACACAGACTAAACTGCATTCTGCAGTTTAGGACAGCAGCTGAGGCCATTGTGGACTAGTTTTCTTTTATAAAATTGCCTTTTCTTCCTCACAGGCTTTGTAATACAGGTCATTCTACTTTTCTTGATTTTATTTTTTAGTAAAACCTGCCTATTATTTACTAATATCCCTTGTATTTCTCACTGTCATTTATTTTTACCTCCCTCAAAATGTAAAATTTTTGAAGTTGAAAATATGTTATATAATTATTTACTTAAAAATTTAGTTTAAAAAAATTTAGTTTTTGTCAATTTAATGCTATATATTTAGTTTGCCTTTTTCAATGTG
>SJYF01000021.1:2323008-2334817 GCA_006410515.1 Procapra przewalskii | reverse complement strand
CTGTGTGGATCACAAGAAACTGTGGACAATTCTGAAAGAGATGGGAATACCAGACCACCTGACCTGCCTCTTGAGAAACCTGTATGCAGGTCAGGAAGCAAGAGTTAGAACTGGACATGGAACAACAGATTGGTTCTAAGTAGGAAAAGAAGTACATCAAGGCTGTATATTGTCACTCCGCTTATTTAACTTATATGCAGAGTACATCATGAGAAATGCTGGGCTGGAAGAAGCACAAGCTGGAATCAAGACTGTCAGGAGAAATATCAATAACCTCAGCTATGCAGATGACACCACCTTTATGGTAGAAAGTGAAGAGAAAGTAAAAAGCCTTTTGATGAATGTCAAAGTGGAGAGTGAAAAAGTTGACTTATAACTCAACATTCATAAAATAAAGATCATGATATCTGGTCCCATCACTTCATGGGAAATAGATGGGGAAACAGTGGAAACAGTGTCAGACTTTATTTGGGGGTGCTCCAAAATCACTGCAGATGGTGAATGCAGCTATGAAATTAAAAGACTCTTACTCCTTGGAAGAAAAGTTATGACCAACCTAGATAGCAAATTGAAAAGCAGAGACATTACTTTGCCAGCAAAGGTCCGTCTAGTCAAGGCTACGGTTTTTCCAGTGGTCATGTATGGATGTGAGAGTTGGTCTGTGAAGAAAGCTGAGTGCTAAAGAATTGATTCTTTTGAACTCTGGTCTTGGAGAAGACTCTTGAGAGTCCGTTGGACTTCAAGAAGTATCAACCAGTCCATTCTGAAGGAAATCAGCCCTGGGATTTCTTTGGAAGGAATGATGCTAAAGCTGAAACTCCAGTACTTTGGCCACCTCATGTGAAGAGCTGACTCATTGGAAAAGACTCTGATGCTGGGAGGGATTGGGGGCAGGAGGAGAAAGAGACGACAGAGGATGAAATGGCTGGCTGGATGGCATCACTGAGTCGATGGACGTGAGTCTGAGTGAACTTCAGGAGTTGATGACTGACAGGAGGCCTGTCATGCTGTGATTCATGAGGTCACAAAGAGTCGGACATGACTGAGTGACTTAACTTAACTGAACTGTAGCAAAGATACATAAGATATAATTTAGTTTAAAAAAAAAAGTACTGTATTTCGTGGAAGTTTGGGACTGAAATTCAACCTAAAACAATTTTGCATTCTAAATTTAAATGGCTGAAGAATATGACATTAAAAAGCACTGCTGTTCAGGATCTTTTTTAACTCACATCCTATATTACTGAAAATAAAAACAAAAATAAACAAATGGGACCTAAGTAAACATAATAAGGGCTTCCCAGGTGGCACTTTTGTAAAGAACCTGCCTGCCATTGCAGGAGATGCAGAAGATGTGGGTTCAATGTCTGAGTCAGGAAGATTCCCTGGAAAAGGAAATGGGAATCCACTCCAGTATTCTTGCCTGGGAAAGCCCATGGACAGAGGAGCCTGGCTAACTGCAGTCTATGGAGTCACAAAGTGTCAGACATGACTGAGCACACAACCACAGGTTGAGCTCAACATCAAATTAATTAATTAAAAATTGGCATATAACCTAAGTTTAGACATTTCTCTAAAGAAGACATACAGATGCCAAGAGGTACACAAAAAGATGTTCAACATCATTAATTATTGAGAAATACAAATCAAAACTACAATGAATTATCACCTCATATTGGTCAAGTGGCCGTCATCAATAAATCTACAAAATATAGATGTTGGAGTGTGGAGAAAAGGATCCTCCAACACTGTAACCCTCTTATACTATTGTGGAATTGTAAATTGATACAGCCACTATTGAGAACAGTATGGGGATTCCTTAAAAAATTAAAAACAGAACTACTGTATGACTGTGCAATCCGACTCCTGGGTGTGTACCCAGTGAAAATTATAATTCAAAAAGGCATATAATTCAATGTTCATTGCAGCACTATATACAATAGTCAGGATTTGGAAGCAACCTAAATGTTCATCAGCAGAGGAACAGATATACAAGACATGGCACACATATACAGTGGACTATTACTGTCTTAAAGAGAACAAAATTGTGTCATTTGCAGAGACATGGATGTAGCTAGAGACTGCCATAGAGTGAAGTAAGCCAGAAAGAAATAAACAAATACCATATATTAACACATACATGTGGAATGTAGAAAAATGGTAGAGATGATCTTATTTGCAAAGCAGAAATAGAGACACACACATAGGAAACATACATAGGGATACCAAGGGGAAATGGGGGATGGGATGAATTGGAAGAATGTGATTGACATATATACAGTACTATGTATGAAATAGATTACTAATGAGAACCTAATGTATAGCACAGAAAAGTCCTTTGGTGCTGTGTGGTGATCTAAATGGGAAATAAATCCAGGAAAGAGAGCATATATGTATGTGTATGATTGATTCACTTTGCTATACAGCAGAATTGACAGTGTAGTGCAACTGTACTCCAATAAAAAATAAATGAATAAATAAACAAAAGTTGAAAAGAAAAAGTAAAGACAACATCCAGCATACATTTAGGGGTTGTCAACAACAGGGATTTCAGCAGGATGCTTTTTGCTTAAACAAATTAAGTTCAGTGAAACTGCTACAAACTCAAAGCTTTATCATCAGCATTCTACCATGAAGCAAATAACATTTAACAAGACTGAAGTTCTTATTCAACTGAGATGTACTTATGGTCTCAAATTCTTGATTGCTTTAATAAAATAACCTACATAAAAAGTTGAAGTAAAATAAATAAAAAAACACTGTTGCTGGTGTTTGTACAGAATTACAATACAAATAATTAATCAATCAAATGGTTATTATAATATCAATAAATTCAGTTCAGAATGCTCTCTCTATGCAATAGCTATATTGACAGAAAACCAACTTTAGTAAATTAAATTTTGCCTTTTAATATATTTGATAAAGTCTTATACTTAAAAAAAATACCAGATTCTTATAAGTCTAAAATTAAAATTTTGTAAGTGGAGGGGCTTGTGAAAATTCCTGGGGTGCCATGGAGTAAGGTTCTGAGAGGGAGGCACAGTGGCAGGACTTGATCTGGGAAGGTCTATCAACATCTCTCTCATCTCATCTCAATCACTGACAGAAAGAAAAATAAAGGGGGATCTGTTGTTTTTGTTACAGATGATTCCTTGGAGTTATTTTTACTATCAACAAAGGCACAGAGAGAACATCCAAGATGGTGGAAGAATAAGATGAGATCACTTCCCTCTCCACAAATACATCAAAAGTTCATCTACATAGTAACAGCTCTTACAGAACACCTTCAGAATGCCGGCAGAAAGCATTCAGCTTACAAGAAGGCAAACCAATCTCAGAATGAGGTAAGGTAAAAGATAAATGTTTGTTTGTTTGTTTAAAGAGACAAAGGACTTCTGGATGAATCTTATGCCCTGGGGAGGGAGTTGTGAAGGAGGAAAAGTTTCTGCACACTCAGAAACTCCCTCACAGGTCAGGACAGGTGGAAACGTTGGAACCTCAGAGGGAGTGTAACAGAGGGTACTCAAAAGGCAAAGCAGAAATCACCACAGAGATTGCTGCTGAATATCTCTTCCCACCTGAGAAGTGACTCACATGCTCTCACCCAGGGCAGAGAGTGAGCATGGGATGTTGGGGCTTAGGTGGAGGTGGGGTGCCAAAGCTTAAGCTTGGGTGTCAGATGCCAGAGAGAAAATGGGAGTTGACTGCCATGAAGATACTTTGAAGGGACTAGTATGACACACCTGAGGAAAACCAGAGAAAAGATTGGGTGTCCCAGAGAGGAAAGATATCTTTATCGCCAGAACACTCTAACTCTGCATGTTCACAGACAGTGGCTGTGTGCCCTAGCAGCTGCCAAAGCTGGCAAAATTAGTAGGAGCACCAGCAGTAGCATTAGAAGTGACTGCAGTTTACAATCCCAGAGGGGGAATGTAAGCCACTAGCCACCGCCAAGTCAGGCAAAGTGCCTGAGGCAGCAGAAGAAAATGTAGCTGCTGTGGTCCTGACCCCTGAGGTGGGAGTTGCCACCAGCCTGTGAGCAGGCACAGGTTACTGCCCACACCTTAGTGGGACCCTAAGCAGCTTGGCTCTTCCTAGGGACTCACAACCGGAGGCCCGATCCTCTAGTAGAGTACATGACCCACTTCAGACTGTAGCATTATCCATCAAGTCTCTACCACAGCAGGCACGTCCTTGTACATCCCAAATATGGCTGTCATACCCTCCCTCTCCCCAGCCCAAGTGAGTAAGTGAGCTCTAATAAGCCTTGGCCTTTGCCTCTCTTGCTTAGGCGGGTAATGGACACCGGAAGGTGGCCTACAAGCAGAGCTGGGCCCAAATCCAAAGCACAACACTAGGGACTATCTGGCCAAAGACGAGAAAGGTAATTAGCTCCTGAAGCGACAGGTGCAGTGAATTAAATCCCCACAGTTTGCGACTGTGGACTTTTGGGGTAACTGTGGCCTTTGACAGCAAGTATAAGCTGGAATAAGGCCAGATCTGACACTGAGCTGACCCCTCACTGTCCACAACAGGTCCAGAGACCTTCCTAGAAATATAAGAGGACTTTGGTGTGCATTTCTCTGGGTGTTCTGGGCTGTTGAGTGTTGCTTCACCTAGTCTTGGAGCTTTGTCTTCTGTGGTTTGTGACCTGTGCAGTCTTGGTGCTGTAGCATAGGGTCAGGTCTGAACCCCAGAGGTAGAAGACCCAAGTTCAAGTCTTTGAACCACTAGAGAACTCCTGATCCCATGGAATATTAATCAGCAAGAGTTCTCCCAAAGGCCTCCATTTAAGCACAAAAACCAAGCCCCACCCAAAGGTTAGCAAGCTCCAGTGCCAGATGCCCCATGCTAGCTCTTCAGAAAAATAGGTGCACAACTCAGCACAGTAGCCAATAGGCTGCCCAAAGTCATATGAAACCCAAAGACACCCCAAAACATACTACTGGATATTGCACTGCCCTTCAGAGAGATAAGATACAGCTTTATCCGCCAGAACACAGGCACAAGTCTCACCAGCCAGGAAAACTTCACAAGGCACAGGTCCAACCAACTCAACACATTTAAGAGAAACTATGACCTTACATCTGCAGAATGGAAACTCTAAACACAGTAAATAAAGCAAAATGAAAAAACAGAAATATGCAGAAGATGAAGGAACACGGTAAAACTCATGAGACAACACATCAAGAGGAAATAACAGTCTACCTGCAAAGGAATTTAGAACAATGTTAGTAAAGATGATCCAAAATCTTGAAAATAAAATGGAGGAAAAGATAAGTAGACTAGAGACACAGATCAAGAAGATACTAGAAATGTTTCATAAGGACCTAGAATAATTGAAGAATAGACAATGAACAATGGATAACATAATAACTGAGATCAAAAACATCCTAAAGGAAACCAGTAGCAGAATAATTGAGGCAGAAAAAATGTATAAGTGAGTTGGAAGATATGATGGTTGAAATAATTAAAGCAGAGTAGAATAAAGAAAAAGGGATAAAACAAAATGAGGACAATTTCAGAGACCTCTGGTATAATATTAAGTGTAACAACATTCAAACCAGAGGGGTCCAAGAAGAAGAAGACAAAAGGAAAATATATGGGAAAATATTAGAGATTATAGTGGGAAAGTTACTGAACATGGGAAAAGAATTAGTCACACAATTTTAGAAAGACCAGAGAGTTTCATATAGGATAAACCTAAGGAGAAATATGTCAAGACACGTATTAATCAAACACTGTGGCTCAGGTCATGACTCCTTACTGCCAAATTCAGAATGAAATTGAAGAAAGTGGAGAGAACCACTAGACCAATACCTTATGACTATACAGTGGAAGTCAGAAATACATTTAAGGGACTATATCTGAAAGACAGAATGCCTGATAAACTATGGATGGAGGTTCATGACATTGTATAGGAGACAGGGATCAAGACCATCCACAAGAAAAAAAAAATGAAAGATGCAAAATGAATGTCTGAGGAGGCCTTACAAATAGCTGTAAAAAGAAGGGAAGCAAAAAAGCGAAGGAGAAAAGGAAAGATATACCCATTTGAATGCAGAGTTCCAAAGTATAGCAAGGAGAGATAAGAAAGCCTTCCTTAGCAATCAATGCAAAGAAATAGAGTAAAACAACAGAATGGGAAAGACTAGAGATCTAGAAGAACTGTACAAACAAGATCTTCATGACCAAAATAATCACTATGGTGTGGTCACTCATCTAGAGCCAGATATCCTGGAATGTGAAGTCAAGTGGGCCTTAGGAAACATCACTATGAACAAAGCTAGGGGAGGTGATGGAATTCCAGTTGAGCTATTTCAAATCCTGAAAGATGATGCTGTGAAAGTGCTGCACTCAATATGACAGCAAATTTGGAAATCTCAGCAGTGGCCATAGGACTGGGCGTGGTCAGTTTTCATTCCAATCCCAAAGAAAAGCGATGCCAAAGAATGCTCAAACTACCCCACAATTGCACTCATCTCACATGCTAGTAAAGTAATGCTCAAAATTCTCCAAGCCAGGTTTCAGCAATACCTGAACTGTGAACTTCCAGATATTCAAGCTGGTTTTAGAAAAGGCGGAGGAACCAGAGATCAAATTGCCAACATCTGCTGGATCATGGATAAAGCAAGAGAGTTCCAGAAAAACACCTATTTCTGCTTTATTGACTATGCCAAAGACTTTGACTGTGTGGATCACAATAAACTGTGGACAGTTCTGAAAGAGATGGGAATACCAGAGCACCTGACCTGTCTCTTGAGAAATCTGTATGCAGGTCAGGAAGCAAGAGTTAGAACTGGACATTGAACAACAGACTGGTTCCAAATAGGAAAAGGAATATGTCAAGGTTGTATATTGTCACCCTGCTTATTTAACTTATATGTAGAGAACATCATAAGAAATGCTGGGCTGGAAGAAGCACAAGCTGAAATCAAGATTGCTGGGAAAATATCAATAACCTTAGATATGCAGATGACACCCCCCCTTATGGCAGAAAGTGAAGAAGAACTAAAGAGACTCTTGATGAAAGTGAAAGAGGAGAGTGAAAAAGTTGGCTTAAAGCTCAACATTCAGAAAATGAAGATCATGGCATCTGGTCCCATCACTTCATGGGAAATAGATGGGGAAACAGTGGAAACAGTGTCAGACTTTATTTTGGGGTGCTCCAAAGTCACTGCAGATGGTGACTTCAGCCATGAAATTACAAGATGCTTAGTCCTTGAAACGAGTGTTATGACCAACTTAGACAGCATATTAAAAAGCAGAGACATTATTTTGCCAACAAAAGTCTGTCTAGTCAAGGCTATGATTTTTCCTGTGGTCATATATGGATGTGAGAGTGGACTATAGAGAAGGCTGAGTGCCGAAGAATTGATGTTTTTGATCTGTGGTTTTGGAGAAGGCTCTTGAGAGTCCCTTTAACTGCAAGGAGATCCATCCAGTCCATCATAAAGGAGACCAGTCCTGGGTGTTTATTGGAAAGACTGATGTTGAAGCTAAAACTCCAATACTTTGGCCACCTGATGCAAAGAACTGACTCATTGGAAAAGACGCTGATTATGGGAAAGATTGAGGGAAGGAGGAGAAGGGGACAACAGAGGATGAAATGGCTGGATGGCATCACCAACTCGATGGACATGAGTTTTGGTGAACTACGGGAGTTGGTGATGCACAGGGAGGCCTGGCATGCTGCGGTTCATGTGGTTGCAGAGTTAGACATAACTGAATGAGTGAACTGAACTGAACTGAACAAAAATTAAACATTAAGGACAGATATTAAAAGCAGTAAGAGAAAAGCAGTGAATAACATACATGGGGATCCCCATGAGGCTAATAGCTGATCCTTGAAGAGAAACTGCATGCCAGAAGGGAATGACAGGATATACTTAAAGAGATGAAAGGGAAATACAATCAAGATTACTCTATTCAACAAGAATTTCATTCAAATTTGAAGGAGAAAATAACCACATTGACTCTAGCCCACAAGGTTCCTCTGTCCATGAGAGTTTCCAGGCAAGAATATTGGAGTGGGTTGCCATTTCCTTTTTCAGTAGCATCATTCATTTCAATAATTGCCTTAAATGTGAATGGACTAAATTCTATAAACAAAAGACACAGATTGACTGAATGGATACAAAAACAAGACCCCTATATATGCTATCTACAAGACACACCTCAGACCTACAATTTGAAAGTGAGTCACTGGAAAAAGATATTTCATGCAAATGGAAATCAAAAGAAATTGGGAGTAGCTATACTGATGTCAAATAAAATACACTTTTAAATAAAGACCTTTACTAAGAGATACAGAAGAACAGTGAATAATGATAAAGCTTTCAATCCAATAAGAAGATATAACAATTATAAGTATGTTTGCACCTAACATGGAGAAGGAAGTGGCAACCCACTCCAGCGTTCTTGCCTGGAGAATCCCAGGGATGGGGGAGCCTGGTGGGCTGCCATCTATGGGGTCGCACAGAGTCAGACACGACTGAAGTGACTTAGCAGCATAAACCCAACATAGGAAAATCTTAATACATAAGGCCAATGCTAACAACCACTAAAGGGGAAATCAACATTAACAAAGTAATAGTGGGAGACTAACACTCTATTCACACCAACAGACAGATCATCCAGAGATAAGGTTAATAAGTAAACACAATCTTTAAATGATATATTGGACCATTGAACCTAATTTATATGTGCAGCACATTTCTTCCAAAAACAGTAGATTGTGCTTTTTCCTCAAGTGTACATGGAACATTTTCCAGTATAGAACACATCTTGGGTCACAAATCAAGGCTTGGCACTTTTTGTTTTAACTGAAATAATTTCAACATCTTTTCTGACTGTAATGTTATGAGGTTAGATATCAACTACAGGATTAATCTCTATACAAGCAACTCATGCAGCTCAATACCAGAAAAAAAAAAAAAAAACAATCAAAAAGTAGGCAGACAACCTAAACAGGCATTTCTCCAAAAAAGACATACAGATGGCTAATAATCATATGAAAAGATGTTCAACATTGCTCATTATTAGAGAAATGCAAATCAAAACTATAATGAGGTATCACCTCACACCAATCAGATGTCTATCATTAAAAATCTGCAAAAAAATTGATAGCTTACAGTGAACAATTCTTATCTCCAAAAAAGATTTAGCTTCAGGGCCAGGGAGCAGGCTTGATCACTCAAGAGCTTTTGTGTAGCAGAGTTTTATTAAAGTATGAAAGGCTTCTGAGAAAGCTTCTGACATAGACATCAGAAGGGGATGGAGAGTACCCCACTCTCTAGTCTTAGCAAAGCTCTATACACTTTTAGCAGACCCACTCCCACAACATACATCTTAAGATAACAGGATTAGAACTAACTATAGAAAGATCTTACCAGAACCACTCCCACAGTATACAAGTTTTAAGATGACAAGGTTAGTCAGAAGGTTCTTGTTAAGGAGAAACATATCCTCAAGCAAGATCCATTGTTATATTGACTAAGACAAAGCAACATAGGAAAAAAGTTTGTCCTTTTCTCCTTGAGAGCCTCAGACCCCTTTCTCCTTCTCAAGGGCCCCCTTTTTCTCCTCCTTGGGGACCCCATACTTCTTAAAAGCTCCCTAGGAATTCACTCTCTCAAAATTAATGCTGAAGAGGATATGAAGAAAAGGCAACCATTTGCGCTGTTGGTGAGAATGTAAATTGATACAGCCACTGCGGAGAACAGAATAATAATTCCTTAAAAAATTAGGAATAAAGCTGTTATATGAACCAGTAATCCCAGTACTTGGCATATACCCTGAGGAAACTATAATTTAAAGAGACACATGTACCCCCACTGAAGCACTATTTACAATAGCTAGGGCCTAGAAGCTATGTAGATGTTCACTGAAAGGCAAATGGATAGAGAACTGCTGGTGTGTGTGTGTGTGTGTGTGTGTGTGTGTGTGTGTGTGTGTGTATTCAATGAAATATTACTTAATCATAAAAAGGAACACATTTGAGTCAGTTTTAATGAAGTGGATGATCCTAAAGCCTATTATACAGAGTGAAGGAAGTCAGAAAGAGAAAAGCAAACATCGTATATTAATGCATATGTATGGAATCTGGAAAGATATTACTGGTTAAGCTTTTTGCAGGGCAGCACTGGAGAAACAGACATGTAAATGAGACTTGTACACATAGTGAAAGAAAAGAGAGAAAGGGGGACTAATTGAAAGAGTAATATCAAAACTTATACATTACCGTATGTAAAATAGTTATCCAGTGGGAATTTGCTGTATGATTCAGAGAGCTCAAATATCTGAACAATGCTGCAGAGTAACCTGGAATGTTAGGCCCATGAATCAAGATAAATTGGAAGCAGTCAAACAGAAGATGGCAAGAGTGAACATTGACATTTTAGGAATCAGAACTAAAATGGATGAGAATGCACAAATTTAAATTGGATGGAAATTAAATATATTTCTAAGTGCAAGACCCTAGAAGAAATGTAGTAGCCCTTATAGTCAAGAGTGTGAAGTGCAGTACTTAAGGGCAATCTCAAAAATGACAGAATGATCTTAATTTGTTTCCAAGGCAAACCATTCAGGAAAACAGTAATCCTAGTACATGCTTCAAACAGTAATGCTGAAGAAGTTGAAAAGTTCTATGAAGACTTGCAAGATATTTTAGAACTAACATCCAAAGAAGATGTTCTTTTCTTTAGAGGGGACTGGAATGCAAAATATGAAGTCAAGAGATACCTGAGTAACAGGCAAGTTCGGCCTTGGAGTATAGAATGAAGCAGGGCAAAGGCTAGCTGAGTTTTGCCAATAGAACACACCAGTCATAGCAAAACACACTCTTCCAAAAACCTAAGAGATGACTCTACACAAGGACAATTTCAGATTGTCAATACTGAAGTCACATTGATTACACTCTTAGAAGCTGAAGATGGAGGAGCTCTATACTGTCAGCAAAAATAAGACTGGGAGCTGACTGTGGATCAGATCATAAACTTGTGCAAAATTCAGACTTATATTGAAGAAAATAGGGAAAACCACCAGGCCATACAGGAATCAAATCTCTTATGATTAGACAGTGGAAATGACAAACACTTACAAGATTTTAAATCTTAACAGACAGAGTGCCTGAAGAACTATGGATGGAGGTACATGACATTGTATAGGAGGTGGTGATCAAAACCATCGCCAAGAAAAAGAAATGCAAGAAGGCAAAATGGTTTTCTGAGTAGGCCCTACAAGTAGCTGAGAAAAGAAGATAAGTGAAAGGCAAAGGAGGAAAGAAAAAGTATTCCCATCTAAGTGCAGAATTTCCCAAGAATAGCAAGGAGAAATAAGAAAGCCTTCCTCACTGATCAGTGCAAAGAATCAGAGGAAAACATTAGAATGGGAAAGACTAGAGATCTCTTCAGGAAAATTAGAGGTACCAAGGGAACTTTTCATGCAAAGATAGGTACAATAAACAACAGACTTTTGGATCGCAGCCATTCTGACTGGCGTGAGTGTGGAGAAAAAGGAACCCTCTTACACTGCTGATGGGAATGCAAACTAGTACAGCCACTATGGAAAACAGTGTGGAGATTCCTTAAAAAATTGCAAATAGAACTGCCTTATGACCCAGCAATCGCCCTGCTGGGCATACACACCGAGGAAACCAGAACTGAAAGAGACACACGTACCCCAATGTTTATCACAGCACTGTTTATAATAGCCAGGACATGGAAACAACCTAGATGTCTGTCAGCAGATGAATGGATAAGCAAGCTGTGGTACATATACACAATGGAGTATTACTCAGCCCTTAAAA
>SJYF01000021.1:2285461-2295696 GCA_006410515.1 Procapra przewalskii | reverse complement strand
TTGACTGAACATTTTTTTTTAAATAAAGGAAAAATATCTCCTTGTGTCCTGTATTTAACCTAAGAATGATAAAGTAAAATAGCAGTTGGAATATACATGCATATTACATATGTATGTACATATATTACATCTGTATGTACACACATTACATATGTAAATACATATTATATATGTATATATAAATTATACATATATATATCCCAAAAAAGAAGCTTATGAATTTTATTTCAAAAATATGTCAGTTATGGCAAAAGTATTTATCAAGGGAGAGAGAAAATTTTAGTGAAACCTAATGGGTAGTAAATTTATGGTGAATATCCTTGTTGACTAATGACATTGGATATATACTCATTAATAAGCAAAGGCTACATCTTTTTTGGTGAAACATTTTAACATTTTACCAATTTTCATTGTTTCATTAATCATTTCAATACTGAGGTCTAGATATATTTATACATTTTGAATATAAATATTTTGATGCAGATTAATATATTTGGTAATCCAAGTTTATGCCCCAACCACTAATGACAAAGATGATGTTGAATGGTTCTATGATAACCTGCAAGACCATCTAGCTGCTAAGCTGCTAAATCACTTCAGTCGTGTCTGATTCTGTGTGACCCCATAGACGGCAGCCCACCAGGCTCCCCCGTCCCTGGGATTCTCCAGGCAAGAACACTGGAGTGGGTTGCCATTTCCTTCTCCAATGCATGAAAGTAAAAAGTGAAAGGGAAGTTGCTCAGTCGTGTCCCACTCTTCGCAACCCCATGAACCGCAGCCTACCAGTCTCCTCTGTCCATGGGATTTTCCAGGCAAGACTACTGGAGTGGGGTGCCATCACCTTCTCCAAGACCATCTAGAAGTAACAACAAGAAAAGAATGTCCTTTCATTATAGGGGACTGGAATGCAAAAGTAGGAAGTCAAGTGATATCTGGAGTAATAGACAAGTTTGGCCTTGGAGTACAAAATGAAGCAGCACACAAGCTAAGATAATTTTGCAAAGAGAACACACTCATCCTAACAAACACCCTCTCCCAACAACATAAGAGAAGACTACAAACATGGACAACACCAGATGGTCAGTATCAAAATCAGATTGATTATTTCATTGCAGCAGAATGAAAAAGCTTTAAATGGTCACAAAAACAAGACAGGAGCCGACTGTGGCTCAGATCATGAACTCCTTACTGTGAAATTCAGACTTGTATTAAATAAAGTAGGGAAAACCACTGTCTGTTAAGGCATGATCTAAATCAAATCCTTTACAATTATATAGTGGAAGTGACAAATAGATTCAAGGGATTAGATCTGATAGACAAAGTGCCTGAAAATCTATGGATGGAGGTTCATAACATTGTAGAAGAGGCAGTGATCCAAACCATCCCCAAGAAAAAGAAATGTAAGAAGGGGAAAAGATTATCTGAGGAAACCTTACAAATAGCTGAGAAAAGAAGAGAAGGAAAAAGCAAGAGAAAATGAAAGATATATCCATCTCAATGCACAGTTCCAAAGAAGAGGAGAGATAAGAAACACTTTCTTAAGTAATTAATGAAAAGAAATAGAGGAAAACAATAGAATGGGAAAGACAAGATACCTCCTTGAGAAAAATAGAGATACCAAGGGAACATCTAATACAAAGATGGGCACAATAAAGGATAGAAAGGGTATGGACTTAACAGAAGAAAAGATATATTAAGCAGAGGTGGGAAGAATACACAGAATAAATATATATATATATAAAGATTTTAATAATCCAGATAACCATGATGGTGTGATTGGAATGCAATGTCAAATGGGCTTTAGGAAGCATTGCTATAAATAAGGCAAATGGAAGTGAGGAATACCATTTGAGCTATTTCAAATCCTAAAAGATGCTGCTGTGAAAGTGCTACACTCAATATGACAACAAATTTGGAAAACTTAGCAGCGGCCACAGGACTGGAAAAGGTCAGTTTTCATTCCAATCCCAAAGAAAGACAATGCCAAAGAATTAGCAGACTACCAGACAACTGCACTCATCTCAGACACTAGCAAAATAATGCTCAAAATTCTCCAAGCCAGTCTTCAACAGTATATGAACTGTGAAATTCCAGATGTTCAAGCTGCATATAGAAAAGGCAGAGGAACCAGAGATTAAATTGCCAGCATTCATTGGATCATAGACAATACAAGAAAATTCCACAAGAACATCAACTTCTGCTTCATTGACTAGGCTAAATGTTTTGAGTGTGTGGAAATAATCTTAAAGCGATGGGAATACCAGACCACCTATGCAAATCAAGAAACAACAGCTAGTACCAGCAATGGAACAAAGGACTGATTCCACATTGGGAAAGGAGCATGTCAAGGCTGTATATTATCACTCTGGTTATTTAAGTTATATGCAGAGCACATCATGCAAAACGCCAGGTTGGATGAAGCAGAAGCTCGAATCAAGATTGTTGGGAGAAATATCAATAACTTCAGATAACGCAGATGACACCACCCTTATGGTAAAAAGTGAAGAAGAAGTAAAGAGCTTCTTGTTGAAAGTGAAAGAGTAGAGTGAAAAAGTTGGTTTAAAACTCAACATTCAGAAAACTAAGATCATGGCATCCAGTCCTGTCACTTCATGGCAAATAGATGGGGGAAAAAAATGGAAACAGAGAGACTTTTATTTTGGGGGGCTCCAAAATCACTGCAGATGGTGACTGCAGCCATGAAATTAAAAGACGTTTGCTCCTTGGAAGGAAAGTTATGGTCAACCTAGACAGCGTATTAAAATGCAGAGACGTTACTTTGCCAACAAAGGTCTATCTAGTCAAAGGTTTTTCCAGTAGTCATGTATGGATGTGACAGTTGGGACTATAAAGAAAGCTGAGTGACAAAGAAGTGATGTTTTAGAACTGTGGTGTTGGAGAAGATTCTTGAGAGTCCCTTGGACAGCAAGGAGATCCAACCAGTCCACCCTAAAGGAAATAAGTCCCAAATATCCATTGGAAGGACTGATGCTGAAGCTGAAATTCCAATATTTTGGTCACCTGATGTGAAGAACTGACTCATTTCAAAAGACCCTGATGCTGGGAAATATTGAAGGTGGGAGGAGAAGGGGAAGACAGAGGTTGGATGGCATCACCAACTCAATGGACAGGAGTTTGAGTAAACTTCTGGAGTTGGTGTTGGACAGGAAAGCCTGGCATGCTGTGGTCCATGAGGTCGAAAAGAGTCATACATGATTGAATGACTGAACTAAAGGATCACAAGGAGATGAAGATTATAAAATTCAGAGATTCCCGTAACTATGATAGTACAATGAAAAGAGAAATAAAGATTCCAAATAGAAAAATTGGGGTTTCCCTTGTGGCTCAGTGTTAAAGAATCTGCTTGTCCATGCAGGAGTATGAGTTCAGTGTCTGTGTTGGGAAAAAACCCACTCCAGAATTCTTGCCTGGAAAATTCCATGGACAAAAGAGCCTGGTGGGCCACAGTCCATGGGGTCACAAAGAATTAAACACAACTGATCCACTACGCATGCATGCGTAGAGAAGTTTATGTTGAAACTTTAAGGAATTTGTCACACTTACTAAATGACCCACATTTGGACACCAGCTTTACTGTAGGCAATTCAAATGTGTGCTCAACACAATTATAACTTAGTTTGTACGCATGAATGTTCATTATTGATTGAAAGTTGTCTAATCAAAAAGGTTAAATTTTCAAATATTGAGAATTTGATGCTTGTGAGTATCATTCAAACTGTAATTTTGATTCTTGTTACATTGCATAAAAATATTTTTCACATGAGATCATCTGAAATAAGAATATAAAATGAGTATCAGAAGTTACATAATGGAAGTTGCTCCACTACAATATTCTAAGTTTTGAATTAATGAGTGTATTTAGAAGAGTTGAATATTAATAGTATATCAAAACTATTTAATTATGAAGGAAAGGGTATTTGAATTCTTCCATTGATTTCAAAATCATGATTGAGAAGATGCAAAAATTTTCATAAGTATCTTCACAGGGCTTATGTTTTTCATTGTATGGTGTATATACAATTTTCAAAGGATGGGATTAGAGTGTAGAAGATGATAAATTTCCAAACCAATGATCATGAGGAAGCAACATTTCTTTGCCATGACGTTTTGAAATAGGATATCACTGAATATCATTTATTCTTTTTTATCTAGAAAAATGTACATAGATGATAACAAAGAACAACATCAGATTTGAAGATAAATGGAGGTATCAGTCTATTATATCTATTATCTATATTCAATGATAACATTATCTATATTCATAAAGTATTTCAGTTAAATTTTATTCCATGAATAAAAGGAACAAAAAAAAGTAGAAAATTTAATGCTGCACTTTACTGCTTTTTTTAACTGATATTTTTAAGGTCAAATAAAATTTTTTATATAGAATCTAGTAATTTTGTATGGTTTAAACTTTCAGGAGGAGTAAATAATACTCGTGTGATGGTCATTGCTAAAAAGAACTGTTATCTAGTTCTTGTTAAAAGTGATTATTATCAAGAATCAGAGCCAGGTTTCACCCATAAATGAAACTGATTGTCCCTTCTTTATTTCCATAATTTCATATTTGAATAAGTAAACATACCTACATTGAAGAGCCACATATTGAATAACCAAGCAAGAATGGAACATTTTTTCTTATAAAAATTTTGTATTCTTAATATTTTAGTTACATTGACATTTAAAAAATAATTTACTTGGAAACAGGTAAGTGGCCATCTACCTCTATCATATTACAATCCTCTAAGTTATTTTTTTTTCTCTACATTAAACCATCTCAGATATTTTAACTTGAAAACCATGTAAATGGCCACCTAATCTCAATACAATAACAAAACCTGTATTTTTATGAAAATCTTTTTCACATACACTGTTTTAACTCAGAAGAAAAATTCATACCTTAAATCTATGATATATATGTCAAACTTTGTGTTTTTATATTTAATACAATTCCTGTGGGTATATGAAGGTGAGACATTGGCTTTCTATAGGACTTCAGTAAAACTGGGTTTCAACGTGTATGATTTATTACTTTTGATGGGAATTACATCTTGACAAATGTGGCATAAAGCCACTACAAGTTTGTTAAAGCCAGCTGCTTTCCAGTTACTCTTCACTTTGGTGCTAATTTAATACAGAGAAGAAGGAAGATAAAACCGGAGCGAAACATTTCCCAGGGATCTATATTCTTCCTTAATGCTTCTTAAAAAATTATCCCTAAGGAAGTAACTGCCCTATTTCTTATGAAAACAAAGGACATAACTTAATTTCTTATAACAAACTGTTATTGATGGAAAGAGTCCAGCACACAAAGTTAAAGGAGAGAAATACGTTTAATACTCATAAAGGCTACAAGGTCGAACATACATAAGGACAACTGTACAAAGCAGGAGACCCACAGTTTTCTACTTACGTAGTTTCAGGTCCCAACAGATGTGCCGTTTGCAATGGTGTTCCCTGTCTATGGTGAACATTTTACAGACCATTCCTAGATGGTCCCATTTTACCTGTGTTAGATCTTCTCAGGGAAATAGATTCTTACTTCTCTGTGGCTATTCTCAACCATTTTATAAAGGGTGCAGTTTCTCTAGTAATCTGGCTTTTTGTGTAGAGCAGTCACAAGTGAAGCGTGGGTCAGCTGTATCAGGAAACAGGAGTTTTTCTCCTGGAACTCCTCATGTTCACATCTTATCAGATAGCAAGCTATTAACTGCAAACTGCATAATCTTGTACCATTTGGTATTTCTAGGCATCTCCACACTCTGATCATCCCAGTATATTCCTGTTTCATGAAATCCACACCCACTATTAGACAAGTCATTGATTCCTAGATATATTTGTTTAGCCCCTCAAAATAAAATAAGAAAGAAGTAAAATACTCTTGACATTTTAACTTTATTTTTTAAATTAAATTTTTATTTGATCATAGTTGATTTACAATGTTGTGTTAGGTTCTGCTGTACAAAAAAAAGTGAATCAGTTTTATGTGTATATATATATATATATATATATATATATATATATATGTGTGTGTGTGTGTGTGTGTGTGTTCATGGTAAATTGCTTAGTCACACCTGACTCTTTGGAACCCTATGGACTGTAGCCCACCAGGCTCCTCTGTCCATTGGATTCTCCAGGCAAGAGTACTGGAGTGGGTTGCCATGTCCTCCTCCAGGGACTCTTCCTAGTCCAGGGATAAAACTTAGTCTCTTACGTCTCCTGCACTGGCAGGTGGGTTCTTTACCACTACCACCACCTGGAAAACCACGCATATGCCTGTATCCACTCTTTTAGATTCTATTACCATATAGGCCATTACAGAGTACTGAGAATAGAGTTCACTATGCAATGGAGTAGGTTCTTATTATTTGTCTATTTTATATACTGTAGTTTCATTATGTAAATCTCAATTTCCCTATTTATCTTCCTCCTTTTCCCCCTGCAGTAAGTTGTTTTTCACATCTCTGAGTCTATTACTGTTTTGTAAATAGGTTATTTGTATCTTTTTTAAAGATTCCACATATAAGTGCTATCACCTAGTATCTGTCTGTCTCTGCTTTACTTGGCTTTATTTTAATGAGTCACATTTGAAATGGCTATACAGAGGTATAGATATTTTTTAAAAAGGTCATTATTATTTTTAAAGTTTAGATAAAAACAGATGATTAAAATCAGCATAATAAATTTCATCAAATGTACAATGATATTACATGTAAGAATATGTAATTATTTTATTATGATTAAGAGGCTGAGAATAGTGTTGACAATTTACCCATAGTTTGATGTCAGAAATGTTAAGCTATAAAATGGATTCTTGACTCAGAGGAAACAAAACATATCTTTAAGAAGGGACTTTAAAAGTATTCTTAATCTGCAATCTATTACTATTATAATAGTAATAATAGTAACAATTTTCTATGTTCTCTTAAAATTACACTTATCATTAGACAGGTAGTAAGATTAATATTTACAACACACAAAACACTACATTTAGAAAGGTTTGGAAGGCTTAGGAATTCATATTTTGAGAAAAGTCTTTACAGAATCCAACAGGCCAAGGGTTGGAAGTTTTACTATTTTTGATGTTTTTCTACAAATTACAACTTGCTTCATTGGGGCCCAATAAGAAGTCAATGCTCTATTTCTGCCAAGTTTATAAATCTTTCATAGTGTAAGACAAATGAAAATCAAAGTATTATCTTTAATAAGGAACTAATTATTTTGGAAAGTGGCTTATATGAAAGAGTCGAATAGTCTTCACGTTAATCCTCAGTTCAGTTCAATTAGCCCTGTCTGACTCTTTGTGACCCCATGAATCGGAGCCTGCCAGGCCTCCCTGTTCATCACCAATCCCCAGAGTTCACTCAAACTCGTCCATTGAGTCCATGATGCCATCAAGCCATCTCATCTTCTGTTGTCCCCTTCTCCTCCTGCCCACAATCCCTCCCAGCATCACAGTCTTTTCCAATAAGTCAACTCTTTGCATGAGGTGGCCAAAGTTGGAGTTTCAGCTTCAGCATCAGTCCTTCCAATGAACACCCAGGACTGATCTCCTTTAGAATGGACTGGTTGGATCTCCTTGCAGTCCAAGGGACTCTCAAATGTCTTACCCAACACCACAGTTAAAAGCATCAATTCTTCGGCAATCAGCTTTCTTCACAGTCCAACTCTCACATCCATACATGACTACTGGAAAAACCATAGCCTTGACTAGATGGACCTTTGTTGACAAAGTAATGTCTCTGCTTTTCAATATGCTATCTAGGTTGGTCATAAACTTCCTTCCAAGGAGTAAGCGTCTTTTAATTTCATGGCTTCAGTCACCATCTGCAGTGATTTTGGAGCACCGGAAAATAAAGTCTGACACTGTTTACCCATCTATCTGCCATAAAGTGATGGAACCAGATGCCATGATCTTCGTTTTCTGAATGTTGAGCTTTAAGCCAACTTTTTCACTCTCCTCTTTCACCTTCATCAAGAGACTTTTTAGTTCCTCTTCACTTTCTGCCATAAGGGTGATGTCATCTGCATAGCTGAGGTTATTGATATTTCTCCTGACAATCTTGATTCCAGCTCGTGGTTCTTCCAGCCCAGTGTTTCTCATGATGTACTCTGCATATAAGTCAAATAAGCAGGGTGACAATATACAGGCTTGATGTACTCCTTTTCCTATTTGTTGTTCCATGTCCAGTTCTAACTGTTTCTTGTTGACCTGCATATAGGTTTCTCAAGAGGCAGGTCAGGTGGTCTGGTACTCTCATTTCTTTCAGAATTTTCCACAGTTTATTATGATCCACACAGTCAAAGGCTTTGGAAAAGACAATAAAGCAGAAATAGGTTTTTTTTTTTTTTTTTCTGGAACTCTCTTGCTTTTTTGATGATCCAGCAGATATTGGCAATTCGATCTCTGGCTCCTCTGCCTTTTCTAAAACCAGCTTGGATATCTGGAAGTTCACAGTTCACGTATTCCTGAAACCTGTCTTGGAGACTTTTGAGCATTACTTTACTAGCTTGTGAGATGAGTGCAACTGTGGGATAGTTTGAGCATTCATTGGCATTGCATTTCTTTGGAATTAGCATAAAAACTACCTTTTCCAGTCCTGTGGCTACTGCTGAGTTTTCCAAATTTGCTGGCATATTGAGTGCAGCACTTTCACAGCATCATCTTTTAGGATTTGAAATAGCTCACCTGGAATTCCATCACCTACATTAGCTTTGTTCATAGTGATGCTTTCTAAGGCCCACTTGACTTCACATTCCAGGATGTCTGGCTCTAGGCTCTAGGTGAGTGATCACACCATCATGAATATCTGGGTCGTGAAGATCTTTTTTTTACAATTCTTCTGTGTATTTTTGCCACCTCTTCTTAATATTTTCTGCTTCTGTTAGGTCCATACCATTTGTGTCCTTTATTGAGCCCATCTTTGCATCTTTGAAATATTCCCTTGGTATCTCGAATTTTCTTGAAGAGATGTCTGGTCTTTCCCATTCTGTTTTTTTTTTCCTCTATTTCTTTTCATTGATCTCTGTAAGGCTTTCTGTCTCTTGCTATTCTTTGTAACTCTGCATTCAGATGCTTGTATCTTTCCTTTTCTCTTCTGCTTTTAACTTCTCTTCTTTTCCCAGCTATTTGTAAGGCCTCCCCAGACAGCCATTTTGCTTTTTTGCATTTCTTTTCCGTGGGAATTGTCTTCATCTATGTCTCCTGTACAATGTCATAAACCTCCATCCATAGTTCATCAGGCACTCTATCTATCAGATCTAGGCCCGTAAATCTGTTTCTCACTTCCACTGTATAGTCATAAGGGATATAATTTAGGTCATACCTGAATGGTCTAGTGGTTTTCCCTACTTTCTTCAATTTAAGTCTGAATTTGGCAATAAGGAATTCATGATCTGAGCCACAGTCAGCTCCCGGTCTTGTTTTGCTGAGTATATAGAGCTTCTCCATTTTTGGCTGCAAATAATATAGTCAATGTGATTTCAGTGTTGACCATCTGGTGATGTCCATGTTTACAGTCTTCTCTTGTGTTGTTGGAAGAGGCTGTTTGCTATGACTAGTGTGTTCTCTTGGCAAAACTCTATTAGCCTTTGTCCTGCTTCATTCCATATTCCAAGGCCAAATTTGCCTGTTACTCCAGTCGTTTCTTGACTTCCTACTTTTGTATTCCAGTCCCATATAATGCAAAGGACAGCTTTTTTTTGGGTGTTAGTGCTAAAAGGTCTTGTAGGTCTTCATAGAACTGTTCAAATTCAGCTTCTTCAGCATTACTGGTTGGAGCATAGGCTTGGATTACCATGATATTGAATGGTTTGCCTTGGAAACGAACAGAGATCATTCTGTCATTTGAGATTGCATCCAAGTACTGCATTTTGGACTCTTTTGTTGACTATGATGGCTACACCATTTCTTCTAAGGGATTCTTGCCCACTATAGTAGACATAATGGTCATCTGAGTTAAATTCCCCCATTCCAGTCCATTTTAGTTCACTGATTCCTAGAATGTCAACGTTCACTCTCACCATCTCTTGTTTGATCACTTCCAATTTGCCTTGACTCATGGACCTAACACAGGTTCCTATGCAATACTGCTCTTTATACCATCTGACCTTGCTTCTATCACCAGTCACATCCACAACTGGGTATTGCTTTTGCTTTGGCTCCATCCCTTCATTCTTTCTGGAGTTATTTCTCCACTGATCTCCAGTAGCAT